>OW240916.1:124157055-124680936 GCA_933207985.1 Pelobates cultripes | reverse complement strand
ACCTTAATCAGGCTCTGCATTACAGCACAAATAGGTACCTGACATGAAAAGATTATATTTAAAAAGAGGTTTCCCCTCTTGTAATAACCCATATTCACCCCATCTTATGGGAGGAGTTACCTCTCCATCTTGTCCATCACTAAGACTGCAGCCTGTTTCATTGTTGTTATTGATTGTTGCTAACCCTGTTTGCGGTCAACAAATTATTAATTTTGTTATTAAAATGTTTTGCTCTTTATAGATTAATAATAAAATGTCAGCTGTCATTGTAGGGGTCTAGAGTTGTGACCACCACCAGGACATACAAGTTATAAGCTTTTTAGAAAGGAAAAAAAACACCTTAGACACAACTGGGTAATCCCTAAATCCTGGACTCGTAGAGGAGCCTTGGGGACTGTTTTGGGAACCACTGGTCTAGCTATTAGGCAATATACTAATAGGTACCTTCCTGCGTTCCTGCTTTTTTGGCTTGTCTGAATTTGTTCTCGGTGAATTAAATTCTAGCAAACTGAACCACAGCATGGACAAAATTCTATGGGAAAGCATTGGATTAAATTGATGATCTCAGCCAAAGAGGTGGGTAGGGTGTGAAGTCAAATATTAAGCTGGCCATTTAACTTCTCCTGTACACTGACACAGGAAGCCCCTCTAGTGGTCATCTGAGTGATGTGTTTCTAGGCAGTAATGTAAGCACAGCCTTTTCTCTGAACAAAACTGACAAACATTAAAGAGAATGAAGCAATTTTTACAAATATGCTCAAATATTTGCAAGATAGCAAATCTGCGGCATGTAACAAACTAACGATAATATAAAATAACAAGAAGGAGAACACAGTGAGAAAATAATGTCACAACCTGATTTCCCAATTGGATATCACAATGGGAAATGAGAACCCCAAAACACCAAACACTAACTGGTTCATTTACTAAAGTAAGCATTCAAAGTGTATTAAAAGTGAATTTCAAATTGTGAGGCCAAATTAGACAAAATGGTAGCATAGCTGACTATAAGACATTTTCAGGTTCAGCTATTTTGACCTTAAAGGGATACGATAGGCACCAAAACAACTCTAGCTGAATTGGGTGTATTTTAGCTTTAAATTCACTTTCAACTGTACCTTTATTAAATAATTCAGTAAATCTTGGTACATATTTACACTACCCTTAGCCCTTGATTAGCCAAACGTCAACCAAAACCCTATCACCAACCCTAGCAAACTGTAACGAGAATATACCCCTACACGCAGGATCCAGCTAAACAGAGGCAAATACAGAGGAGAGATACGTCTACCGGACCTTAGAATGGCCGGACTCGACGTATATGAGAGGAGACAGAGCCAGGAACAAACCGAGGTCAAGGGCACAGAGAGACAGCGTAAACTAGGACAAGCCGGGGTCTGGTACACGGAAAACAGCAAGCCGGCAAACAGTACAGATAAGGATAAAGCGAAAACGAAGTCAGAATACGAAGCCAAAGTCAATACGAGAAAACACAACTGAACACCACAAGCGCTAAAGGGAACTGAAACAGAAACCACGATAGGGCAACGAGCTAAGGGAAAAAGGTAAGTTTAAATAGCTTTTAAACGAAAGTGATTGGCTCCTGTCACTTCCACACCCCCTATAGGTAATTGTATAGGGAGTGTGGTATGACAGGAGCCAATGGGAGCCTTTTGGCAATTAGGCTCCCACTGTCTCTTTAAGAGCGCGCCCGAGACTCGCGGCGCGCTCTTAGTTTCAGGCGGGACACGTGACCGCTTCACGCGGTCACTGCCCGCCTTCCATCCAAAGCAGTCGGATGAGCCGCGCGCGGCTCGTGCAGCCGCAGGACCGCGCGCGGCTTGAAGAGAGGACCGCGACCGGCCCCCGGTTAAGGTAAGTAACGCTACAGTACCCCCCCCTGAGGACACGCCCCCCGGGCGGGTAGGACCAGGCCTGGCAGGAAAACGAGAATGGAAAGAGCGCACAAGACGGGGAGCATGGACAGCATCAGCCGAAATCCAACTGTGCTCCTCAGGCCCATAACCCTTCCAATGTACCAAGTACTGAAGTCGACCCCTAAGGAAACGAGAGTCAAGAACAGCAGACACTTCAAACTCCTCATGACCCTCCACCGAGATAGGAGGGGGAGGAGGAGTATGCCGGGTATAGCGGTTGCGTACGAAAGGTTTCAACAATGAGGTGTGAAAAACATTAGGAATACGTAGATTCTTAGGCAGGCCTAAGGCATAAGAAACAGGATTAACCTTATGTATAATACGATAAGGTCCAATGAAGCGGGGAGCCAATTTCATAGAAGGCACCCGGAGACGAATATTCCGCGTGGAAAGCAAAACCCTGTCCCCCACAACATAGGACGGAGCTGCTCTGCGATGCTTGTCAGCCTGAGCCTTCTGGCGAGTAGCAGAGTCCACCAAAGAACGCTGAACCTGCTCCCAAGTATTACGCAAACCAGCCAAATGCTCATCCAGAACTGGCATGCCCTGTGAGGAGAATGCAGCCGGAAGAACAACGGGATGCTGGCCATAGACAACGTAAAAAGGGCTCTTGCCGGAAGAATCATGAGTGGCGTTATTCCGAGCAAATTCAGCCCAAGGAAGCAGGTCAGACCAATTGTCCTGATGGTGAGACACAAAACAACGGAGGTATTGCTCCAGAGACTGGTTGGCACGTTCAGCAGCCCCATTAGACTGGGGATGATAAGCGGAAGAAAATGAGAGAGAAATACCCATTTCTGAACAAAAGGCCCTCCAGAACCTGGAAATAAATTGGCTACCCCTATCGGATACAATAGATACGGGAATCCCATGTAATCGAAATACTTCTCTAGCGAAGATATGAGCCAGTTCCTTGGATGTGGGCAACTTGTGAAGAGACACGAAGTGAGCCATTTTGGAGAACCGATCCACTATCATCAGGATTACTGTGTTACCATTTGAAGGGGGTAATTCAACAATAAAATCCATGGACAGGTTAGACCAAGGTCTCTCGGGAACGGGTAACGGATGCAACAGCCCACAAGGAACTCTACGGGAGGATTTCATACAGGCACAAGTAGTACAAGCACTTATATAGTCAGTGACATCCTTTCGTAAGGAATCCCACCAAAAATACCGAGAAACAGCTGACACCGTTTTGGAAATACCAGGATGTCCAGCAGTCTTAGTATCATGATATAATGACATAATATCCCGTCTCTCAGGAACATCAACGAACAGTTTATCATTAGGCCTCTCGCTAGGTGCCATGCTTTGTTTCGCTTGTATGGCCTGCAAGAGGGACGAGGAAATAGACAAAATAGTAGTAGCTATTATCCTGTCTGGGGGAATGACAGGAGTAACATCAATCTCCTGTTTGTCAGTAGTTTCGAACTGTCTGGACAGAGCGTCTGCTTTAGTGTTGCGATCACCTGGCCTATAGGTGATAATAAAATTGAAACGGGACAAAAATAGTGACCACCTAGCCTGCCTGGAAGACAATCTTTTGGCTTCGCTAAGGTAGGATAGGTTCTTGTGATCCGTAAAAATGAGGATAGGATCCTTAGTTCCTTCTAACAAATGTCTCCACTCTTTAAGTGCTAAAATAATAGCAAGGAGTTCGCGATTACCCACATCATAATTTTTCTCTGCTTTGGACATTTGTTTAGAAAAGAAGCCGCATGGATGCAATGGCTTTTCAGGCGACTCTCTTTGGGATAAGACAGCACCTACCCCAATATCCGAAGCATCAACTTCAAGAATATAGGGCAGTGAGGGGACAGGATGCTGTAAAATAGGTGCAGAGGCGAACGTAGTTTTAAGAAATTCAAAAGCCTGAAGTGCCTCGGTAGACCAAACACGAGTATTGCCATCCTTTTTAGTCATACGGGTAATAGGTGCTACAATGGACGAGAAACCTTTGATAAAACGTCTATAATAATTGGAGAACCCAAGAAAACGCTGAATAGCTTTCAGACCTTGCGGTAGAGGCCATTCTATTACAGCAGCAAGCTTCTGGGGATCCATACGAAAACCTTTAGCGGAAATCAAATACCCCAAGAACTGGACTTCGGTTTGGTCAAACAGACATTTTTCTAGCTTGCAATAAAGACCATTAGCAAGAAGGGTCTTCAAAACTGTCGTAACATGTCTGTGATGAGTGTGTATATCTGTAGAATATATTAAAATGTCGTCCAAGTATACGATAACAAATGTGTGAATAAAATCTCTTAAGACATCATTAATAAATTCTTGGAATACTGCTGGGGCATTGCAAAGCCCAAATGGCATAACAGTATATTCGTAATGACCGGATCTAGTGTTGAATGCAGTCTTCCATTCGTGATTTTCCTTTATACGTATCAAATTGTATGCACTCCTAAGGTCTAATTTAGTGAACACAGTGGCATGTTTCAGCCTGTCAAATAATTCTGTAATTAAAGGTATAGGGTATGCATTTTTGATAGTGATTTTGTTTAGACCTCTATAATCTATACACGGTCTTAAATCACCTTCTTTCTTCGATACAAAGAAGAACCCTGCTCCAGCTGGAGAAGAGGATCTCCTAATAAACCCCTTTTCTAGTGATTCCTTAATATACTCCTCCATGACACGGTTTTCTTGAACCGATAAGGGGTACACCCTGCCCTTTGGAGGTATAGTGCCAGGCAACAAGTCAATAGCGCAATCATAGGGTCTGTGAGGCGGTAATTTCTCAGCCTCCCTTTTATCGAAAACAGTCTTTAGAGATAAATACTGAGGGGGTATAACCGTAGACAAAGGAGGACTGGTAGGTACCTCAATAGAATTCAAAGGTGTGACTTCCAACGTACAAGACTCGTGGCAGGCCTCACTCCATGATTTTATTTGCCCTGTCTCCCAGTCAAAAATGGGATTGTGAGCACGTAACCATGGATACCCTAATACTAACTGTGAAGAGGGAGAGGTGATGACCTGGAATCGAATGGTTTCATAGTGTAAAACCCCTGTGTACATGTGTAATGGTACAGTCTCATGAGTAACAACTGGAGAACTTAATGGTCTACCATCTATGGCCTCAACGGCCAAGGGTATCTCCTTCTCTCTGATGGGAATGTTGTTTCTCTTTATAAAGCCAGAGTCTATAAAATTTTCAGCTGCCCCAGAGTCAACCAGAGCATATATGTTGTCAACTATACAAATCTCTCCCATATATAAAGAAACCGGGAGAAGCAAGCGGTTAGGAGGCAATTTAGGAGACTTAGATATCACACCCAAGGCCAGTCCCCTATAAGGTCTTAGGTGCGAGAGTTTTCCGGGAGTAAAGGACATTCCTTTACCATATGGTCTCTCCTACCACAGTATAGGCAGAGTCCCTCCCTTCTCCTATGTAATTTCTCAGTATCAGAGAGTTTGGCAACCCCTAATTGCATAGGTTCCTCCTCAGACACTTTAACACTCTCTGGTATATTAACTCTGGGGTTAATGGGTGTAACAAAACGTCTATTCCTGTTCTTGGTATAGAGCCTGTCACGAATTCTATTATCTATATCAATGAGGTAATCGATAAGGTCCTCTAAGGCAATAGGAAGCTCCTTAGCTGCTACCTCATCCAATATCGTATCTGACAAACCTTCCATAAAGGCAGTAGTTAACCCATTGTTGGTCCAATCTACCTGCGAAGCAAGAGTGCGAAACTGAATAGCATAATCAGCCACAGACCTAGAACCCTGTTTAATTCTCATTAATGCTCTCGCGGCATTCTTTGACCTTTTCATTGTGTCAAAAGTTCTACGAAAAGCCGTAAGAAAACTGTTGAAATCATGTACCATAGGTCCATTAGCTTCCCAAATAGGATTTGCCCACTCAAGTGCCTTATCGGTAAGTTGGTGCATAAAGAACCCAACCTTAGACCTCTCTGTGGGAAATGAACGTGGATACATTTCGAAGTGAAATTCAATTTGATTAATAAACCCTCTGCAAGTCTTAGAGTCCCCTCCATACCTAGGAGGAGGTGTTAAATGGGCCGAAGTATTAGGCAAAGTAGATACTTCAGGGAGAAGGGGCGTAGGAGGGTTAGGTGTGGTTGCTGGAACGGTTCTAGCTAGGAGCGTCTGGAGAGCCTGAGCTATCTGATCCATACGGTGATCCTGCTCTACAAATCTTGCCTCATGGGACGCCATCTGTTGAGCTAAATCTGCGGGGTCCATGGCCCTATCGTAATGTAACGAGAATATACCCCTACACGCAGGATCCAGCTAAACAGAGGCAAATACAGAGGAGAGATACGTCTACCGTACCTTAGAATGGCGGACTCGACGTATATGAGAGGAGACAGAGCCAGGAACAAACCGAGGTCAAGGGCACAGAGAGACAGCGTAAACTAGGACAAGCCGGGGTCTGGTACACGGAAAACAGCAAGCCGGCAAACAGTACAGATAAGGATAAAGCGAAAACGAAGTCAGAATACGAAGCCAAAGTCAATACGAGAAAACACAACTGAACACCACAAGCGCTAAAGGGAACTGAAACAGAAACCACGATAGGGCAACGAGCTAAGGGAAAAAGGTAAGTTTAAATAGCTTTTAAACGAAAGTGATTGGCTCCTGTCACTTCCACACCCCCTATAGGTAATTGTACAGGGAGTGTGGTATGACAGGAGCCAATGGGAGCCTTTTGGCAATTAGGCTCCCACTGTCTCTTTAAGAGCGCGCCCGAGACTCGCGGCGCGCTCTTAGTTTCAGGCGGGACACGTGACCGCTTCACGCGGTCACTGCCCGCCTTCCATCCAAAGCAGTCGGATGAGCCGCGCGCGGCTCGTGCAGCCGCAGGACCGCGCGCGGCTTGAAGAGAGGACCGCGACCGGCCCCCGGTTAAGGTAAGTAACGCTACACAAACTACCTGTAGCCTAAAAGTATTTTGGAATAGAAAAGTTTCTGGAGATATTTATAAACCACTCATTTTTCAATCTCATAGCCTATTAAGATTGTAAAGATTGAGAGGATATGCACACACTATGCAGGGAGTACTCCCATCAGGATGCTCCACACAGGTTGAGCCACAAACTCAGGAAAGATTCAGTAGAACAATGAAGATCAGAGCATGTCTGGTGGGTTCTTTAGTAGGCAGCTTTAATATAAAGTGCATAACAAAAACAAAGTTTCAGCTCCTTGGAGCTTTTATCAAGTCATCAGGAGCCCTCAGTGGGGTTGTTTTCCATTAATACATCGTTCATCATTAAATTTCTTTTTGTATGTATAAAATAATTGTCACATCATTTGGTATTGCATATACAACATATGTTTAGTAAAGTCACAGACATGATTGCGTATAAAAATCACAACTATTGCCTACAAGCTTAAATATTGCAATTATACTTTGTTCTAGTTGAGTCTCATATACTAAAAAAAAAAAAAGAAACTTTCATTTTCATTAAGATACCATGGGAAAAATCATTCTACTAATTCAGAGTTGGCAGCTGGAAGTAAAATTGATTCCAACCATAGCCACACCTACATAAGAACACTACAAGTTCGCACATAATTCACAGCAATTTTGCTATAATTAAAAAAAGGAAGCTTCTCGGTTTTATGTACTGGGATGAGTTTGGTCCTTGGAATTCCTGTGCCTATGCCAATACACTCTTGCTACTTGCGTATTGTACTATAAATGTGTTGCGACATAATCTATAATTGGAAATTCTTGAAAATCATGTTGTGTGTGATATATAGTGGGACTTGCAGACTCTCCGATATGGAAGTTTATTTTATATTGTATTGAAATAAGGAAATCTTTTGTAAGTTTCAATGGAAAACGTTTTTGTGACGAGACCAATCTCGCCACATTGCATTGGAGAAGCCTGGTTGCTCGCCTGCTGCCTTTGGACTATGGCCCCCTGTTAAAAGACATCTTTTTTACCTGCAGAAAAGCTTCAGTCGTGCTTTTCTGCCTGGGTTTCAGTAGATTTTTTGAATGTGTTATACCCCAGATGGGAATCCCATGGAGCCCATTCGTATGAAACTGACTATAAAGACTTTGGCTCCATGGTGATTAAACTGTATTTGTGTGGTCCGAGCGCCATTCACTTAATAATGTGCGCTCAGACCTGAGCTATCTGGGGATATGTGTAATGTCTGTGTGTTATGTGTAAAATGTAACTTTATGTATTTTAAAGTGTTTTACTGTCTTTGTGTCTTTTTGCAACCATGTGCTTAATGGAGTCTTGTGTCTGTCCTGGGAGATAATTGAATTACTCCAGGATAGAAGACTCAAACTGGTTTGGGCCAGAAAGCCATGCTTCATTTAGTCACAAAGGACTTTTTACTAACTTTTGAACCCCTTGTCTGATTCATGCCATTTTTTAATATGTTGTTCCCCTGAATGGATTGATTGTGAATATGTAATTTTATGTGAATGTGATGTATGGTTTTAGAGTTATGAAAGTTGGGTAGAAAGTATGTTTTAACTGTATGTGTAATTGAGTTTCCTCTCAGGATAAGGGAGGGAATATGTGGGATGTAACTGTGATGATTGGCTGTTTTATACCTCCCTGTGGGCGGTCCTGTATGTGAAAGGCTGTAATAAAACCCAGGCTGGGTGTGCCAGCACCTCAGACCACTGCTTAACCCTCAACACGGAGCCTTGTCTCGTTCTTGGGGGGATTCACTGTATGCTGTTAGAGACTGATTGCCAGGAGTGTAAGCTGATTGTCTGTTTTTCCTGTTCGTCTGCTAGCAGCTATTTGGGAGGTTCCAGTTCGGGAGTTGGAGTGCTATTTTGTATCCAGTATGGGAGTTTGATGTTCTGCAGTAGCTGTGCCTGTATCTCTGGAAAGGGGGCCGATCGCCTAAACGGTTTTTACCCCTTGTGTGCAAAACGTCCTGCTATAATTGGTGGCAAGCTATGGATCGTTCTACAGTTTCAGAAGGACAGCTACAGGAGACAATTCATTCCGTGGATTTTACAATTTGAGGCAACGCATGTCTCAGTAATAGTTTAATTCTGACAGCAACAGAATGGAACCAGCAGTGGAGTACAGATACTCTGTACAGGAATTTGACCGTATGATGTGGTTGCGGCTGAACTTCTTCGGACCTAATCCAGCTGAGAAATCTGTGAAGTTCGTGAGGAGTCTAGTATTCAAGACTCTGCTGTACCGGGCAGAGGGTGACGGTCAGCTGCCACGGTGGGTGGACCTCCACCGGCAGCTACAGTTGCGGGACAGAGAGAGCCCAGTCTCCTCTCCCCAGCGGCAGTGTGATATGCAGGGAATTGGGAGCCCAGTCTCCATTCCTCAGCGGCAGTGTGATATGCCGGGAATTGGGAGCCCAGTCTCCATTCCCCAGCGGCAGTGTAAAGTGCAGGGAGAGGAGAGCAGCGTCCTCCCTCCCCAGCTGCAGGCTGATTTACAGGGGGCAGAGGTAGTTGTTCCTGCCCTCCAGCAGCAGAGTGATATGCCGGGAAGGCAGTGTGAAGTACAGGGAGAGGAGAGCAGCGTCCTCCCTCCGCAGCGGCAGGCTGAGTTACAGGGGCAGAGGTAGTTGTTCCTGCCCCCCAGCAGCAGAGTGATATGCCGGGAAGGCAGTGTGAAGTCCAGGGAGAGGAGAGCCGTGTCCTCCCTCCCCAACGGCAGCGTGATTTTCTGGGAATTGGGAGCCCAGTCTCCATTCCCCAGCGGCAGTGTGATGTGCCGGGAATTGGGAGCCCAGTCTCCAGTCCCCAGCGGCAGAGTATCCAGCAGGGAATAGAGAGCCCAGTCTCCCTTTCCCAGCAGCAGGACACTGTATTGGGAGCGGAGACAGTCGGTCTCCCTCCACAGAGGATGAAAGTATGTATGGGAGAGGAGCTTGCTACCACCTCTCCCCAGCTGCAGATCAGTAATGTGCAGGCAATAGAGAGCCCAGTCTCCTTTCCCCAGCGGCAGAGTGTTCTATTGGGAGAGGAGCCTGTTACCCCCTCTCCCCAGCGACAGCTTAGAGTATCCAAAGAGGAGACAGTCGGTCTCCCCCTCCAGCAGCAGAGCTGTGTAACCAAAGGGGAGACAGTCGGTCTCCAGCAGCAGAGCTGTGTAACCAAAGGGGAGAGAGTCGGTCTCCAGCAGCAGGACTGTGTATCTAAAGGCGAGACAGTCGGTCTCCCCCTCCAACAACCAGGCTTCAACCAGGCTACCCTCCCAGTAGCGCTGGCAACAGGGCAGAGTGACGCTGGTCTCTGCCCACGCAGAACCCCACCAAGTCAGCGTACCCGTACCCATCACAGCCGTGGTGAGGCACCTGGGCATTGTCAAGCTTCTCCTCTACCCAGGAGCAGTAACTATTTATTGTGGGTGGGCTGTGCTGTTGAACGTGTTTTGTGGGTGGGCTGCTGGACTAACAAGGGCACTGACCGGCAGGAGGTCAGATACCCTGTTAGTCTGTTTGGAAAAAGGGAGAGATGTGACGAGACCAATCTCGCCACATTGCATTGGAGAAGCCTTGTTTCTCGCCTGCTGCCTTTGGACTATGGCCCCCTGTTAAAAGACATCTTTTTTACCTGCAGAAAAGCTTCATTTGTGCTTTTCTGCCTGGGGTTCGGTAGATTTGTTTGAATGTGTTATACCCCAGTTAGGAATCCCATGGAGCCCATTCGTATGAAACTGACTGTAAAGACTTTGGCTCCATGGCGATTAAACTGTATTCGTGTGGTCTGAGCGCCATTCACTTAATAATGTGCGCTCAGACCTGAGCTATCCGGGGATATGTTACATGTCTGTGTTTTATGTAATAAATGTGACTTTATGTATTTTAAAGTGTTTTGTGTCTTTTTGCAACCATGTGCTTAATGGAGTCTTATGTCTGTCCTGGGAGATAATTGAATTACTCTCCAGGATAGAAGACTCTGAAACTGGTTTGGGCCAGAAAGCCATGCTTCATTTAGTCACAAAGGACTTTTTACTAACTTTTGAACCCCTGGTCTGATTCATGCCATTTTTAATATGTTGTTCCCCTGAATGGATTGATTGTGAATATGTAATTTTATGTGAATGTGATGTATGGTTTTAGAGTTATGAAAGTTGGGTAGAAAGTATGTTTCAACTGTATGTGTAATTGAGTTTCCTCTCAGGATAAGGGGAGGGAATATGTGGGATGTAACTGTGATGTGATTGGTTGTTTTATACCTCCCTGTGGGCGGTCCTGTATTTGCAAGACTGTAATAAAAACCAGGCTGGGTGTGCCAGCACCTCAGACCACTGCTTGACCCTCAACACGGAGCCTTGTCTCGCTCTTGGGGGGATTCACTGTATGCTGTTAGAGACTGATTGCCAGGAGTGTAAGCTGATTGTCTGCTTTTCCTGTTCGTCTGCTAGCAGCTATTTGGGAGGTTCCAGTTCGGGAGTTGGAGTGCTATTTTGTATCCAGTTCAGGAGTTTGGTGTTCTGCAGTAGCTGTGCCTGTATCTCTGGAAAGGGGGCCGATTGCCTAAACGGTTTTTACCCCTTGTGTGCAAAACGGTCCGTTACAGTTTTGTATAAGAATCACTGGAAGAAATTGAAATATTTATCATCGTAAGCACTGCTAATTAAGGGAAGAAAAGTGTTTTGGAGTTATCATTAAAGACTGCATATTATGCTTTGACAATTAATTTGACTAAATTTCATCCACCAATACAGAGGCATGGCACTGAAATGCAATTCAGGACTTTGAGCACAGCTTTGTTCATTTCTTAACAATCAATAAGTTTATCTTTAACATATAGCCATATTTTATCTTTAGGCCACCTGCTGCCTGACAAGGGAGACAGGCAGGTGATATTTTATCAGAGTTCAGTCCTCATAGCACCTCCTGTCAAAAATAGCAACCCCCTCTTACATGCTTAAGCTGGAATAACAACCCTCCACAGGAACTGGGCCAGACCTTACTGTGTGGACCACTGACAGCACCTGCCCTTTT
This sequence comes from Pelobates cultripes, assembly GCA_933207985.1. NCBI lineage: Eukaryota > Metazoa > Chordata > Amphibia > Anura > Pelobatidae > Pelobates > Pelobates cultripes. The sequence goes on along the minus strand of OW240916.1, from coordinate 124,669,052 downwards.
CCTTTTGGAGTGCCAGGTTAAACATGTTAAGGTCAGTTGGTGATGTGCACCCATTACTCCTCGAGGGATCCCTGTTGTTCCCTTCTAACTCAAAGTGCCTAACTGTCAAACTTTCTAACCTACCAATAAACAAGAAAATAGGTAGACCAAGGGACTTTGTCTGACTATACTCATTACGTCCATGCCAAAGAGATCTCCACCTTTACAGCCCACGAAAACACAGTATCACTGTTGCAGCCCCTCTACAGAATTAATGCAAACTAAACTTACTGTACTGCTAAACTTACTCTAAAAACACAGTTCAAAGGAGCAAAATGTTGTATATTTACCAATCAGAAACACAGAACAACGGGGACTGCTAAAAAACCTAATCAGGAACTTGTCACTTTACCCCTTTGACCCATTTAGGACTGATGGAGGAACAAAACTACAAGAAACAGGCAAAACACTATAAAACAATATTATTCCCAATAGGCAAGCCAAGACTCTGTTCACTATAATGTCTGAGTGAGCCTGTGCATCCTAAGTTATCTAACTGTACTACTGTCACTACTTAAAAGATACTTTTGAAATAATGGCTTCAAGGCCATCTTTAATACTGACCGGACCCTGGGCAACCATTTGCTTGGGGCTCCTGGACCCTGCCCGCTCCCAGACATACTAACACACATACACTGACAGACATACTGACACACACGCAGACACATACACTGAACGACACACATTGACAGACATACTGACACACGCGCAGACACATACACTGAATGACACACATTGACAGACATACTGACACACGCGCAGACACATACACTGAATGACACACATTGACAGACATACTGACACACGCGCAGACACATACATTGAACGACACACATTGACATACATACTGACACACACACAGACATACAGACACATACAATGACAGACATACTGACATACACAGACACACTGATATACACAGACAGACATACTGACACAAGCACAGACATACACTGACAGACATACTGACATAAACATACACTGACAGACATACTGACACAAACACATACACTGACAGACATACTGACACAAACACACACATACACAGACCCAAACATACACTGACAGCCCTACTGACACACACATACACAGACATACTGACATACACAGACACACTGATATACACAGACAGACATATTGACACATACACAGACATACACTGACAGACCTACTGACATAAACATACACTGACAAACATACTGACACAAACACAGACAGACATACTGACACAAACACATACACTGACAGACATACTGACACAAACACACACATACACAGACCTAAACATACACTGACAGCCCTACTGACACACACATACACAGACATACTGACATACACAGACACACTGATATACACAGACAGACATATTGACACATACACAGACATTCTGACATAAGTTTACACTTTTAAACCCACCCATAAGTTTCCTACCATGGAAGGTGGTTCCCCAGTGTCCAGACTGAAGGCTGAGGCTGTTGGGATCTGCCTCTCCCAGCACAGGCTCCCTCCTTCATCTCCCGCGCAGCTCCTCTCCTCAGTGGGAGGAAGTGACTCGCAGCCGTCACTTCCTCCCAGCATTGCCAAAAAGCAAAGGGCCCGGTCGCGCTGTTAAAGAGCTACAGCGTGTGACCGGGCCCCTGCTTACAAATACCCACCTGGTGGCCTCCTTAATGTGCATGCCGGCGGCCCCATAGGGGAAAAAATTGTTGCGGGCAGCGGGGCCCACGGGAAAGCTGCCTTGGGCCCCCCAAGAGTAACAGTGCCCGGGGCAGCTGCCCTGTTTTCCCCGCGTTAAAGACGGCCCTGAATGGCTTGTAATGTAAAGGTTTGTTATGAGTTTATTGTCACATGGAGCATTATTTGTTCATTAAGCTGTAATTGTTCTAGTGAGTATAGTGTCCCTTTAAGTGCTCTGGCTTATAACCTCAAATATGTTTTGAAGTCACAACAGTTTGGCCTGGGATGTTGACAGTCTACACTGACACTTACAAAGCAAAGCATGCCTTTAGGTTCAAAAATTCGAATTGCTCAAACTTGGCTGCAGAAGATGCTGCTTGCTTATACTGTGCCTTGTACAATAAGGAACATATTCCACAACTATACTCTAACGCATACAGTTCCCACATTGTCAAGAATAAAGGCATGTCAGAGAGATTGTAAACATTAATGGAGGCAACACTGTATATAATTCTAATACCCCCTGCTATTTTTGGGTTTTTGCGCTATCCATTTTCCCAGTTGTCAAAATGGGTTTTCAGCCATAAGAATACATTATTTGTACAAGAGTCATAGTAATACTATGCTTGGGGGTGACATTGTTTAGATAAGTATGAGTGAAACCTGTGGTGATATTGTCATCAAGCACACTACAGGGGACAGATGAAGAACATTAAAAAAATTAATAAAAGAACATTCACATTATTGTTAGAGTGAAAGAATATATGTCTAAAAAAATTAAAAACACTTTTTAGAAACAAAAAAAAACTAATTTACATATTGATACTGGCAGTCTAATTGTCACCATGAAATAAACTACCAGGTTGAAGAAGCCTCCCCGTTTTAACAAATAAAACTGATTTAAGAGATAATACATACTGGTTACAAGGGTTCCATTCACAAAAAAAATGAATACGACTTTCTGCATAAGTTAATGGAAGCTACCAATTTTATTTGTATGATAATATTTTGTGGGACTTTAGCTTATACACATCCCTTGCACTGCACTGTTCTGTGCACAGAAAGCCAAATAGAGGGACAAATGTGTGTACAACAAAATGTCCAGATGTACTTTGCATGTTATCATGCTTCCTACTAGTTTGTCTCTTTTAAAGCAACTCGGTCATCAAAAATACACTTTATCTAATCAACTTTTCTAAAGCTCTATTATTCTGAATCTTTTCTCCCGATCACTCTAATTTTAATAAAAATACTTAAAGAAAAGTAGTGATTATTTTTACATCTAGCAATTCGAGGTGAGCTGGAAAACATATTGTGAAATTTAGACAACAGTCAATTTGGAAAAAAACATTCCCATCCCCGTTTGTCTGACTTAGTTATTTTGCAGATTAGTTCATAAGTCATCATATGTCTTTGTAGAGAATAGTTCCACATTGTACATAGACCCCAAGTTTCAGTTGGCCTTTAAAACAGTACATTTACACCTTATATGTTCAATCAGTCCATAGATATATTTTCTAATTTGGTTAAAAAAGACATTAAGAACTTGCGAAGAAAACAGGGGAAGGGTAGAAAGCTCCAACACAAACCCAATTTTACTAAGAAAGAATGGCAGACACTTAATACTCTTAGAGAGGACGATTCAATTATCATTAAACCGGCAGACAAGGGAGGGGCACTAGTTATCATGGATCGGGATTATTATGTCAAAGAGATCAGATCACAACTAAATGACATATCAAGTTATCAACCAATAAATGGGAACCCCATCCATCGGTTACAGACAGAGTTACAGGCACTAAATAGGGCAGCCATGGATAAAGGCATTATCACAGAGGGAGAATGTAAATACATGTATAGGAAATACCCAACAACGCCTGTCTTTTATACCCTCCCGAAAATACACAAAAATTTACAGACCCCACCAGGAAGGCCCATTGTCAGCGGCACAGATTCTATTTTACAATCACCAGCAGTATTGTTAGACAAATTCCTGATCAAATACGTTCCAACACAAAAATCATATATTAAAGATACAAATGATTTTTTAAAATTGATTAATAATCTTAATATTGAACATCCCACGGAAATTTGGTTGGTGACGTTGGATGTCCAATCGCTGTATACAGCAATTGACCACACAGGAGGACTACGAGCAGTTGAATGGACACTAGATCAGGATTCCGCATTAGCCCAATATACAGACACTAAAACATACATATTGGAATTATTACGATTTGTCCTGACTGAGAATTATTTTCTCTTCGAGGACAACTTTTATAGGCAAATCAAAGGGACAGCCATGGGCTCGAATGTAGCCCCTACTTATGCAAATATATACATGAATAGGTTGGAGGAACTACATATATATACTGACCCATTGTTTGAGCAGTGCCTTACATGGAAGAGATTTATTGATGATGTGTTTGTATGTTGGGGGGGCACGAGGGCTCAGTTGGACAACTTCTTTGACCAGCTGAACTCTCTGGACCCTAATATTAAATTTACTATGGCATGCGACAGACACATGGTTCCATTCCTGGATACACAGGTATACTTGATCGACAACAAATTACATACAGATATCTATACAAAACCTACTGATAGAAACAACCTTTTGGAATACACCAGCTATCATCCCCAACATCTTAAGGATGGCTTACCATATAGCCAAATGTTGAGAGTGAAAAGGATAGTTTCACAGGAGGACCGTGTGGCACCAGGGATGGAATTCATGTGCAACAAATTTATAGACAGGGGTTACCCATCAGAACTAGTGACACGACACAGAACTAGGATTTTAGATATGGATAGGGAAGAAGCGCTTAACCCCTTAGGTAGAAATAAGGATACCATACAAAGAATCCCATTTATATCACCATACACACCCTACAGTAATGCCGTTAAAAAAATTATAATGAAGCACTGGAATATCTTTGAGGGTGATCTTAATTTACCAAAAGAATTCAGGAACCCTCCCCTTTTTTCGTATAAACGGGCACAGAACCTTAGAGATAAATTGGTGCACTCAGATATAGGCAGTAATAAAAAACAGAGAAGATTCTTCTCTGAACCTAAGAAAGGCACCTTTCCATGCCTAAACTGTATACATTGCAACAGCATAATTAGGGGTGATCGTTTTGTACATCCACGATCAGGTAAACCCTTTAAAATACCGGAGTATTATACATGCAACTCAGAATATGTGGTTTATATTTTGAAATGCCCTTGTGGGTTTCTCTATGTTGGGGAAACAATTAGGCCAGTGAAAGTACGTATAGGAGAACATAAGAGGGACATAAGAGCTGCCATACAAAAAGGGACATGTGACAAACCGGTGCCAAGACATTTTCTACAGCATGGTCATAACGTCAACCAATTACGTTTTCAAGTAATTGATGGTGTTAAACCGTTGCGCAGAGGTGGGGATAGACAAAAAGTACTTTTATGCAAAGAGACGAAGTGGATTAGCATTCTGGAAACACTCCACCCGGAAGGCCTGAATGAGGACTATGACCTCAAACATTTCCTGTAGAATGTACATCATTATATTGTCTTAACCCTTTACCTTTTGGTCCATACTTCTGGGCTAATTTATTACCTTTTATTCACAGTTAGTCATTGGGACCCTGTATGGTACGCCCGTCTCTTTCACTCCTTAAAAGTTAACAAAGAAGTTGACCATCTTTGGTCCGCCACCCGAGAAAATACGGGGCCCAACATGTGGGAAACCACAGGTACCTTTCACACACTACACTGCTGGTGAGTATGCGGAACAAATACAAATTATGCTGTTTGAATGGGTAAATGGTTACCGCTAATTATCTGTTGCAACTAAGTTATATCTTCAGCCTATATAACATCTTGGACCCTGGCTGGACATTTTTTGTAGTTATGGTGTTTGTAATAGTGACTATATTTATCTGTAGTGAATTAGGATGAGCTTGTATAGTCCTTCTCATCATCAAAAAATCCTTTTTTTAATAAAACTCCTTTTTTTCTTAACTATAATTTTCCCTTTTTATAAAAATTTCCATCTTGCCAAAAAATTTCCATTTTGCCAAGCAGAACCTTAATATTGAGAACTATACACTTCTAAAGTTAAAAGTAACAAGATTGAATCTGAGCCATACTTTCTTACTTCAATTACCATCAGCTCTCTTTGTATGAAATGACCAATAGCCTTTTTCTTGATCAACCCAATCAGGTATAAGGTATAAAATATGCCTTTAACCCTTGAGTCTTAGATCAGTACCCCTCTGTTGGTGTTGAACCCTATTATAATATTTGTTTATTTCAAGACTCTATGTTAATATGTTTTTATGATTCTTTTGTTCTATTATGCATGGCTTTTCCCTAGGTAAATATGTATTAGGGAACTTGCTTCTGTTCACATATGCAGATTGTATCCAAGGATTGTATGTATTAACATTGGTATGCAATGGACTCTTCAAGTAATTTCTCAGCACATACATCCACACAGGGATGTTTACATTTGCATATTCAAATGACACACGTCGGGCATGGATACCGGACGTGTGCGTCGTGACGTCATACAGACGCGACCCGCGGATGCGAGCGTCATGACGTCATCTAGGCGCGACCCGCGCATTAATGCGGGCATGCCGAACTGTTTAAAAGCCTGTGATTTCTACAATTCTTTTCTCTGACAGGGCCATTGAAGGGATGTGAATAGATCCCGAGCGCGCAGCCCGTTTATGAGACCCAGGACCAGCTGACAAGAAGTATTTATTCGAACACTCCCAGGACAAGTGGGGAATCTTCTCTGATATACAGTTTTCCTGAAAGCTAAGGAAGAATGATCTGACACCAATTATAGTGATCTCACCTTTGCACTAAGAAACACAAAGAATTGGATAACTGGACTCTTTTCTTCTATTGGTGAGATCCATCCATTTTACAACATAGTGTGTGCACACTGGGACTGTATATACTTTATTCTTCATTTTTTGCTTTTTTGTATATATATATATTTTTTCATATATTTTTTCACTTTTTACACATTTTTTTGTTTTTTTTCTTTTTTCCTTTGTTTATTTTTCCTACTCTCCTGGATGACTATAGCTGTTTGGACTTCCAGATACAGCAACTCAGTGCTTAACCTCTTGATGTGGTCAGGGACTCTCTTCAATTAACATAGAGTTATAACAGTAGATTAAAAATACATTGTTTCTACCAAACTATATTGGTTTACATCAGTTTGTACATATTATCAATTGAAGTGTGTGTGTATATATCATTAATTTTTCTAACCTTGCAGTGGTTCATAACTAATGAATTACACCAATTAATTAATGATTATTAAATTTTGCAATGAACTTTATTTCGATTTTTTGAGTGCAGTATCATTATTTGTTGTATTTTGTACATCTCCCATAATAGAAATGGGCAAAAGGTAGATTTCTAGGCATTGTCAAACTACATGTTCCATGACTTGACCAACACTGAAATTCTGGTCTTTCCTCCCTCAAGTGTTGTTACTCCTGTGTCTGTCTCCCTCCAAGTCAACGGTGCTACCATCAGCTCCACCACGCAGGCTCGCTGCCTAGGTGTTCTCTTTGACTCCGACCTCTCCTTCAAACCTCATGTTCAATCTATCACCAAATCCTGTCATTTCCATCTCAAAAACATTGCGCGCATCCGCCCCTACTTAACGCCAGTTGCGACTAAGGTGTTGGTCCATTCCACTGTCCTTTCTCGCCTTGACTATTGTAATCCGCTTCTCAGTGGTCTTACGTGCTCCCAACTTGCACCGTTACAGTCCATAATGAATGCGGGGCGAGGCTCATCTTCCTGTCCGCCTGCACCTCCCATGCCTCACCCATCTCTCAGTCCCTACATTGGCTTCCTATAAAATATAGAGCTCAATTTAAAATTCTGGTTCTTGCCTTCAAATCTCTACATAATGCTGCTCCCACCTATCTATCCTCCCTTATACACAAGTATGTCCCGTCTAGGCCCTTACGATCTGCGGAAGACTTACGTCTATCTTCTGTCCGTACTCCAACCTCTGATGCTTGCCTTCAAGATTTCTCTTTTCCCTCCTCCGTTAGATGCTCACCCAGTCTCCACTCCTTCAAAAAATCGTTAAAAACCCACTTCTTCATAAATAGCTCCTGACTGATTCCTCTACTGCAACTGTCACTAGTCTAATACTATCCTTACCTTTTTGTATCATTTTACCCCACTCCCTCTAGCATGTAAGCTCATTGAGCAGGGCCCTCATCCCCTCTGTTCCTGTGTGTCCAACTTGTCTGGTTACAACTACATGTCTGTTCGTCCACCCATTGTAAAGTGCTGTGGAATTTGACGGCGCTCTATAAATATCATAATAATATTAATAATGATGCCTTTGTATTTTAAATGTTGGAAACGCATTGTAGGAGTTCTAATTCAGCAACATCTCCTACCTGTGCCTATGCTGCTTAAACGTTTCTGTTCAGAATTTCATTTATTGAGGTTGGTTATTGTATGTTGCTTTGACAATATCTTTGTTATTTCTTCATTATTCTGTACAAGGAATGGCAATTTTCTTGACTTTAAAATTTGTACAAAGCCGACTAAAATAAAGAGAAGATTTACAAGCTCAACATGAAAAGATTAGTATAACGCTAGCTAGGAAGGGGGAGAAGGGCGTTTGGGGGACATATTTAGTTGAAAAACTAGCTGTTAAATGAGCTATAGATCAGAAGCATAAAAATATCAGATACAGTCATAATGCTGCAGACCAAAATTAAGAGAAAAATGAAGCCAAACTATTAAACACATAAAATTTCAAGCAATCCATTTTTCTCTCAACCAGCTTGCTATTAGTTCTTAAATAAATTGGATTTCAAATAAAAAAAATAAAAAAAAATCTAAGGAATTGATACTCTGTTCTCAACATGTAAAATTGTCAATAACAATAAAACATATTAACAATTTTTACAAGTATCTATTGGTGTGTTAATATTCTGCACAGCAGACATTTATTTTAAGGGAAAATCAACTGGTTGTAACAAAACTGCTCCACTTCATGTAAATTCAGTGCAGTGGTCAATTGGTAACATTTCACAATATTATTCCGGTTTATGGCTATTATTGTAAAGACATCAGAACTACTGGAGCGAAATTAGTCATGTATGTAAATTATAATCACTGTGAAATAGTTGTATAGTGCTCATTTAGGCGTTTTAACAGTATGCAATGTTATCCTCTCAACAGGACTAATAGACATTAGCTTTAATGAGGTCAGCCAGTCAGTTAGGTATTATCTGGGGATTTAATTGGGACACTGGTCTCTGCTGAAGTGAAAATTAATAACTTTTGTCAATGTTCTGGTGAAATGTTCTGTCTTATTAAACTATGAGGGTCAATTAGAAAGCATTATGTAATAAAATTTCAGGCAGCAGATCTCAAATTGAGTTACACCACTGTCATTATTCCAAGGCAATTGCAACATAGAATGGAAAACCAGAAAGAATGTCAAGTCGAGAGCGTACAATGTATTTACAATGACTGCATGCTAAGGACTTAACAAAAGGGAAATTACTAAGCACCAATAAATCACGCTATTCAAACAGACCAGCTCAGACACAGCTTCTAAAACTTCCAAGTCAGAGAGCAAAACGGTTTCATCAGTCGAATCATCACTCACAATTAATATTTAAGATTTCTTGTTTAGCAGAACAAGGAAAATGTCAATGTGACTGCTCATATTATATAATTACATGGGCAAAAAACTATTACTTATGAGATACTGAGATGCTCAATTTATACTGTGTTATGTGTCTGCTTCCTCTACAGTATTTTATTATTATTATAATAATTGTTATTATTATTATTATTATTATTATTATTATTATTATTATAATTTAGTGGACACAATTCTGAGAGATTCGGATACAAGTGTTTCCAGAATATACACACCAGCACAATGTATGGAATAACTATGAACACGTTATACAGAGCTGAGTTTGTGGGCTGGTGAAACATAGAGAAGCTCATTATAAAAATGTACATTCTCATAAGGGATGGTTATATCAGATAAGTGATTTTTTTTTTCTTCTTAGCACAGGATTTTACAAAATTATAATATTTCCACTGGGTATGACAGCTTTGTATGACAAGACATTCCAATGGTGGTTATTTCTGTTAAAAAGGGACACTCTGAGCACTATAACCTCTTCAATTTGAAGTCGTCATGGTGCATGGAATCTGTATGTTTCTCAGTTCACTAGGAAATGCTGCTCATACAGAGTTTAAACCCTCTGCTGCTGGAGGTGTACCTACACCTCCGGCATCGTCATTGAGCTGTCATTAGCCAACCAGAAGCAAGAGTTTCTGGCTTTGCATCAAAAGCAGAGAAGATGACAACTCTGAGAATGGACAAAAGTTTAAAGAAGCTCAATAGCTTGCCCACTTTGCCTAGAGGGGTATGAGCTGCACCTCCCTGATAAACCATAAAAAGGGCCGAAACGATTTCCTGTGGTTGCTGGATCTTGCGTACAGAGAGAGCTTGCCGGCATTTTAGTTCTGAACTGCCTTTGTGGGTGGGATCGGTGGGATATAACTAAGGGCTAGCTATTGAGTTTCTCTAAGCTTTTGTCAGTTTTTAGATTCTCTGTTTTTGTTGCAATGCATTAACTTGGCTCTCCCCAAGTTAAAAGGGTAATACAGATGTGGGGCCTATCCAGTGAAGGGGATTGACATCAGTGGAAGGGGATCAGGCTAAAAGTAGCATTTGGTATTGGAATGGAGGTACATTTTAGCATTAGTTTTGCCCTTTTAAGTTTATTTTTTTTTAAATGGATTGGAGTAACCTTACAAAAGTCATTATTGTGGCCATCCCCAGATTTCTTCACCAATGTTTTGATAAATAGATTAACAGTACTGACACTTACAATGAGAGAGGCATATGTGCACCTTAAGTGTTATTTTCTTATTTGTTCCATAACTGGATATAGCTATATAAATTGGATTTAATCACTAAACAATGAGTTATGAGATGTACACGCTGACAATACACATGTAGAATGAAATTAATGAATTGGCACAGTTGGCAGTAACGTCAAATATAAAATATATTTATTTTTAATAAAAAGTTTTTTGGGGGGGTTTAATAAACAGTAGTATTTTGAAAATTATTTTGGTCTGAATTTTGCAATTCCTTTTTTCAATTCATCAATTCTTCCAATAAGTTTTCCATAAAATGTATACCATTAGGTTTACTTTGAATAACATTGTGACAGAGAATCATGGAAATCGCAAAAAGGGAAATCTACAATATCATTAAATTGCAGGTGTCATTAGAATATGAATTAATACATACTAAATCTTGTCCACTTGAAGCATTAGAACGAGATTGGATTAGATGGGTAGATTGACAATCCCAAATCTACTCCCAAAGAATTCACATCTTTACAATTATAACAGTCCAGGTCCAGGCTGTAAGACACACTTATGTACAAATTCCTTTCCTGCAATACTGTACCATTTGTTCCCTTCCATCACTGATGTTCTAACATCAGCATTAAATCATGTATTCTGTGCCGTTTACAAACATGAACCAATCAGCCAATTCTAAAGAAGCATTGTTCTGATGCAACCTGTCTGTCAAAAACTTCCCTATATATTTACTTTCCAGCTCACTAAAACAGATAAAGGCCTATCCTCTTTGGTCCTCCACAGATCTGTACAAACACTCCACCAAAACAACACTCTACAAGTAACAAATAGCTTTTGTCAAACTTAAACTGAAGGCCATTCTCTGTACTTCTTTGACCCAGATGACCATTCAAATGGCCAAGTGAGACTTGCTTCTAGTGCAAAATCCAGTTAGATATGTATTAATGGTACAGTAACTTGGTTTCCTCTTTAGTGGTCAATATTAGCATATAAAATGGTAAGATGATTGTGAGGTCAATCACGTAAATGGGGTGCATAATGACTTCTGACTTAACACTGACTTGAAATTATAACCTTGTACATTTTAATATAAGGACTAAGTCAGGAAAAGGCAGATATCTTTCTGGTTATAAAGTACCATATAAGTGTACATACTAACACCTCATCCATTCTTTATTTAACATGTACGTTTCACTTCCCCCAAACTGTACATTTTCAGCTAAAACCTAAGCTTAGCACTTACAAACGTGTGATTGTGCATTGTAAAAATAATATGCTCATTTTAAACTCTCTGTAAAAGAAGGAAAACCTCTTAATCCCTTTGATGTCATTCAAAAGACCCTTTTAAAATAAATACCAAGGCTTTCTACATCCTTGACACCTTTAAATCCGGCAAAAAATTTTTTTCCACTAAACCTTATTAATTCCATAACTTACAAGTCTGGAAAATATCACCGGTCAAACGTAGTACAATGAGTTCTCTGCTTTACTTTGTAAGGTGTGAATGAACCTAAATAGAACTGTCATTTGCATTTAAGGTCCAAGACTTTGGTCTACTTTTGGTCTACAGAATTATTTTCATCTGCTTCTAGCAAGCCTTTATTTCAAACTATAATTGGAATTTATATAAATTCTTGAGCAATCAAATAAAAATGAGTGTAGTAAGACTGAGAAAAAAGTTATGATTTAAATATTTGCATTGTCATACACGGTGATACTTCCTTGTTGATTTATGAAAATGTAAAACATTATCCACTAACAAATTTATACTGGAAACTGAGGTGTTGAAGGAACACCCTAGGCACCATAAGCACTATAGTGGTTATAGTGCCTGGGAATGCCCTGGTGACCCCCCATTGCTAGTTGTCAAACCATTTAAGATCACTTTGACCTCCTCAACAAGAAACAATAAAGGAGACACATAGACTAAATATAAATGTGTGCTCTTTGTCAGGTGTATTTCACTAGGTATATACTGGGCTTGACCCACAACTATTCAACCATAAAATGAAGGTCAAAGGAACACCATAGTGTCAGGAATAAAGACGTATTCCTGACACTCTAGCTCTAAGATTGCCATTGTCCCCATCTCCCCTGTCAGAAGTTTAAAATGTGCTCCTTGTGGGCCTGATTGTGTCTGGCTCCATCCCTTCTACACTCCTTGGACTGAGATGATCAAACTTGATGATCTTAGCCAATTCAATGCTTACTCCTCATAGAAATGCATTTAATCAATGCATCTTTATGGGGAAAGTTCAGCGTCTCCACACAAGGAGTGATAATGCAGAATGTCATTGTGCAGCACTTGAATATAAAGAAATCCAGGCACTCCAGCAAATTCCAAAGTAAAGGCAATTTTTATTGGAACAAGGAACTCAAAAGCAAAGTTTCGACCCCTTAGGGCCTTTGTCAAGCACTGACCCAGAAAGCATCTCTAGTGGCCACTAGTAACTGCCACTAGAGGAATTGCTAGGCAGTAATATAAACTCGGCCTTATCTATGAAACAACTTAAGCCGTAGTTATTCTGGTGACTATAGTGTCCCTTGAAGCTATGGACCATTGAGCCTCCCAACCTAGTGAGTTTATTTCTCTTCCAAAATGATTACCTGAAGTAGGAATGTTTACAAATTATATACAAAGTAACTCGAGTGGCTGAAGAAATTCCTGTTAACTGTACATAATGCTGGATAGATTAATTAAATTAAAAATAAAAGTACCCCAATGCAGCTTTATTGTTGTGAGTGCCAACAGGGACATTACTAAATAAACAAAATAACTTGATTTGCTGTCAAGGTAAAACCATAAAGAAAAAAGCTCAACAATATTCTTTGTGACAGACTGAGAAATAGTGAACTTGAGGTGAGTTTGTGTCTGTTATACAGCTCTGATTACTTAAAAAGCATCTAACTACCAATAATTACAGAGAAGATAGAAAGGTTTAGACAGATATAGCGAGGAATAGGCTAAGCTCCATGAAGACAAAAACAAGCACTGCTGTGAGCTCCTAATGGCTGATGATAGGGGCAATACATGCACAGTAAGATAGATAAGATTGCTCCAAAGAGGAAATGGTAATAAAACAGCAGATGGACAACTGAACAAGCAAACTTCACTATAAGTGGACTTGCACTACAATCAACTGGACTTGCACTACAGGGTATAGTTCAGGAGAGCTAATAGAACATGCTGCTTAGGAGCTTCTGGCTCACCATGGATGTGGGGAGCAGCACCCGGTGGACCTCGGGGAACATTTCAAACTGTTTTAAAATGGTGGACTACATGCAATGGGCAGTGGGGGCAGCCAGGGCATTCCTGGAACCATAACCAGTATGGTGTGCTGTAGTGGTATGATGCTTGGTGTGTCCCTTTAAGGTATGCAATCAAGTTTTTAAAATTCACTGACTTTTTGAAGACTCATACAGAAGCCTCTATTTTTTCTCGTGTTCTTTTCTGAAACAAATGTCATGTCGAAACTGGATAAAAGCATCATTGTGTTTTAATTGTACTTTATAACATCTTCTTTACACAAGAAATGATATGCGTTATAGTTCTATAAAATGAAGCTGCAATAAATAAACATATTTTTATTTAAATCAAATATCATTTTATAGTATTTTCATTTTATGTAAGATTTTAATAAAAATTATTTATAAAATTTAAAAATAAATTAAAAAGGATAAGGGAGTTGAGATGTTTTCAAATGTGTTCATGTTAAATGTTAATGCGTTTAGTCAGTTCCATTCATGTTTTGTTAAAAGACTTGAATGCTGTATTTATATATGTCGATAACTTTGCATTGTCCTATTTTTTTTTTTTCATAGCATGAGCAATGAGAAAAGATATCTCAGAAGTTACAAGGGATCATATTCAGTAATACAATGTCTGTTTGCAAAGGTGTATTACAATTTATGCCTCCTTTACTATACTGAATACAACCTTCCAAACTGGTTTAATCACTGAGAATGTCTTCTATGAATGAACAATTCCTTGTAGTATTCCATATAGTCTCTAACAACCATCTTCAGAGGTATTCACTAAAGTATGAATTGTTGGCAAATCAAAGTGCATTTCAGATTTTATGCTAAAGTAGCCAGACTCAAAACACAGCTCACTTGGACAATTTTGTTGTCCTAAAATGTATAATTCACACTATCTTCCCACCAAGTTCCCACGTTATCTTTCCACCACCTTTAATGAATAATCATGATCCTCTATATCAGTGGTTCCGAACCTACTCCTCAAGTACCCCCCTAGCAGTCTGGGATTTAAGAATCACGCAGTTGCGTTTAAGGTATTTATAGAAGGGGAAAAAGCACTTTAGAAGCAACAGGGTAATCCCAAAATCCTGGACTGATAGGGGGGTACTTGAGGACTGGGTTGGGAACCCCTGCACTATATGGAAAGTCCATTTTTTCTATAACCATAGTATCTATGTATTCTGTACATTGTGACATTCTTTTTGAGAGTCAGAGTGCGCCCTGTTCCACCCTTCTGTTGATTTTTTTATAATTATTTTTAAGATTTCTGATGAAATTTTTACATCTATGGACATTTTCTAGCATTTGAATAACATGAGTTTATGGAAGCAGATTTAAAAAATGTTACTAGTAGAAAAATCAAGAAGCCTATTTCAAGTCTACTGGTCTACACTTTCCTTTTGATTAAAAAGTCAACGATGTGTATTGATTTCACTCGATTTTAAGAGTGTCAATCATCAGTAAGTCATAATGTAGACATAATAATAAACAATATAATCTTTATTATAAGCATGCACTCATGAAAGAGTAAGCTCACTGAATGCTGTGGTAATCAGTTGCATGCCACCAATGATACATAATGATGTATGAATATACACAAAAAATGTGGAATATATGGCGCTCTGTGTTATAAATAGAAAGAAATCTGGTACAGCTGCTGTATACACTCTGTGGGTACTCCTAATTACCCACCACACATAAACAATCACCAAAACACAAAGAAACTTTTTGATTTGGGTGATGTTACCACCATCCGAATCTAAAGTACTTAAAGTGAGTGCAGCGCTATATAAGTGCTTAGGTAAGTGTGTTCACTATATTTTGGAACTCTTACCCTTTTCGTTTATCTCCAAGGACAGGTCTAGGGCTAAGCCCCGGAACCGAAACCAGACCCAGAAAGAAAGCCAGGCCTAAGCAGACATTTACACGAGTCGCCACGTGACGTTGCTAAGCTGCCTAGCAACGTCACGTGGCGACTCGTGTAAATGTCTGCTTAGGCCTGGCTTACATAATGATGTATGTCTTTTTAAAAGTCATTGTGTATTTTCCAGTTCTATTAGAAGCATAGGGCAAGAGGGTGATGGCTCCAGTTTTAAAAAGGTTTATCGTGGGTACTTGTTACTTCACACAAGCATGATTATGGCCTTGTTAAAGATCGGTAGATTATTGTACTATTATTTCTTACTGTATTCAGTATGGTTCTATTATATGCCTAGGTCAGGTTATCCCTAGTATAAAAACCCTTTCATCCCTTGTGTTTTGATTTTTTTCCACCATTCATACATCAATACAATATAAGAGTCAAATGTGGTTAAGTGACTAATCGATTAAGATTGCATTTTTTCCTTTCCAGTCCAAAATCAGAAGGGCGTATAGCTCTTTACAATATACCTTGGTTCCAGATTCTTCTTTCTTGCCATTGGCTGCCGTGTATCCCCTGGTCATAGTTTACATTCCTCATCATGTTTCATAATAATGAGAAAGAAAAGTCTCCATTTTCCTCCATAAAAGTCTGGAGATATAATGAGGAATCGGGATTGTCTGTTAATAAAACACACACCTTTAGTATACAATATACTGTAATGAAGAATGCTTGCAACCAGTATTGCCCTAATCTATACTGATATCAAGAGGTTAATGCATACATTCACTGCTTGAGTAAATGCCAGAAACAATTGGTCTGCTCAACGGGTTTTTCAAGTGTCTGTGGAACATAAGAAGATGGTAGAATGTTAAGATAATAGGGATATCACCATACAAAAACATTGCCTCCCTCTCATTCAGCACTTTCCTGACAGCATCAGTTCATTGAGCGGTTCATATAGCAATCATACATAGGTTATTAGTCATTGAGTAGACACAATGATTAAATCAGAAATTCAATAAATGCTCAAGGACAATATTTTATTAGATTTGAAAGATGCAAATGATTTTGTATAAAAGTTAGACATTTTAAAATTAAAAACTCTCTTGTATCTAAGTTGGATTCCAACTCAAACATACTATTAAAAAACAAAAAAACTATCAAGCAAGACTACAACATCAACAGTTTGCAATATTTTACTTTTTATCAAAAATTTATTTTATTTTTTCTATATGAAGGTAAATTGAATATGGAAATATTGCACTGAATTGAAAAAAAAATCACGATAAATCAGGGCCAAAAAACTCAGTAAAGCATTTATTAATTACCAATAGATCAATACATATTCTTGCTGCAAGAACCTAAACATAGTGTCAGGGGGTCTACAATACCCACGATACGTGCATCACTATATACTCTATCTCCCTGAATATGTGTGGGCAAGAGAAGTTTCTTCTTTAACCTATAATAAAAAATAAGCTAACTAACATAATGCGTAGACATACGTAAATATAAAAATACATATAAAGTAAATATGCAGTGCCCAACAATTCTTCATTTCTGACAAAAGATACTTGTATTAGTGATGAGAAATTCCCTAAGGTGCAAGAAAAAGTATCTTGCAGGTGTCATAAGATTTGTGCATTTTCAAGCTTGCTCGTTTTGTGTAATGAATGTCATATAGTAAAAAAATATATAGTATAGTACTGTATGTGATTTCTACAGATACAAATATTATTCAACCGCTTTAAATTTGTGAGATGTTATTAATCAGATTAATGTACATATTAGAATAAAAGAAAAAAATAATTATTCAGATGATTCTGTAGTTACAAATATAATATAAATATTGAAAAAAATTAAAACTCACTGAGTTTGTTCAATCTCCTTGTGACATCTCTTAAGTGACCAAAGTTGTTTTTCTGTCTGTTTTAGGGTAAGAGTATTGTGGTCATTGTGGTCATCTCTATTGAGTCACAATAAAAAAAATCCTCTTAAGTTTGTATAAAAATTCCAAATGTTGGTGCAATAAAAGGAGTATTATAAATAATACCCATTTGGGAGATTAGAAGAAAATGCTGTTATGATCTGAGTTTTTACTGAACTGTAATGATTATGTTGCCTATAGCACCCCTTTAAATTCCAATCAAGATTTTTTCTAAATCCTCTTGACCAAACTTGAAAGATAAGCACATTAAAGAGACACTCCACTGCCCAAATTATAAGAAGAAGAAAATAAAAACCCTACCGCCGATGAAAACATGTATGCATTTAAAGGACTACGCTAACACTTTATTTTTTTCTTTGATTTTTGGCGTTTGAAGTGTTAGTTTAAGAATGACTTTTACTTTTTATTTTAACTCAATTTGTCATACCAATATTTGATTTAAAAATTGCAACCAGGAGTATAGTTAAAATTTTTGATTATCTCCAAATTATTGATGGGATTTTTAAAATAAATTGTTAATATGATTTTTTTTTAATTCCTTGGCTTGCAGGTTTACAAATTCAAGCCATCTGAGCAATCAACATATTTTAAAATTAATTAGGGATGTCCCAGCATGCTGCTTGTTTACAGCACTTTGCAAAATGACTGCACAGATATTTATTTAGAGGGCAAGCATGACAAACACATCAAATGTCATTATACAATAAAACATAATATTTTAGGGAACTCTTATCAATAGATACAACTATCAAAATATCTTTACAGTTTATTGTTTGTGTTGTTTTCTTAAACTTTACAAGCAGATGCAATAGTTTATCTTTAAATGGGTTTACAAGGGCAAATATTCAATTCTCATAAAAAAACCTATTTTAGGTCTCTCTAGTGCCTTGTATTCTGCATAACTATCTAACTGATATAAAGGTGATACACAGGGTATGAAAGACAAGACAACATAAAATAAAAGACAAATTAATAGCTGATATTGACCTAGGTTTAGAAAGTCACATCTATTGGTCTAACAAACAATGATAAACATAAAAATCCAATATGAAGTTCAAGTCTATACTTATTCTTTTTATTTTACAAAACACCATGGGCTGGTTTATAAAAAAAAATGTAATTATATCAGTACAGCTCTTTCGGCCCTAACAAATTATAAATTGGGCAACATATTGCTTTGTTAAAACCTTATTTGTGAAGAGTTTGGATGTTTAACTCCTGCACCACTGGGCAATTTGTGTTTGAGAAAATATTAGAATAACATTGATTTGAAACATATTGAGGACATAAACATATAATGAAAAAATAATATGTACAGATTTCTCTTCAAAAACATTTTCAGGGGTGTGGCCAGAACTTGCACAGGATGGAGGTGTAATGGAGTAGCTCTGCCAGAGAAGGCTCGTAAAGCAATAAAATACAATGTCTTATCTATCGAAAATTTGCAGAAACTTATCCCACAACTTACCACATTTTCTGCAGTCCGACAACCACAGGGCAAGCAGATAACACAAGGGATATTACATTCTTACCTGGACACTATGTCCAATGCAAAATGCAATGGGAGAGATCCACAGACATCTACAAGACCTCAGTACCCGCACATCATACATGGAATCCAAACTGTAGGAATTCACAAACGCCCAGAGATCGGGCGGAACAGCTAGACGCCTTGTTAGAAAAATGTGAAGTCAAGATCATGGATCCGGAGGAAAGATCCTAAAGAAATAACCTCCATCTAAGAGTCATTCCTTTAAACATAGAGCCAGCCGTACAAATGACTTACCTGCATGGTCTTTTTCAAGCCTTGGCTCCCGATGTACCAGCAGATATGTTACTGGTCGACTGGGCACACAGAGTTACTAAACTGAAACATCTGCCCAACTCTGTGCCTAGAGATGTATTAGCCCTTTAATATTTTTATATAAAGGAAATATTTCTCTCTCACAGTATGGCTTAAGAGCACTTACCCGATAATTACAAAGAATGTTACAGTATTCGTGGACCAATCTGCAGAGACCCTACTCTGGTACCGAGCCTTTAAGGAAACCACATGGACACTCCGGAATCATCAAGTCCCACATCTCTGTGGCTTTCCAGCAAACCCCTGGTGTCCAGAAATGATTCATCTGTGCCCTTCTCCTCTCTGGCAGAAGGAACTCACCTGCTCCGCTCATGAAGTTACCTGCAGATGTCACCTGCAAAGAGTTCAGCAAAGAGCTTAGACCTGCACCTTGAGTGGAAACAAGCCTACACCTAGATTGCTGTTCTGAAGGGTGAATTAGCCTAGCTTAATTGAGCCCATGCTGCTTCTCTGTTTCTTATTTTACTGCTGTAATAATGTGTTTTCCTTAGTTTGTCAAGTAGAAGTAAGGTGCTCTGGGAGGTGTCCCACATTCTGACAATTTGTTATGGTGCTCCCATGTGCATCTTAGCCCTGGATTTCATTCATCTGGTGAAATCTCAGATGACAGGGGGTATGCAGCAGGTACAACACACATCACCTTTGATATACTGTGCAGCAAGAGAGTATGTTGGTCTATAGGATGTCAACTGTATAAGAGGGGGGAAAAATGATACATTTTACTATACAAAAGAAACCTGCATATGATAGATGTTGAGGCACATACCTCTCCACTTACCACTCACAATATATACAACTTGAGAGATACAACTTGGCTCCTTTCATTAGAAGACAACCAAGGTTACGTTTATGTTCTTCTTATTTGCTCAATGTATGGGTTGGTTGCACTTCATTGAAAACAGAGACCTAACAGTTGAAAGATGCCCAGAGCCGAAATGGTGGCAAGGTTTAGGTTACTATAATTTCCCTTATGCAAGCCTGCCTCTAACCCCCCAAGAGTATCAATGAGTTGCTTTAATTCCCTTTCATTTTCTATATCATTCCTGTAGTCGCTTCAGTTATAGATTATTGAACATAGGGAAGGAATTTTTTCCTAGTTTGCTGCAAAATTTAAAAAGCACTTCAGACTAGGGTTTTTTTGCCTTCTTTTGGATCACCAGCAAAAACATATGTGAGGAAGGCTGAACTTGATGGACGCAAGTCTCTTTTCAGCTATGTAACTATGTAACGTTATACCCAACACACAAAATGTAAATCCATCAGTAAAATACAGACAGAGAAAGGTCTCTATGCCAGTCCTTAGAGTGGCCAGATAGAAAGTAAAAATAAAAGGAAAATATGAACATCAGAACAAACCAAGGTCAAGGGAAGCCAGAAATTCACAGGAACTAGAACCAGAGCCAAGTTGAGGGAACCAGAGAAACAGAATAGTCAGGATAAAGCCGGGTCAATACCAAAATTAACAACAAACAGACAAAGGTATTGGGCCGAGTGAGCTTTTATACGTTTGGGGACATGGTTGGTGCCACCACGTCCACAAAACTTGAGAGTACATAGGATTCTAGTTTTTAGAGACCCTCAGATGTCCTGATGCCTGCTCGAGGGCTCTACATCATAAAAAGGGGCATGTGCACAGCGGCATGCAGCCAGGAGGCTCTGGACCATCAGGAAGCCCAGAAGCTGTGGACCATCGGATTGCAGTAACAGCTGATCAGTGAACCGCCAAGGTGAGTATAGGGACCTAACATTACCCTTCTTCTAAGAACTGCCCAATAGGCAGGAACCACCAGGACGATCATAAAAGCACAAATGGCCCCTGAGCAATCGTGGGGCATGGACATCATCCGATGCCACCCAAGACCACTCCTTGGAACCATAACCTTTCCAATGAACCAAGTACTGTAGAGAACCCCTGGAGATACATTAATCAACAACAGACTGAACCTCATACTCCTTATGCCACTCAACATCAACAGGAGAAGGAATGCTAGTACATCCTGTGTACTTCTTACACGTGAAATTTTTCAATAGCGAAATATGAAAGGTATTACGGATATTGTGGATATGCAATGCAGGAGACAATCGTAATCTATACAAAATGGGGTTACATGTCTCAGTATCCAGTAGGGGCCTATGTAACGAGGTGTGAATCTCATGAAAGGTACTTTTAAGTTGATGTTCTTGGTGCTTAACCAAACCCTATCACCCACTTGGTAGGTAGCAGCTGCTTGCCAATGTCTATCCACATATTTCTTTTGGACAGAAGCCCTATGAGTCAGGATGTGCTGAACCTGTTCCCATATATGCCTTTAGGTTGCCCACGTATTCCTCAACAGTAGGCCATCCCAGTGAAGGAAAGCTGGAAGGACAGTGGGATGAAAACCTTAATTGAGGTAGAAAGGACCGTGGCTTGTTGATTCACATTGATTACAATTATGAGCATATTCAGCCCAGGGAACCAGCTTCGCCCAGTAATCCTGATTGTCTAAGATAAAGCATCGGTAAGGAATTATGTACAGGAAATTGAGACAGAAGACTGCTCGCACAAAGACTTAGAGATAGAAAGGCCCAAACAAGAAAACCTTAGATTATATCACAAACTGAACAGAAGGTAATGATTCCCCAAGACATATGTAACAAGCTCGCTAAATACTATAGCCAAATGTATAACCTAAAGTAAGACTCTAACATTCCACACAATTCCAAAAAGGATTTTAACAGATAGTTAGATGGGTAACCCCGACCCACCCTTAGTCAAGATCAAAAAATTAGCAGTACCCATAACAGTGGAGGAAGTATCAAAATGCATTAAACTTCTGCATGGGGCAAAGCTCAAGGAGCAGATGGTTTCTCTAATATCCATTATAAACAATTTCAAACCATATTTGGTGAACATGTTTAACCCCTTAAGGACACATGATGGAAATATTCCGTCATGATTCCATTTTATTCCAGAAGTTGTGTCCCACAGTAATTTTAGGCAATCCTCCCACACAAAGTTCTGTGCACAGCGACTAAGCACTATCTTGCCAAGTATGATTATTGATCAACAGATGGGCTTCACAAAGAAAAGACAAGGGGCAAATGACATTAGAAAAGTGCTAGATATTCTCCATAGCCTGTAACATTCTGAGCGGGTGAACTACTGATATTGTTAGACACTGAAATTCCTAAAAGAAAAATGCATAGATGTGGCTTTCCCAATGAGTTTCTTGCAGTCACTGTAGCACTATACAGCAATTCTTAATTCAGCTTTGTGCCACACCCAATCTCTAAAGGAATGAGAAAAGACATCAGACGCCAATATACACATGGTTTGTATAGGTGATAAAGATTATAAATTAAATCTCTTCATAGATGATATTCTCCATACACTATCACAACCTTTGATATCCTTGCCTAACTTGTAGACTACACTGAAGAAATGTAGCACACACTCCTATTATAAGATGAATATCTCTAAGAATCAAGCAATGGACTGTCCAAAATCCAGGCCTCCTTTAATTTTAATTGGAGGACTGATTTAATTACCTGTCATAGGTACTGAACTTGAAGGAACTGAATTATCTATTCAAACAGAACTATCAGAGGTTTTATAAAGAAATTAACCGTGTGTCATTAGAATACTTCCAATATTCATCCCAAAGTGGTGCATTCTCATTTTTCTAAGTTTGTCTGGAATATTAAAAGACCTAGAGTAGCGGCCCGGGTTCTAACAAGACTACTGGTAGAGCAAGGTGGGTTTCTTGGAAGTTTAAGCCTATTACCAAGCTGCCCAAGTATGTAACGTAATTACTATCCATTCCTTAGAATACTTCACTCAGTGGGTGCAAAATGAAGCTACATGGGCAAAATGCCAAAATATTGAATATTTGTTCTGGTTACCTATGTCAGACAGACATTTTCTTGTCTTCTTACTTACCTACAACTGTTACTTTAAACTTGGAAACAATGACCACATAAGTTATGTGTATATATTAATGTAGAAATATTGGGAAAATGAAAAGTTTCAAACATTATGAAGAATCCATTATCTTGCAATATTTTACAGAAGCTGAGAAATGTCAGTAGAAAAGTTATACTAATTCTCACATTAATGGACACTATAGTCAATAGAACAACAAAAGCTTATTGTATTTGTTTTGGTGAGTGCAATCATTCCCTTCAGGCTTTTTGCAGTAAACACCGTCTTTTCTGAGAAAATGCTTTGTCTACATTACAGCCTAGTAATAACTCCACGGACCACTCCTCAGATGGCTATTAGAGGTGCTTCCCGGGGCAGTACCCTCTGCATTGAAACACTGAACTTACCTCACAGAGATGTGTTGATTCATTGTATCTCTATGAGGGGATGCTGATTGGCCAGGGCTGTGTTTGGCTTGTGCTGGCTCTGCCACTGATCTGCCTCATTGACAGTATCAGCCAATTCTATGTGAAAGCATTGTGATTGGCTCAGACAATCACTTCTGATGATGTCACCAAGCAGGCAGGTCAGCGACAGATGCAGCAGCTGCAGACTACTATATTTAGGGAGGCAAGGAGGGGCCAGGTGGGGCTAGTTGATGGTGTTAACACTAAAGGGTCAGGAATCTATGTTTGTGATCCTGACCCTGTAGTGCTCCTTTAAGTATAACAAAACTGGATGAAAAAATAGATAAATATAATGATGATCCCCTTAAGGACCAAACTTCTGGAATAAAAGGGAATCATGACATGTCACATATGTCATGTGTCCTTAAGGGGTTAAATAGCTTACTTACATGTATTTGTAAAGGCCCTGATTGCATTAGTTGCAATACAGCTTACTAAAATGGCAACATAATGTAAAAAGAATGTATGCACTGGAGTATAATGCCCAAATGCAGTAAGTAAACTTATGATATATTTTAACATAAAGTTATTTAAAGAGTGCTATAGAACTCATTCACACCTGCTCCAGCCTGAAACATTGCCCTATCAGAGATATTAGCACTTGTGTGCCTAGAGCTTGTTACAACCCCAGCACGTGACTTAGGCATCTCGGAACTCTTTTCCAGGCTTTCTAATATCAATTCTGTGCATATGTTATGACTGTCGTCAGAGCTCACAGCACCTTGACAGTAACCTCCCTTCACTTATTCAGCCCACCCATTCCCCATTACCCTGCAATTCATTTTCATATGTTTTAGGTATTTTTATTTAACGTTCTTAAATTTTCCATCCCTGTGCTCTGAATCAGCGAAACAGTCCAATCACAGAATTCTCTATGAGAAGCCTGTGATTGGACCTCGCAAGGCCCCTGCTGATTTCAGGTGGAGGAGGATGAAGAGTGCCAGGAGTTTGCCCAGGTCTGGATTACAGGGAAGATTTAAAGCTTTTTTTGCAGATGTAGGAGGAGAGTGCACCTATTAGTAATGTCCAATAGGGCATTTTAACTTAAAAACAAAAGAAAGGGTTACAGTAACCCTTTAAATGAATGAAATGAATTCCAGGAGTGCAAATGAAGGTGTGTGAGGCTTTATGGACTACATTTCATTTTGCAAAGTATATTCATTTAATGTATATAAAATGTGTATCCAGATTGTAAGCTCTTTTAATGAGGGTTCTCATCAACAGATCATCCCTGTCATAATTTGTAATATTTTTTCTCATTTTGGGTAAATCCCCCTTTATAACATGTAAATCAGTGTGGAATAAGTTGGTGCTATATAAATACCAATAATAATAATAATTTTTTAAAAATTAAGTTGATAAAATATGAATGATAGTGTATGAGTTAAAGACATAATCCAGGCTGAAAGGCTGAACCTCCAATTTTTAAAGCAATATATAGATAATGCATTTAAAAAATAGTTCCTAAATTGACTCTGTTATAAAGATAAATTATTATTTTTTTATTATTATTTTTTCATTAGGAGATTTTAATACATTATTTACCTCCATCCAGTGCAGACACCATCATGACCATGATTTAAAGTTGTGCGTGTTTTATTAACATAATCTTTCTTTTATTAACACAACTGGCCGTTAATTGGCAGGGCATACTTGATATATGATACAGTCTCTTTGATTGCTTTGCCACTGAGAAAAGAATGACATCTCTCAGTCCATTTCTATAATCCTCCAGCAAAGTGTGGTAAATGCTGTAGTTGCTGTGATGTGATGGATAGTCTGTAGGAGGGTTCTTCTGTTCTCCTTTGTCACTCAATTATTGGCATACCTGAGGAATGCAAGCATCCAGGGGAGGAAGGGAACTTGCAATACAATAGATTTTGGATGGCAAAATACAAAGTAAAACTTCCTCCTCCTTTGACATCAGACACAGAAAGGACAATCTTATAGCTGCAGTGATTTTTAAAAAAAAATTGCTACAGTTATAAGCCTTTGTATTCAGAGATATAGTGACAGCGACCTCTTTGAACCATACATTTTGCAATCAGCAAACAATCTGCAAACAATTTTTACTTTCAGCAGTCAAACCAGCCATTATAGAGTTAATATTAAAACATGATGTTATCAACGCTGAGCTTCTCGTAATCACTGAGGCAACCTCCAACTTGGATGGGAAAAAGCAACTGGTTTACAGAATGTACAAGGGAAGAGACAAAACATCTGTAGGAAGAGCTATTATTCATTTGACATCCGCAGAGGAGTTGGCAGATGTCATTGCAATGCTCTGGAAACTGCAAGGGATTGAATCAAAAATAAAAATATGGGATAATCCAAGATGTCACAATGATAAAGATTTTCTTCCCAACATTACAATGAGCCATACAATTCTCTTTGTACTCGTTCCATTAACAATGCCTCAAATGCAAAACATACAACCAGCTGAGTCAGAATAAGGCTCAACCAGAAATTGAAAACAAACCGTGAGACATTTTTGATAAAAAAAAGTAATGCATATTTAACAGATGGTTGCAATATGCTGATTATTAGCGAGGGTGAGTAGAATGTTCACCTGAAGTATTAGTCACTATATATTGTGTGGTTTTGCCACTTTTCCAGTATATTTTAAGTCTGCAGATGTTTAATAAATTGTGGGATCAACGTCTATCTTACATTGACTTTTTTCTAATAAGTGAAGCAGAATTGTAAATGCCATTTTAAAATGGAAAATAGAAATGAAGGGGGCACGAGTTAGGAGAACTCAAATCAAAGTTTTGGAATTATGAAACAGACAAATTATGTCTGGTTTACAGGTTGTGTTATCTGTGCAAATAGATAGAGAGCCACTTACAGGAGAATTGCTAGTATGTCTCCATCTTCCATAAAGTGGCAGGACCAGAAATACTGCAAAAGGAACTTCTGGATCATAGCATTAGAAATACAAGCCTGTACATGGGAACTAAGGGAACAATACCAGGAGAATAGGGAGGGTTGACAAGGGAACGGAACACACACTCAGGGCTAATGACCAAAGGGCACACGATGATCCTCGTCCGAGTTGTGGAAGCAGACACGCCAACTCACCATATCACTGTCCACAACGTTTATAAAGTTTTGGTTAATGTATGATTTTTTACTTGTTCGTTATGATACCTTTAGCTATCAATTGTATAAAACTACACCAATTGAAGTGACACGTGACCTCACGGCGAGCTCTATCAGGCAAATCATGTAGAGCCGCCTTAGCATGCCACAGGGCGTCAGGTGGTCTGCAGAAAAGACTAGAAACGGTAATAAGCATACAACTAAACATGATGTAACACTCTTCCCTTCTCTATAACTGACCTATCTGAAAATGTACTGCGGCTTCTGCGTAAGCCTACACAGCGTCATAAATATGCCCCTCTTTTGTGGCTTCTGCGTAAGCCTATACATGGTCACACATAAGTACTTCTTTTTGTGAAAAATAAAGAATTAAAAAAAAAAAGAAATACAAACCTGTATTCCTAATGCTATAGTCTCCTTGTCCAAAATTAAATTGTTGTCAAACCCTGTCTCCCTGTTTGTTGCCATAAAAATGAATTAAAAAGCTTTTTACTCACCTTTTTCCAGCACCAACACTTCCTTGGCACAGCTTACCTATCCACCTCCCATCTCCTCTTCTGTGATGATCCAATCCAATGGCCCTTGTAGAGAGACCTGATTTATATGTGCAGCTTGCACAGTCAAGCTTCCATGTAGGAAAGCATTGTATTCAATAATAGTTTCCTACAAGTTTCCTTGTCATGTGACTGAGTTTTACTTGGTCAGTGCAGCAGAAACACCACTAGAGGTGGACTTAACCATGCAATGTAAACATTACAGTTTCTAAAAAAAAAAACTGCAATGTTTTACATTGCAGGGTTAAAATGACAGGACCACTGAAACTAGGCAACATCATTGAGATGAAGTGGTCTGGGTGACTGTGGTATCCCTTTAAGTGATATCACAGTTTTGCACAATTTTGCTGTGTGGCATTGAGCAGGGCATTCAACTTTTACAGATAATAGTTTTACTTTTTTTTAAATGTTGTGGCTTGGCACTTTATTTCCTACAAACCAATAAAGTGGCCTTTATCTACTTCTTCTCTCTTAGAAAAACAAACTTTTTATGAATTTACAGTAATGGGTAGTAGACGAGGTTAGTTTTTCAAACATCTTATCTCGCTTAAACCTTTATTTAACACAGGCTTTCTAATATTGATAAAATTATTGTCAAACTAACGCTAAATATAAGATTTTCATGGGCCTGGTGCTGGGGTCTTTGACAGCCTATTGTTAGAGGTAAGGAAGTGTTGGGCAGGAAGTGAAGTTTCTTGACATATGCATAGTCGCCTTTTCGGCATATGAGGTATAAACAACCCCCCCAAACTGAAGGATACTCGGACACATTATGTTTGGGAAAATTATTACAGCTTTATTAATAATTACAATATAAATACATTATTAAAGGTCATTGTCAACATATTTAACATAACATCTCAGCCACAACTCTTTTAACAATACAACCCTGGCAATGACCTCCATAAACAACAATATTAACATATATTAACATAAATAACATCTAAGCACTTAAACCATTGCCACCGTGGGCATGATTTACCATGTTGCAACATGTAGGGGTATACCAAGATACACCCTACACACACCAGGTTCGGAGTTACCGACGAGCTCGAACCAACCAAAATATAACCAAACCTAACAGTTCTTAGCAAATTAAACTATGTTACATCTGGACAAACAACCTATACCCCAACTTGTTTATCCATCCCCTGCCACAGCTCAGAGCTTGACACCTCGAACTACCTGAGTGTCCCCACCAAAAACAGAGCCTGCTGCAGTCCTTCCTGAAACACCAACAAGAAAAAGTCAACACCCACATCAGATAGGTGCACTCCATCCTGCCTATAATACCCTGCCAGCTGCTCCTCCAAGTTCCTATGCCCGACCACAACACCCCCAAACCATCTAACATAAGCTGCCATCAGCTTATTCACCTTCCCCCTACTCATAGCCACTGAGTAGGGGGATCCCTGGTGTGCTGCCATATTAACAACAGCACCATCTCAGACCAAGCGACAACCACGTCAGGGATCAACTGCCTCAGCCTTTATAAATCCCTTTTCATCCCACTAATTAAGTCTCTCTGAGAGAATAATCCCAAATTGTTCCCACCTGCGTGAATTAAAATAATATTCAGCATCGGACCTTCGCCAAGCAATCTGAACAGCTGAGAACAGACCCCTTTAAACCAAACCACTTAAGTTGCACCATCGAGCACGGAAAGCTCAGCTGCTCGCCATGACAATGAACTGCAGCCCTCTGGTACGCCCAATACACGTAAGAGTGTCCCAGCTACCAAGCGGTCCAACCTGAGGAGAAAAACATGTTAACAGGGAACAAAACAACAATCCCCCCCCCCTCCCAAACAAAATTTAAACTAAATGGTTGGGCCTCATATAAGAACTGAATCTTACTGATTCCCATCTCTCAATCTTCTTGACTAGCTCATCACCCAAACCCAGCTGCGAAGCCTCCATCGCAGCCCCGATTCGGAATGAGTGCATACCGAACTGAGCCGGAATCAGCCCCAGGCGCCCCAGCGCCAACCGAAAGAACCGGAGGAACTGAAACTTCGACAGGGAAGAACCATCCGCATGTAGCAACAAGGAACCGCCAACCATGGCACGAACATCCTTAAAGCCAAAAAAACAAGCCACCGGGCATGCCGCCAACCCTGGTGTAACAGCCGAGCCTTTACCAAAAATATCAGTCTTGGACCGACGTAGATGAATTCCCACCCAATTGTACCAGAGCTCCACATCCGACCGTTGGAGCCCCCCGGCACCCGAACAGTTGCTGCTGACCAACTCACCAATTCTGAATGCCCTGAAGAAAGCCCAGCTAAATGCCACAGAGAACAACAAAACCTCATATTCCGAGAAACAAGCGTCAGCGAGGGTACCCAACAATCCCTGCCGAATCCGGCGCTGTCCTCCCTCTCCGAAACCTCTTAATAGCTTGTCTTACCATAAAATGCTTTGTTAAGTCCTCCCAGCCATTGAGTTTTAACAGCAAAGCCAACGCTGTCATATTGCGCCCCACCGCCAACGGGGAGGCCCCTTCAGCAAGGAACCACAACAAAGTGTTGAAATGCTCTGCTCCCGAAAGCTGATCCCCAATACACCACGCAGCAGCGTCCAAGTCATTCCAAATCTTTTTGTAGGCCATCCACATGGACGGCGCCAGCGACCCATATAAGATTCCCCCAACCAAGAGGTCCCGAGTGGCCACACATCCTCCGGACACCACATACCTTCCTCCTCTGCACCCGGAGCTGCCTACCAGAATCGGTCCCACTGAAATTGAGAAAGCGAATAAGCCATCACATTCAGCAGCCCTGGTGCGTGCCACCTGCGTGAAACACAATATTAAACTGCATGGAAACCAACACAAAGTGGTGAAGCAGCCGAATGACAGGAATAGAGGAAGCCTACAACCCATTAACTACCTCCACAAGGCAGACACTGCCTCCTCTGGTGGATCGGTTTTCTCTACGGTTTACTTGGACTGAAGATACTGCTTAGCAAGCTGAGAAAGTGGTCCTTAGAGATAAGTACCACACTTTTATCCTGTAAGAGTTTCTGATTTGGGGGGGTTTTATGTACAAGAGCATTAAACATACAGTGTTACACTATTTTTTGTTTCCTTCATTTTTAAGGTACAACCAGTAAACCACGGGGTTCGACACTGATATGGATACAGATTCTGCCTATTCTTCTTTGCGACTATTATCTTTTCCATCATTTTTTATTGTTATTGCTCATTTTAAATTAGACTTATGGGCTATGAATTAGGTTTTCCTATTGTATAGAATTGCTCTTTTGATATCCCTGAGATTAACTCATAGGGACACATTCACTAATCGCTGACACTATATATATTCCTGCTTCCTCAGGCTCCTGTTCACCATTGTCTGCCGATGCCTGTTTGTGGCCCGAACTTCCTGGTCCTTTGTGGCTCGAACGTGATGACACAACCTCTCTCCCAGGCATCCTCACCCGGCAGGCGGCCGTATGACGACGTGGGCCATGTACTCCTGAGCTCCCAGGCTTTCCGCCAGCCTCCACAGCCTCTGGGCCAGCTGGCAGCAATTGCCTCGCCCTCCAAAGCCCAGCGGATCCTTCACCATGGCTCTGACATTGCGGCGGTTGGGTCCTCCAAGCCGGACGTCCAGGACTCGTCTCGGCCGTCGCGGTGGACCCAGCAGCAGCAGGCCCAGATGGGACCAGGGCCTCTCCTAAATATTCCTGGAGCCAGGCAATCCCTCTCTGCTGGACCGCAGCACGCACACCAACCAGCCAATCTTCCATTCTTCAAGACAGCAGCACCTGAAAGACAAAAAGCGAGACACCACACAGACCTGCCACAAAACGGGTAAGTGAGGATTAATTAAGATGGCCTCCCATAATCTAAAACGTCACCCCCACATTCTATAGCCAAACCCCTACATTAACACCTCCTATGCCTGTCTCCTAGCCCTGTCAAGGCCCATTCCATCTAGCTGCTCATCTCCATGTGCTACAATTTTA
The DNA here is from genome assembly GCA_933207985.1 of Pelobates cultripes. Taxonomy (NCBI): domain Eukaryota; kingdom Metazoa; phylum Chordata; class Amphibia; order Anura; family Pelobatidae; genus Pelobates; species Pelobates cultripes. The sequence goes on along the minus strand of OW240916.1, from coordinate 124,637,497 downwards.
ATCTAGCTTTAGATTTCTACTGTTTTTACTAAATGTTACATAAATCCACCATACACTGAATTTATATGGACTCCTCAGAAAAGTTAAGATTTCGCAAATAGACTCAAAATGTAGGCATAATTTACATATTACAAACACAAAAACACACCAATGAGCCACCTTGAAAGTGCATTTCATGTTTACTTACCCCCAACAGCAACTGACTCCTGTCAGTTCCATTTCTGCACCTTCACAGAGCATGCTGCATATTTAGTCCCTACACACACAAAACAATTATCTCTCTCATCATGGTCTTAAATCCATGCACTTAATTGCATGCTTTGTGGTAAGGTACTAAGGGGGACATTTATAATGTGGTGTTTTTTTCTAAAAAGTGATGCTAAATTATAAAAAGGAGACCGTCACAAATGTAACACGTATGCAGGTTCCACTGGTTTTCTAGGATGATTGCTCCACTTTACTAAACAAAGAACACGCTGATACATCTCCCATTTATGATTTAAAGTAGTCATGGTGCTTGGAGTCTGTATCTGCAACATTCAAAACACTGCACATAAAGAGTTAAAGCATCTGGCTTCGATAGGTGTAACTCGCCCTCCAGCAGCGTCATTAGCAGTGGCGACTGGTGGCGTTTTAAGATAGTGGGGCAGGGTACACAGGGTTAAAACACCAGAATACTGATAGACGTATTACCTTTGCAGCTGGTGATATAATGTATCTGCAGTTTTAATTTGAAGCCAAGAAGTACTTGACATGTTTAACAGATGCAACAATTATTACAGATTAAGACAGATTGAACTCAGATAAGATCAGAGTCACAGACCAAGCCCTGCAGTTTGAAGCTTCACAACTTTCCAAGTAGCCACAGAGTGAGTGTCTCAGGTCTCAGCTGTAGCGTGACTGACCTCTTTAAAGAAGATGGTGGGTATGTGCAGTAGGAATTCTTAAAACTAATAGCCAAGGCCGAACTGGCCCACCGGGATACCGGGAAATTTCCTGGTCGGCCGCGGCACTGGGGGTTGCAGAACTCTAACTCCTTATAGAGAGGTAGTCCTGCTGCCATTTTTTAAAAAATTTCGGCCACCAGCCGCATGTCGGTCCCGCCTGGAAGCCGGTCCGGCGGCACACTCTGATGGGGTTAATTACCTTGCAGCCGGCAGGCCCGTCTCATGTGCTGGATGAGTATTACTGCTGTCAGTATCAGTAAGTGTGCTGGACAGCCACGTAACCGGTCCGTCGGCACACTCACAGTATAGCTGTCAGCACAGGAGGACTGAGGGAAGGGGCAGAGCTAACTACCATGCTCCCTCGCGGTTCCCACAATTCCAAATCACAGTAGTGATTACTCTATGATGTGTCCATACTGGGAATTATGGGAACCGCAAGGGAGCACAGTAGTTAGCTCTGCCCCCTCCCTCAGTCCTCCTGTGATAAGGTCAGAGGGGTAATAGAGAGACACCAGTGAAGGGGGGACAAAGAGACAGAGGGGTAATAGAGAGACACCAGGGAAGGGGGGACAAAGAGACAGAGGGGGTAATAGAGAGACACAGGGGAAGGGGGACAAAGAGACAGAGGGGTAATAGAGAGACACAGGGGAAGGGGGGACAAAGAGACAGAGGGGTAAGAGAGACAGGAAGGAGAGGGGGAAGAGAGACACAGGGAGGAGAGGGGAGAAAGAGACACAGGGAGGAGAGGGGAGAAAGAGACACTCTAGCGGTTTGTTAGAGGGACAAAGAGACATACAGAAGGGAAGGGGAACAAAGTGACACACAAGGTTTGTGGGAGGCAAAGCTGGGCTGGGGGAAAAAGAGACACAGAGTGGATTTAGAAGGGGAGAAAGAGACAAAGGGGTTGGGGCTAAGACATACACAAAAGGGGCTGAGGAGGAAAGAGACATACAGAGGCTGGAGAAGGGTGAAAAGAAACACACAGGGACTGGGATGAAGTAAAAGATACACAAGGGGAGCTAAAAGTGATTTACATGGGTGGTTGTAAAAAAGGAGAACATTGGAGACAAGATACACTAATCGAGGCAAAAAAAAAGGAGGGAATAAGAAACACAAAAAAAAGGCAAGAAATTCATAAGGGAGTTGAAAGAAACACAAGAGAAGATGCATTTTTTGTGTGTGTTTGGAGGGGGATGCATTTTCGCCTGTGTCTCCTGTTCTCCCTGTAACTCAGTTCTTCAGCACGGGAGTTTATGCCAAAGAGCTAATTGACAGGTGAGAGAAAGACCTCTTATTAAATAGATTTTCCTTCCAATATATGCATTTTGCCAGCAATCTTGCTAACACAGTGTACAGTTAGACGTAATTGATGTGATCCTGACAGTAATACATATATATATGCATGTATATTAATGTGTGTATTAGTAACATATAATTATGCCTATAATATTTACACATATATTAATATACATGTGTATATGCATAATACACACATAAATGTCATTAATATATACTTATATGTAATGAGCACGTATTGGCCCAGTCTTGTTGCTAGTTGCATACTCCAGCACAATAACATATTCAAAGTGAAGAGCGCACCCATAGGACTTCAAAATGAACAAGATAACTTCCTTTTTTTTCAGTTGTGCAACCACATACGTTTACATTTTCAGTCCCATTACTAAAATTTCCTTAATATGTCAAAGTAGTTGTACTGAAATATTGATTACATGCAAATGTACGCAGGTACGTGTCTTCTGGGCGGCACTTTGCAGGGTGTAGCGGAGAGCTGGTCTTTCACAGGTTAACTCCACTAAAGATCCCAGTGAGGCACAGGAACAAGTAATAAAATACCATAGAATAATAATCACAGCAAGCAAGATAATCCACGAATATCCCCATACAGATCCCAATGACTGGACGACACACAGCATCAGGAGCAGAACTGAACTTTTAATCACTCAACCTTCTTTTAAAGCTTTCTCCCATGCAAGGGAGGGATTTACAGTAATTACACGATACACCAATCATACATGAGTTGTCACCCACACATCCCCTCCCCTTAGTATGACTCATAATCCCATTATGCAGGACATAATTTCCCCTGGTTTTCTGGATATACCCCTAAACACCCTTGTAGCCCTGATCTGGGTGAGACACATATCCAAAAATCACCCAGATCGGACCAGGGGTTTGGGAAATTCCTGGAGGTAATAAAAAGACAGACCGTGCTGGAGTTAACAGCCGAAAGGAGTTCCATACATTTTGGCCCTGCGGTCGGTCACAGAAAAGGGAATAAAATACACGAATGGCTTGGGTTATGGAGACTGGGGAGGATTCGGGTAAACCCCCTTGTTCTTTCTACCGAATGGGGAGCCGTTCGGTAATTCCTACACGAATTGACGGTAGTGTGGAGGTCTCAGCGGTGCTTGCCTAACCGAGTGTCCGATTTGGGTACCAGATACTCGACGGCAAAACACCTCTGTTCGTCTGCACGTGTTCATCTCCCGAATGGCGGCCACCAAGAGAACAAAGCACACACTGCACGGATTGCCAATTACCCGTTTGCATTGTTGTGAACGGTAATTGGAGGCACACTTATTTCTGGGGTGGTCTGATTGTTCAGTAGTTTCACTCGCATAATAACTCAATAATATCATTGAATGCTGCATACACTTACATACATATGGCAAAATGTAACCGCACACATATGAATACACATAAGTCTAAGGACAGCCCAATGCCATCCGCTACATAGGGGGAGGCAAAGAAAGCCGCCCTCCCAAATGCCCAGGCAGATCCCTTGCTTGCCTTGCATCCTGGGGGGCTCAAGAGCTGGCCGTCTGGCCACTTTTGAGCCCCTGGGCGGCGGGCAACAGGCAGCGGGCAGCGAGGGAGAATACTTACCTGAGCACTTCCTGCTCAGCTCCCTCTGCGCTGCTTAATGAAGCCGGGAGCCGGAATATGACGGGAGCCTATGCGCCCCCTGCCTGCACGACCAGCAGCCACACTGGACAGGTAAGGAATGCACTCCAGCTCTCCCATGGAGGCTGGGTGGATTTCAAATAAAATAAAAATAATAATTTGTGAGTGTGTATCTGTCTGTAAGTGTGTGTGTATGTGGCTGTAAGTGTGTGTGTCTAAGTAAATGTGTGTGTCTGTAAGTGTGTATGTGTGTGTGTCTGTAAGTGAATGTGTGTGTCTGTAAGTGAATGTGTGTGTGTGTGTCTGTAAGTGAATGTGTGTGTCTGTAAGTGAATGTCTGTGTTTTTCTATGTGAGGAAATGTGTGTGGGTCAGTGTATGCGTCTGTCAATGAGTGTATGTGTCTGTCAGTGAGTGTGCATCTGTCAGTGAGTGTGCGTCTGTCAGTGAGTGAGTGTCTGTCAAAGTGCGGCCTTGACAGGAAGGGGTGGGGAAAATTTAAATTAGGAGGGAGGGCGGGGGTGCCCGAGCACCTCCTGCCTAGGGAAGCCCAAATCCTAAATACACCACTGAATGTACGTCTGCTTAAAATAAAGGCACTCTTTTGTTTATTTTGAAGCCCTATATGCTTTCTTTCGTTCAAGTAATAGTATACACTTTTAAGTTATCTTTTCACCCTCTATATCAGCACACTATGCTGGCACGACGCATTATTTGGCTGGTATACAATTTTTTCCAGGGCTGCTTTTAGTTCCTAGTCCGGCCCTGCTAATAGCAGCAGAAAACTCAGTGTTGTGTGTCAGAAATGCCCCCTCCCACTTCACACCACTGGGCTTCCCTGCATTTATATATATTAACTATATATTTGAGTACATTCTCTTGCTTAATCAGTTCTCAAGAAGTCACTAGGACGAGAGACAAAGATAATATTATACACTTACATTTGGTAGGGGCAAGGAGCTGCTGCTGTAATCTCCCTGTGTTGCCTACCAAGATGGCTTCTTGCCTCTCTCCTGTGAGCACTCCACCCCCAGTGCTATGATCCAGTGATGCCCCCTGTATAGAGAGGTCAATAGCATGCCTCCACTTAAAGACAGCTGGCTGTGCTGTCCAGAAGGCATCTCAATAGAAATTCCTGAAATCCCTTTTTAAATGAGACTAGGCATGTGCAAAACCTGCTGAAACAGGGCAGATGTCATACTTGCCCCATTTTTTAGACATTAGAGGAAAAAGGGGAAGAGCTTTAGCGCTAATTAATCAAAAATGAAGGCAGCAAACAAAAAGAAGTGGATACCTCTAAAACCTTCAGGAGGTCAACAACAACAAACAAAAGATGGCTGTGCCACAAAAGTACAGGAATGACAATAAAGTGTTATTATCAATAATATACAGTAGGTGTGGGTAAATTAATGCCTATATGCTCCCAAGAAAGCTTCTCCAAACAGTTACCAATAAAGGGTGAGTGGCCCTGAAGAAGTGAAACCTATTACAGAATTAAAAAGACCATAGTTTCCCATATATTTGGCTTACCACTTTCCCCTCCAGGAAAAATACATTTGTGTGTATAAACTACTACAAATAAATGTGTTCCCCACATAAAAACTAGTGAGGCATAGACCCATGTGGCCCTATGGATGAGTCATCATTGGTTATTTGCTAACCCATAACAAATGTTGCCTTATGTAAAATGTGTCCATATTGGAAAGCTGTCATCAATACACATAGCATGCTGGCAATGGAAGACCAATAGCAGCACATCTACTCTCTCCATGCAGTCCAAATCCTCCTTTCAGCCCAGAAACTCAACAGAATTTAATTTGCAAGTCCTATATTTGACCTTTAACTTTCCAAAACACCATAGAACCTGTACATGGGAGGTACTGTTATGCTCATGACACCTCACTGAAAACAAATGTGAGTGGTTTAGAGCAGTCAAACATATAATAATGATGATGGTTACTAAAACAAAAACTAGACATACCCCATTTTAAATACCCAGGGTTGTCTACTTTTCCAAAGGCAACATAGGCTCAGCAAACAAATCTGGCAAATTTAATGTGTAAAACCTGAAACGGGCAAGCCCCATATTTGACCCTGTAACTTTCCAAAACACCATGACACCTGTAAATGTGATATAACAGCATACATATATGTGTGTTCTATTGCGGTAGAAGTTAACAGTATTATAACATTCACAGTTAACATGCAGAACTTGGAAAATAGCATGTCTTATTCTCTCACAATTTTAGATTTTTTTACTAAACAAAATGATATATGACAAGTGTTGGTGCACTTAATATAAAAAGGGTAAATTGTGGTTTTGTTTTGGTCAGAACTTGTACATTTGTTTATTTGAGTGAAGTTGTTGGGAGCATCAGCTCAGGAGAAGCTGTACTGGAGGAAGCTGTTCCTCCTAACAGCCAAGGGAACAGCCCCTCTAGTACAGGTGGGGTTGAGAATGTGAGAGAGACTAGACAGGTTGTGGTGGTAGGGGACTCTATTATTAAGAGAGTAGATGGGGTATCCTGCCACTCTGAATGTCTCAACCAGACAGTTTGCTGTCTCCCGGGTGCTCGGGTGTGGCATGTTGCTGACAGAGTGAATGGATTATTGAGAAGGGCTGTCGATGACCCAGCTGTCATGGTCCATATTGAAACCAGTGGTAAAATCAGAGAAACATTAATCATCCTAAATAATGAGTTCAGAGAATAAAGAAGTAAACTGAAGAAAAGAACCTCCATGGTAGTATTTTCAGAAATACTACAGTAAAAAGGCAGTGGAAGATTAGAGAGCTTAATGTGTGGCTAAAATCATGGTGTAGGAAGGAGGGTTTTAGCTTTTTAGAGCCCCTGTCTGATTTTGTGCTTGGGTGCAATCTTTATAGCCTTGAAGAGGGTCTGCTGTGCTGGAGGACACAATGACTAGAAGACTGGAGGAGATTTAGATCTAGTGATAGGCGGGGACACACATAAATCTACAAATGGAGATAGGACAGAATAGAGATTGGCTTTAGCTTAGCACAAGGTGGATTGAGATGGGGGAGGGGCAAGTTCAGAACAGTGGAGGTATTTAATGGTAATTAAAATTCACATAAAGTGCAGGAGACTCATGATAATATTAAATGTATGTTTACTAATGCAGGGAGCCTTATTAACAGAATGGAACTAGAGGCAACGGCATACACTAATATATAACTTATATGTCAAACGTGAGTTAAATCTAAATATTAAGCAAGTGGAATGCGACAAAGAAAATGTTGAGGCTTTATGGGAAGATATCTGCTTGGAGCAAAAGATGGGATATGTTATAAACCACCTAATGGGATATGCTATAAACCACCCAACCACCTAATTGATGAGGTAAAACAGCTATTAGATCAAATGGGAAAGCTGCACATCTGGTAACACGCTAATTATTGGAGAACTCAATTACCCAGACATAAATTGGGATTGCGAGACTAATAGTTCAGCAAAGGGAACCTGTTAAATGACACCTTCATATCACAACTGGTACAAGCACCAACTAGAAAGGACGCTTGTCGGAATCTGGTTATAACAAACAATGTTGATCTTCTGACAAACTTTCAAGTAGGGGAGCACTTGGGAAATAATGATCACATTAAGTAAACTTAAAAATGCAAAACACACGGGGTACATTAAAACATATAATTTTAAAAAGGCACATTTCAAAAAGATTAGGGCAGCTTTACAACACACTGACTGGCATAAACTCTTTAGTGAAAAAACACAGAGGATAAACTGAATATCTTTAACCCCTTAAGGACCAAACTTCTGGAATAAAAGGGAATCATGTCACACATGTCATGTGTCCTTAAGGGGTTAAACAAATATTAGAAAAGTATCCTTCTCAGATCCATAGAAAGATATATGTAAAGGCTTGCCTGGAGTTGTGGGAGGGGCGTGGTGATCTTATTTAAACTCACCCCCCTTTCTCTGCATCACCGTGTAGTTTTGACTTCGGCAGGCATCACTTCCGGTTTTCGGACTTCCGGGTTACGATCACTTCCGGTTCACGGTCTGTGCGTTTCAGTTCAGCAAACAGCTGCTGTTTTCCCACACGCTCGGGGGCACTAAAATCGCGAGTCTTGCATACTCCGGTCCCCTCACCATCTGCCACACGCCGGATGGTCCATAGAGGTGGGGGGGCTGGCAGTAAAATGCACGGACACAGCAGCCAGAGACCACACAGGTCTCCACACTGCTGACAGGTTTCAGCTTACTTAGTACAATACTAAACAAAGCTTACATGCTGCTGGGGAAGTTAAACTGTAAATAATGCATCACATACCACAGTACAAGTACTGGGCTGCATAATGTATACTGTTATGACATACTACTCACTGCATACTATTTTATACTTAGCACATACTAACTAAACTGCATACTAATATATAATTTATGTCATACTACTTACTGCATACTACTGTATACTTAGCCCATACTAACTAAACTGCATACTAATCTATACGTTATGTCATACTACTTACTGCATTCTACTGTATACTTAGCACATACTAACTAAACTGCATACTAATGTATACTTTATGTCATACTACTTACTGCATACTACTGTATACTTAGCACATACTAACTAAACTGCATACTAATGTATACGTTATGTCATACTACTTACTGCATTCTACTGAATACTTAGCACATACCAACTAAACTGCATACTAATGTATTCTTTATGTTATACTACTTACTGCATACTATTGTATACTTAGCACATACTAACTAAACGGCATACTAAGGTATACTTTATGTCATACTACTTACTGCATACTACTGAATACTTAACACATACTAACTAAACTGCATACTAACGTATACTTATGTCATACTACTTACTGCATACTAATGGATACTTTAGGTCATACTACTTGCATACTAATGTATACTTTGTCATACTACTTACTACATACTACTGTATACTTGGCACATACTAACTAAACTACGTACTAATGTATGCTTTGCCATACTACTTACTGCATACTACTGTATACGTAACACATTCTAACTGAACGGCATAATGATGTATACTTTATTTTTATACTACTTGCTGCATACCACTATATACTTATCATATACCAATTAAGCTGCATACTAACGTATATTATTTCATGCTAGCTTGCCACATTCTACATACGGCACTACAGTAGTACATACTGCTATGTAACACACTACTAAGCTGCTCTACGGTATTACATACTTCTTGGCTTATCACTAAGGTTCAAACGGTGTTACATTCTATTGCGTTACATGCTACGGTATGCCATAATACTATATGACTTGTGGCATACTATGGTGTTATATACTACCATGGCACAAGTGGTTCAAAATGCGGTGGTATTTCATGCCACTTGACTACGTGACCGTAGGGCACATTCTAAGATACGCGCTACGCGATAAAGGAAGTGCGGACGCTTAAATGTTATAGTGGTGCGGGTTGCTGTGGATTACAATGTATTCACATGCCTTACGTGCATTATTCTACAAAGCTAGTATCAGGGATCACATTACTTATTTCTCTATGCTTACTTTTCAGGTTCAAGTTGACTCAAATCAACTACGTTCATTACTATCAAATCTTTATTTAACATTGTCCAGTAAGTAAGGTGTTAAGTAAGGGGTACTCTCAGCATTAAAAAGGGAAGTACGTTTATTACTATGTATAACATATACTCCTCTCTGCTATCACCAGGTATAAACCTCGCTTCCATTAGTTTAGTGGTGGAAGTCTCAGGTTCTCTGTTGGTTGTGACCTAATTTTTGATCCAACAACAACATGCGGTCTCAGGTATGTTTTGCCTAAACACCCCCCACACCTCCCCTCTTAGAGCTTATGATTTAGTATTACTGACATATCTAGGATAGGCGGCCACTAGTAAATTATCCGGGCTTCTTTGCCTTAGTAGTAGTGGTCTCGCGAAGCCAACCCATTTCCTCCACGCTTGAGGACATTTGCCCCTCAGGCCAAATCATAGTTAGCCGCCTCGCACGGTTGCATAGAGAGGGCCTCACTTGTCACTCCCATTCTATATTATGCGCTTTAATTGTCATCGAGAGGCCAACACCCCGCCACAACGTTTCGGTGGCAACAATTCCCTTGCGCCAATCGATAGAGCCTCTCAAGCCACTTGGCAACTAGCAGGGCCTCGCCTGTCACCACACCTAGGAAATTGTTTCACCATCCGGCATTAGCTAGCCAGCCAGTAACCAAAAGATGGTATAATGGCTGATGGTTTGATTATTTCCTTTTAGTATGTCACATCTACCGGATGACACAGAAAATGTATCTCTACCCAGTTCTCCGGCCAGATCCTTGTCACCTACTTGTAAAGGCGACGTTGGGAGTCCAACCTCAATAAGGTCATGGACCATCCCTCGCATTACGGCAGAACTCCGGAGACGCAGCATTCCTTTTCCTGCCACGGCCAGGAAAGCTGAGCTCTACAAATTAATGCGGACTCATACTGATAACTCGGGGGTGGGAGAGGGCACAAGTGGTACGGGCAACTCGGACCTAAACGCCATGGTCGCTTCACTAGTAGCATCCATGAGCAAGGTCAACGAGACACTGGATAGGATCGAGGCTCGGAGCCCTCCTGTCAGGTCTCTCAGGCCCTCGACTGCCTTACTCCCCAATGCTCCACTATTGCAATCGGGTAATTATGTGCCTTGTGGTTCCGAAACTCACAGTATTAATCCTGTACACATGGTCCCAGACAACATTAAGAAAGACATCTTGGAGGGGAAGGATGTCAATCTTGTGGCACTACTTATTGCTTCTCACGATGTCATTGATAACCGCACTTATGTTTATGGTGATATTTCAGTGGTATTGAAAGCCAGGGACTCTAGATTGAATAAGAAACTGTCCATAACTGATTTTGTCTTGGCTTTTGGTATATAACGTGATGTCATTTGTTCTGTTTATCCACATAGACGAGAGGAACTCGACCTCTACATGCACAAGCTGGTGGACTTGGGAAGCAAATATGGTGGGTCATCCTTTTATGACTATCACCAATCCTTTTCGGCAAGAGCGTCTGCAATATTGGCTCAGTATAACATCAAAACTGACTGGAGCCGCATGGATACTGAGCTATTTTGTAGACATTTTGTCGGTCTCAAGACACCAGCTTGTGCAGTTTGTGCTTCAACATCTCATTCCTCGGACTATTGTCCCACTATGCCAGAGTCCACACCTGGGACTTTCCGCGAACCACAGACCAGGTTGGACAAATCTGGCAAGGACAAACTTGGTCGCCCTATTGTTTACCTGGGAAATCTCAAGTTTGCAATAACTTTAACGTAGGTACATGTGGTTATAGTGCCTGCTGGTTGTTACATGTGTGTTCACATTGTTTTAGGGCACACGCTAAGTCTATGTGTCCCAATAATAGTCACACTAAACCATACTTGACATCCGTAAAGATTGGTTCTTTGGCACACGCTTTAGCCTTTCATCCATCCAAACACCTAGTGGACTTTTTGATAGATGGTTTCACAGAGGGATTCCATACAGGGTTGGTTCATACCCCCGCTGGCATTTACGAATGCAACAATTTACAGTCAGCATTTGCAAACGTGGAAACGATCGATGCTCTATTACATAAAGAATTAGAGGATGGGTTTTTATTGGGACCTTTTCACGAGCCCCCATTTTCCAATTGGCGAACCAACCCCATAGGATTAGTCACTTGGAAATCCTCAGCGAAACACAGACATATTTTAAACCTATCATCACCTCACTCCTTGGCCATACCAAGCCTTAATTCCCTAATTCTATCCGAGAAATTTTCACTCCATTACGCCACTATAGACAACGCTATACACACCATCATCACAGCTGGCGTAGGCGCTTGGCTCAGTAAAACTGACATCGTCAATGCGTTCAAGTTACTACCCATTCGCCAATCACTATGGCATCTGCATGGTTTAAAATGGAAAGGTGTCTATTATTTTTTCACAAGACTCACATTCGGGTCAAAAAGCAGCCCAAAAATATTTGACATCTTTTCCGAAACCTTATGTTGGCTGCTGTTAAACAATTGCAGATGCCAGGCCGTTATACATTATCTGGATGACTTTCTGTTCGTGGAGAATAATTCCTCTTCCCCAGTGATCTGACAAAGGCCACATCATTTTTTCATTCTTTGGGGGTACCAGTGTCCCCCAAGAAAACAGAAGGCCCTGACACATTAGTAAGTTTCCTAGGTATCCTACTCGATTCAGTAAACATGGAAGCGTGCTTACCTCCAGGAAAAATTGACAGCATACTACAATCCATTAACAAATTTTTGGTCAATAGGACATTCAATAGGAAGGAATTGCAATCTTTGTTGGGATTGTTGAATTTTGCTATACGAATCATCCCGCAAGGCAGGGCCTTTATCTCTAGACTCCTTTGCTTCCTCCCTCTCATACCAAATGACATTACTCGTATCAGCTTGGAGGCGCAGGCTACAGCTGATTTTCTAATGTGGCGCAAATTCCTGTTGCAATAGAATGGCAGAAGTATGTTCTTGCCTCCATTGTCTGTCCACTCTCCGGTCATTTGGACAGATGCGGCAGCATCAACGGGTTTTTCAGCCATATTTGGAAACGAGTGGCTTTGGGATGCTTGGCCAGAGGAGGTCCAACACATTGAAGGTTTCTCACTCACCTCTACCTTATTTGAGATATACCCCCATTGTGGTGGCAGCGGCGGTGTGGGGTCAGTCTTGGGCAGGTAGCTCGGTACGCTGTTTTTCCGACAATCTAGCTACCTGCCACATCATAAACAAAGGCCAATCGGAGTCTCTAACGATCATGAGATTCATGAGAAGATTGACCTGGCTGGCGGCCTGCAATCACTTTTATTTGGTGTGTTCTCGTGTACCAGAGGTCTTTAATACTGCAGCTAACAAATTGTCTCGCTTCGAATTCCAGGCATTCAAAGAGACGTTAGCCACGGCCTCCCCCACAGCCACTGCAGCACCATGTTTTCAGGAGCTGGTGATGGACTGAAAGAACTGGCAAAGCATGGGCTCGCCTTGGCTAGTCTAGCCCTGTCCGACAATACTAAACGGTCTTATGATAGGGCCTTCAAACTATACAAGAAGTTTATGATAGAACACAACTTGGTGCAGTTTTTTGCCATTTCCACACTGGTAGCTTTTGTTTCATTTTGTCATCTTAAACGCAAACTGTCACACAACACCATCAAATTATATTTAACCGGCATACAACACCACATGTATACCTTTTACCCAGATAACTCTAGTTTCTTATCTTCTTACATCATTAAAAACAATCTTAAAGGTGTACAGAAATCCAGTACCACTCCTCCATCAACAAGATTACCAGTACATAAGCAGTTATTTAAGGATATGTCTGACTTGTTGGACACAGCCCCATTTGAACACTATACAAACATGGTAATCAAAACAGCCATCTACTTGGCATATTATGATTTTCTTTATGAAACCATACACGGACCATACACGGACATAAATACGCACAAAACTGCCTCAAACGGTCCCATCTCACCAAACTACATGATCACTATATCTTGTCACTACCAGTTACGAAAACAAGCCAGCTGGGCAAGATGGTACCAGTCACATATTATCCTACTGCAAACAGATGGTGCCCGGTGAAAGCATTGAATACATACCTCCACTCATTACCACCGCAGTCTGACATCCAGCTGCTAGTCTTACACAAAGAGGTCTTAACAACAGCCAAATTCATGCAATACATCCACATGTTACTGACCAGACTAGGTCTGAACGCTGGCAACTTTTCTGGCCATTCATTTCGGATAGGGGCAGCCACCAGCCAAAATAATCCAGTACATGTAATCAAGTCTTTGGGCCGCTGGATGTCCTCAGCCTTTGCTTTGTATATACCTCAACCTGTGTTAGAAAGTAGGGCAGCATTTGTTAAACTGTCATCTTGAGGTATTTTCTTTGCACTATGTTTTTCTATGCAATAAATATTTTCTTTGGCAAAGACACTGCTTATTTTTGCCCTCTTTATTACAGGCCTACCGCATACGTCGGTTTTGGCACACTTCAACTGACTTGTTCATACCTATGGTTACACCATACGATACATACGTTACGTTACAAGAATAGCACCGAACACAAATGTAAAGGCTTGCCTGGAGTTGTGGGAGGGGCGTGGTGATCCTGTTTAAACTCACTCCCCTTTCTCTGCATCACCGTGTAGTTTTGACTTTGGCAGGCCCCACCCACCACTCCCTCAACTCAATTTAATTTATTATGTTATATCTAGGGTGGGCCCTCTTTATTACAGGCCTACCGCATACATCGGTTTCGGCACACTTCAACTGACTTGTTCATACCCATGGTTACACCATACGATACATACGTTACGTTACAAGAATAGCACCGAACACAAATATATATGTATGTATGTATATTTATATTTAGATAGATATATATATATATATATATATATATATATATATATATATATATATATATATATATAGATATATATTTGTGTTAAGGGCTCATGATAGTACAGAAGATACAAACATTTATAAGTATGGGATAGTGTGAAAGAGCAAGTCGGTTGTGGTGTGCCGGAACCGACGATGAGGTAGGCCTGTAAATAAAGAGGGCCCACCAATAAGAAATGTATGAGAAAAGGAGTTAATAAAAGAGGAGTGGGTGGGAGGGTGATGCAGCGCTGACCTCGAACGGTATGGAGCCAGGTAAGGGGTGTCCCTTAAGTAGGGAGAAGGTGAGTCATACGCCCCTCCCACAATTACAGGCCAAAAGGCCTTAATACTTGTGTTAAGGGCTCATAATAGTACAGAAGATACAAACATTTATAAGTATGGGATAGTGTGAAAGAGCAAGTCGGTTGTGGTGTGCCGGAACCGACGATGAGGTAGGCCTGTAAATAAAGAGGGCAAAAAGTAGAAAATATACTTTATTACGAAACGAGCAGTATACATACTTCAACCAGACATATCTTGAAAGGCATTTCTAATTTCTTGTACTGGGTTAGGTATGTATCTAGAGTATGCAGAAGACTTCCAGCGCCCTAGTGATTTGATAACATGTACTGGAATGTTTGCACTGGACGCTGTGGAGGCCGCCCCTATGCGGAAGGAGTGGCCCGAATAGTTAGCTGATTTTAGGCCTAGTTGTGTAAGTAGGGACCTGACGTGGGTCATGAAGGTGGTGGTAGTGAGTACCGAACCTTGTAGACAGAAAAGTGGTTGAGATGGTGATGCTTTGAAATGCTGAGTATAGGTGTCCAGTAATGTGACGGGGCACCACACGTTGTGGGTAGGATAGTATCTAACCTCTACCGGGGGTGCGTGTTGATTGGTTTTGGAGTGATGCAGAGCTAAAATATAGTAATCCATGTGTTTCGTTAAGTGTGAATGAAGCAGAATGTGAGTGGACTGGGATGTGTTGATGGCGGTAAATTCTCTTGGTCTCAAGAAACCATAAAAAGCTACGTATATGGCGGTTTTTATAACAAGGTTTGTGTTGTTCGCAAAGGGTTTTGAATCTAGTAGGCTGGATAAATCCTTGAAGATATTGAAGTCTATAGGTAGCCTTTGCGCGGTACGTGGGGGTTCGGATCTCTGGATACCTCTAAGGATGTTTTTGATCTGGTAGGAGGACATGAAACTTGTGTTGTTTGGTTGTAATGTTAGCATGTGATGTTGTATGCCTGTCAGATATAGCTTGATTGTGTTGTGAGATAATTTAAGTTTGAGGTGGCAAAAAGAAGCAAAACCTAACAAAGATGTCATGATGAAAGGTTGTGTGACGTTGTGCAGTGACAGGAATCTTTTAAATAGAAGGAAAGCCCTGTCATTTGTTCTCCGTGTATTGGTGGACATTGCTAATTGTTCCAATGTCCTGCTATGTTGCATAATAGCTTCTAGTCCATGACTAGCTGGTGGAAAGGTGGAGTGGTCGTGGCTGTACGTGCGGCTGACGGAAGTATTTGCCGAAAAGCCTGAAAATTGAAACGAGACAAATTGTCAGCAGCCGTGTTACAAACACCTGGGACATGGACACAAAACAAGAAGAAATTGTGGCATGCAGCTAGCCAGGTGAGTTTCCTCAAGAACCTCATAATGGTCAGTGACTTGGATCGGCCTTTGTTTATGATGTGGCAGGTAGCTTGGTTGTCTGAGTGGCAACGTACTGACGAACCTGCCCATAGATGCCCCCATGTAACGGCAGCTGCTACTATGGGATACATCTCAAATAGAGCTGAGGTAGTGGAAAACCCTTCCAGGTCCTGTACCTCTGGAGGCCAGCTACCCCAAAGCCATTCATTCCCGTAAATTGCTGCAAAACCTGTGGTAGACGCCGCGTCTGACCAGATGGTAGGTGAGGAGTCAGACAATTCAGGGAGAAACATGCTTTTCCCATTCCAGGTGGTCAAAAAGTTTCTCCACATAAGTAGGTCTGCCGTGGCTTGGGTATCCAGTGGTAACCTGTGTGCATCATGTCTAAACAGTGGGAACATGGTTAGGAGCCGTGAGATGAAAGCCCGGCCTTGAGGTATTATGCGCATGGCAAAGTTCAGTGACCCAAGTAGAGACTGTAATTCTTTGCGATTGCAAGTACCGAGGTGTATGTAGAGGTTAATGTTGGTGAGAATGTTCTCTATCTTGGTGCGTGGCAGGCTGGCTTGCATGGTGGCTGAGTCTAGCATGATTCCCAGAAAGGTGATGACTGTATCTGGTCCTTCAGTTTTGGTGGGGGAGACTGGAACACCCACCTGTTTAAAAAGACTGATGGTTTCTATGAGGCTACTGGGAGGGGAAGTGTTCTCTTCGATCAGTAAGAAATCATCCAGGTAGTGTATAACTGTAGGGCATCTGGCTACATTTAATAATAACCAGCATAATGTTTCGGCGAATACGTCGAAAATGGCCGGACTACTTTTTGAACCAAACGTTAGGCGTGAGAAAAAGTAGTAGTGCCCGGCCCACTTAATGCCATGCAGGTGCCATAGTGTAGGGTGGATAGGCAATAATTTGAAGGCATTTGTAATGTCAGTCTTGCTGAGCCATGCTCCGACCCCTGCCTGCATGATAGCTGTAATGGCGTGATCTATGGTGGAGTATTGAAGTGAAAATTCCTCAGAGGGGATAAGGGAGTTCAGACTAGGTGAGGCAGAGGTGTGAGGTGCAGACAGATCGATGATAAGTCTTTGTTTGTGGGAAGATTTCCCTGTGACAATACCGATGGGGTTTGTCCGCCATGTGGAAAAAGGAGGGGACTGAAAGGGTCCCAATAGGAAGCCCTCTGCCACTTCTTTGGCTATGAGTGTGCTAACCGCTGTAGGGTTTTGTTGTGCAGATTGTAAATTAGGACATTCAAGGATTCCTGAAGGCATGTGTATGAGACCAGTATGGAATCCTTGTGATAGACCAGTGATGATGAAGTCTACCAAATGTCTGGATGGATGTCGTGACAGTAATGCCGTGAGTACAGAAATATTTATCTCGGTTAAGTATTGCTTAGGGTACATTTTATTTGGACACATGGTTTTCGCATGTGCCCTAAAACATTTTGAACATATATGCAATAACCGACAACCGCTGTAATTACATGCACCGACATTGAAATTATTACATATTTGGGACTTCCCCAAAAACTTGATAGGTCGACCCAGTTTGTCTTTGGGTGTTCTCTCTGCTGACACAGCGGAGCTAGTGCCCTGCGAGGTGGTAGGTTCGTTCGCAGTGGTCGGACAAAAATTGGCAGTATGAGCCATGGAGGAGCAGTGTGCACAGGCCGGTGCTCTTAGACCTGCAAAGTGCCTGCAAAAAATGATCGTATCAATCTTACTCCAGTTGGACCTTGTCCCGTACTGTGAGAAGGCGCCAGACACTTTGGCAGAAAAGGATCTATGGTAGTCATAGAAAGCTGACCCACCATATTTGTTGCCCAGATCAACCAGCCTGTGCATATATAAGTCAAACTCCTCACGTCTGTGGGGATATACCGTACAGACCACATCCCGATAAATGCCAAAAGCTAATACAAATTCTGGAATGGTTAGCTTCCTATTTAATCGTGCATCCCTGGATTTGACCACCACAGAAATATCGTCATAAGCGTAGGTCTTATGTTCCACTATATCCTGGGAGGCAATTAGTAGTGAGGCCAGATTGACATCTTTACCTTCCAGGATATCTCTCCTGAGGTGCTCAGGAATCATGTGGGCAGGGTAAACTTCTTGGTCATCCGAGGTGATAGCTGGAGAAACTGATTGCGACTCCACCACTGATGGGGGAATTGCCGTGGCCGGTCCAGCCATAGTGAGGGCTGTAGTGACCGATTCAAGTTTCTCCAGCCTAGAATTGACCTTGCTCATGGATGTCATGAGGGACGTGAGCATGTCATGTATGTTCCCTGGGTGGGACTGGCTCGACCCTTCCCCAGCGTCCGTGTTATCGGTTGAGGTGTGTAATAATCTGTAAAGTTCCGCTTTCCTTGCTGTTGCTGGAAAAGGGATTTGTCGTCTCCTGAGTTCGCTAGTGATACGAGGGATAGTCCATGATCTGAAAGATGCTGGACTAGCCGTATCTTCCTCCTGTGATGGGGTGTTGGTTCTAGCCGGAGTCCTTGGGATGGAGAAATCCTCTACCCCTTCTTGAGACATACTAGATTACAAAGTATATGGTTAGCGTAAAAACCCCCGAGGGGATGTACTGGCAGGCTAATTATGCCGGATGAGGCGAAAAATTAAACTTGTTCTTTGGTGACAGGTGAGGCCCTGCTAGTTGCCAAGTGGCTATGAGAGGCTCTATCTATGCGTTGGCGCGAGGGGTTATTGAGGCCACCCGACGTAGTGGCAGGAATTCGTAGGCCTCTCGGTGACAATACAAGAAAACAGGGGAAGGGAGTGACAGGTGGCACCCTCTCTATAATGCGAGGCGGCTAACTCACGTGTGGCCCGGGGGGCATTACCTCCGAAACGTTGAGGCGGGGTGTTGGCCTCGCGGACCACTAAACGATAGGCAGAATGCCAGAATGCCCGGAGGGGGATACCTATTTGGGCCTATAACCCCTAAAATTGCCAGTACTCTATGTCCTAAGTAGAGGAGGAACCATATGTGATGTATGGCGTGAGCAGGCTTAACGTACCTGGTAGTATGTATGCGTTTGATAAGCGATAGGTAGAGAAAACTGGAAAAACCTAAAGGGATAGAAAAACCAAATATGATAGTGTGAGAATTGGATCCTATGATACCAATTTAGACTAGTTAGTTGTGGTGAGTTCTAGTAGTACATATGGAAGGGGAATATATGAATGATATTGGCCCGACTGGCCCTGTCTGTGGTATGGTAATCATGCTTGGGGGTGTGTATGATATGTCTCTATGGTGACCAGATTTAATAGTAATGCTAGTGTTTG
Source organism: Pelobates cultripes (assembly GCA_933207985.1). Classification (NCBI taxonomy): domain Eukaryota; kingdom Metazoa; phylum Chordata; class Amphibia; order Anura; family Pelobatidae; genus Pelobates; species Pelobates cultripes. Next base: position 124,618,183 of record OW240916.1, on the reverse strand, counting down.
TAGTATAATAAGGTGCAGGATTTAAAACAATACCGTATATGTTAGGCCGTAAACGTAAGCCATGAAAAGAGGTAAGTACGAGGTACAGAAATATTTGAGAAGCTATCCCAATTAGGAAACAACGTGACGTATGAGTGGTTGAATCAAGACGTGTGATTCAACCCGAAAGTTTGTGAGATTTATGAGACCGTGTTCTTGTGTACTTAGTATGTCGTTTGAGTACACAAATAAAAAGTCAGAATATATAAGTGCCATGTAAGAAACGTGAGTACATGGTATGATAGAAACGTAATTTCTAAACATAATTTATAACGTAAATCCTACAAAAGATATCTGTAAAATGTAAAAGCTTGTCTAAGCTTAACTCCATAAATAAATGTATATAACATGAAGAATTTCAATAAAACTTTAATGATACCATATCTGCTAAAAGATTAAACCATAACCTAAATAAACACTTATTCATAAGTAGTTAACAGGGGTATTGCCCCAGTCATGCAAGGATTTTGAATTTTGCATAAAATAATTAACAGTAATAACATGAAACCAATTATAGCTGATGATATGCATAACAAGTTTGCTTAATACAAGAAAAACCGAACCGATATGCCTGCCGGCAGCAAAGGGGTTAATATGCCTGTGACTTGGCCGTAAAGCGTGTGGCCGTAAAGTAAGGCCGTTTAAAATCGCGACGCCGTGGGAAATGATCCGGGCGACGGACTTACGATTTTGAAGTCCTGTGGACTTAATCTGCGACGAAAACACCGGGTATGTGCGTGGCTGAACGGGCGGAAAACCTGTAAGGATTCCTGGACACAGCTACACCAAACGAAAACCGCGGGTTTTTGAAAAGCAAGATGGCGCCGTACGTGAACCGGAAGTGGATTCTCGATGCAGCGCTGACCTCGAACGGTATGGAGCCAGGTAAGGGGTGTCCCTTAAGTAGGGAGAAGGTGAGTCATACGCCCCTCCCACAATTACAGGCCAAAAGGCCTTAATACATATGAAGCCCCATCCACTTTAAGCTACCCAGTGTTCATCAATAAAATCAGCATTTACCAGCCATGGTCAACCTTTCATTTTATAACATGACAGGAGGCTTCATATTTTGCTTAAGTATCTCTTTACTTAAGCTCCACAGCAGCATATTTTAACATAGTAACAGGATAAACCAATCACAAAAAAGTAACAGGCTACAAAACTCCCTCCCACTGTTGTCACTCCCTCTTTCTTTGCTGCTCCGCACCAGCACAGGTCAGAGTGCCACTCTGTCTCCTACTCTCTGTGGGTTACTGTGGTTTCTTGATCTCTCCATTATTGATTCTTATAATTCAGTTTTTACTGCTTGCTGTTCCTTATTTGTTAGTACATTTCTTTGCTCTATTGTGTTTTCACTACTTGTGCTCTTGGATTAGTTGTATGTTTTCCCAACATTTCACTTTCCTCTAGTATTTCATTCCTGTCATATTTCTCTTCAAGTTTTTCTTTCTTTGCCTTTCTAATAACACTAGTAAATGCAGATGGTGATAGTAATTATTTTAGCTACTGTGTGAATTCTGTGAATCTTAGGTTATTGAAAATCTTGCCACCCGGAGTCGCTGCAGGCATCTCACCTCCCTAATTTTCCTGGACTTTTTAGGGGTCGTGGAGAATGCCTCCAGCGGCCCCCTTCTATTGCACGGTGGCCATCTTGGATCTTGCGCACTTCTGCGAGATCCAGGCAGCCACTGTAGCCCTCGTGCACCTGCGCGAGATTGCGGCGGCCATTTGCATTGAGCAGCGATCCGCGCAGATATTGGCTTAAGCAGCAGCCATCTTGAAATACTCACGCTCCAGCGCAGAGTCCGGCAAACTATTCTGGAGGCCCGCGAAGTGCATGGGCACCGTATGAGATCGTACTCCGTGAGGCGGTCATTAAGTTGTTTTACCACATCTGTTGAAAGTGTCCATTCTCCGCATAGGGTGTCTTTGGTATTGCTTGCCCCACTACTACCCCAGCAGGGGTACTCTGATGATATGCATAATACATGCTTCTTATCAGCCATATGCACAAGCCTATTGACTTACAATTTATAATTCTTAATGTGAGCCCCCATTCTACGGTTTATATTGGGGTGACCCCCACCTATATGCACTATCGCACAGGACGTTAGAATCCCCATGGATCCCCATGGATCATGTGTACGCCACTGGCACTGTAATGAATGCAGTCTGTCTGTGTATAGTGGATGCAGTCTGTCTGCGTAGTGGATGTAGTGTGTTTATAATGCTCTTTATTTTTTTTATTTATTTGTACTCAACTCACAGGTTGACAAACATCATAAGTAAAAAAAAAAAAAGTTTAAAAGTGCTCTTAAAGGACCACTCTAGGCACCCAGACCACTTCAGCTTAATGATGAGTGGTCTGGGTGCCAGGTCCAGCTAGGGTTAACCCATTTTTTCATAAACATAGCAGTTTCAGAGAAACTGCTATATTTATGAATGGGTTAAGCCTTCCCCTATTTTCTCTAGTGGCTGTCTCATTGACAGCCACTAGAGGCGCTTGCGTGCTTCTCACTGTGATTTTCACAGTGAGAGCACGCAAGCGTCCATAGGAAAGCATTGTAAATGCTTTCCTATGTGACCGGCTGAATGCACGCGCAGCTCTTGCCGCGCGTGCGCATTCAGCCGACGGGGAGGAGAGGAGGAGGATCGGAGGAGGAGAGCTCTCCGCCCAGCGCTGGAAAAAGGTACGTTTTAACCCCTTTCCCCTTTCCCCTTTCCAGAGCCGGGCGGGAGGGGGACCCTGATAGTGGGGGCACCCTCAGGGCACTATAGTGCCAGGAAAACAAGTATGTTTTACTGGCACTATAGTGGTCCTTTAATGCAAGAATAGACATTCTATCAAAATGTACAGTAATGGGTCATCCAGGGCCGGACTGGGGATACAAAGTGTTACGGACACTCCACAGACCCGTATTGGATTACCCTATGTTAAGTTACCGAAGTCGTTTCTTTCGGTATTATTGTTACCTATACTCCATTTACACGAACAACTAGGATTACATATTCATGCATCCGAACTCAGACCACCCGGCCAATGGCGTGTGCCACCACTTAACCCAACTTGCCCCATTACAATCTATAAGGAATTCTGCAGTGAGGCTCATCTTCCTGTCTGCCTGCACTTTCCATGCTTTCCCCCTCTGTCAGTCCCTATATTGGCTTCCTGTAAGACACAGGGCTCAATTTAAAATTCTGGTACTTGCTAAAATAAATAAAAAAATTATATTGCTCAAATCTACCTATCCTCTCTAATATACAAGTATGTACCGTCTAGGCTCCTATACTCTGCGAAAGACTTATATCTATCCTCTGCACTTACGCCCACCCCTGATGCTTGCCTTCAAGACTTCTCTAGGACTGCACCATTCCTGTGGAACTCCCTTCCCAGGTCTGTGAGACTTTGACCTGATCTTAATCCCTTCAAAAAAAAATCATTGAAAACATACTTTTTCAGGAAAGCATATCAATTAAACTGTTAACAGCTTTGCTTCCTTGCAACCTCATTTCTCTCCTGCAACTATCATTATAAAAATAAAAAATAAAAAACGCTAAACCACCAGTGAGTATTTTCTAGCAACCTGGGTTTTCTACCCTACATCTACCTTTTGTGTCTCTATACCACACTCCCTCTAGCATGTAAACTCATTAAACAGGGCCTTCAACCCCTCTGTTTCTGTGTTTCCAGCTCGTCTGAAATAAATAAATGTCTGTTAGTCCTCCTATTGTATAGCACTGCAGAATTTGTTGGTGCTTTATAAATAATTATGATAATAATAATAATAGAGGAGGCAGAGTATGTGTGTGTAGTGGATGCAGTGTGTATATAGTGGATGCTCAATGTGTGTGTAGAAGGAACAGAGTGAGTGTGTAGAGTGTGTATAGTGGATACAGTGTGTGTCTAATGAATGCAGTGTGTGATGCAGTGGACTTGTTGGCCATTGAGGAGGGAACATTCCCCTTCCTGGTGAGCCACTGGACTACGTGCCACACGGAGTGTTGCTATGGTAAGCCAAGACCTGGGGGCCCGCAGGGGCCCATATATAGTGATAGTCACTATATATAAGTGCACATTGGGAATGTGGCTGTGCACGGCCTGGGCCCAGTATAGCCGTATCAGCTGCACCCCGCTGATGGTGGCCCTGTTGACAAGGTTATTCAATAAAATCCATTTGGACTGCAAAATCCAGACATTGTTGATGGCCAGTGGATCACCAGGAACTTGCAATTGTTTACTCCCCTAAATAATAGTCAGGTGGCTAGGGGTCCCCAATCCCGTATTCACACCTGAATGACAAACTCTACACATTTATTAATGTCTAAATAGGAAAAGTGGTAAACTGCGCCAAAAAATGTGTTACAATAATAAAATAATTATATCATACATACATATGGATCTCAGTTAATACAGCATGGAAAAAACCTCAAAGGAGATAAAAACAATAAAATAATAGTGCAATATGTTCTAAATAATAGATGTTAAAATATGTAAAATTCTAGATGAAAGGCAAACTCACACTTTGCAGAGCTGCTAAGAGCTCTGCTGTTTAGCGCCTGGACGGTACAATCCCCGTCTTAGGATATGTAGATGTTGGGATGTCCAAACTCAGCAACCATATATATAGAAAAGACAAAAATAAAAAAAAACAATGGTACAGTATCAAAGCCAAAATTGGAATAGAAAAAGTAGATATCCTACCTACAGTGTACAGAGCAATAACTTGCTCTGGTGATGATAACTTGTGGTGGTATGATTCCCACCAAGGGATATGTGGATATATCAGGAAACCAGCAGCACCAGGAAATATGTAAAAGCCAGAGGATTGGATAAAAAAGCTTCAATTTATTTCTCAAAGAATAATTTAAAACATAAAAAATGGCTTCTAGTCCTTCCCTTGACACGTTTCACCCGGGTTTGGGCTTTTTCAAAAGTGTGGGTATCATTGGCATTCAGCCCGATATATATAAGGGGTTCTAATATGTGGATATTCATCAGATGTGGTGCTGTTCTTCCTGTTTCCTGTTGGTCGCGGGCGTCGACCGGAAATGGTGCGCCGCGACCACTAATGAATGGTGGGAAATGTAGTTCACATTCATGTCCATAATCAGCGGCTGTGGTAGCATCATCATTCTTTCCGAGTCGCAGCCGTCAACCGGATGTTGCTGGGATCTGTAGTCACTTAAAGCAGCCATGTTAAAATATAATTCGAAGGGGCATTACAGTGTGTGTGTGTGTAATGGATGCAGTGTGTGATGCAGTGGACTTGTTGGACATTGAGGAGGGAACATTCCCCTTCCTGGTGATCCACTGGACTATGTGCCACACAGAGTTTTGCTATGGTAAGCCAAGGCCTGGGGGCCCGCAGGGGCCCATATATAGTGATAGTCACTATATATAAGTGCACATTGGGAATGTGGCTGTGCACGGCCTGGGCCCAGTATAGCCGTATCAGTTGCACTCTGCTGATGGTGGCCCTGTTGACAAGGTTATTCAATAAAATCCATTTGGACTGCAAAATCCAGACATTGTTGATGGCCAGTGGATCACCAGGAACTTGCCATTGTTTACTCCCCTAAATAATAGTCAGGTGGCTAGGGGTCCCCAATTCCGTATTCACACCTGAATGACAAACTCTAGACATTTATTAATGTCTAAATAGGAAAAGTGGTAAACCGCGCCAAAAAAATGTGTTACAATAATAAAATAATTATATGAATAAGCATACATATAAGAATAAGCATACATATGTATGCTTTTTCTACCATTATAGGTATTGTTATGTATTGGCACTTTATCATCTATTCACTAAATATATATAGAGAATCATGATTCTATAGTTCCAATTATATATGGCTCATTCTCTTTATTAAATTATTTTATATACAGTTATGTACTTATAATAAATAGAAATTGAGCTTGTTCTCAATTTCACTAAAAATATAAATCCATCTAATCTGTAACACCCCATATGGGGTCACCTAAAAAGACTATAAGAATCTGCTTCTCAAATTCTAATTTGAATGATTTCCCAAATCCTCTCTAAACTCACAATATGTTATGCTTTTTATACATTATATCGAATAATATAAATGGTAGTTGGGCTGTTGTCAGCTCCAAATAGACCTTACAACATCTATGCCCCTTCGAATTATATTTTAACATGGCTACTTTAAGTGACTACAGATCCCAGCAACCATTGTGGATCGCGGCACGTCACTTCCGGTTGACGGCCGCGACTCGGAAAGAATGATGATGCTACCACAGCCGCTGATTATGGACATGAATGTGAACTACATTTCCCACCATTCATTAGTGGTCATGGCGCGTCATTTCCGGTCGACGCCCGTGACCAACAGGAAACAGGAAGAACAGCACCACATCTGATGAATATCCACATATATATCGGGCTGAATGCCAAGGATACCTACACTTTTGAAAAAGCCCATACCCGGGCGAAACGCGTCAAGGGAAGGACTTGAAGCCAGTTTTTATGTTTTAAGTTATTCTTTGAGAAATAAATTGAAGCTTTTTTTCCAATCCTCTGACTTTTACATATTTCCTGGTGCTGCTGGTTTCCTGATATTTCCAAATATCCCTTGGTGGGGATCATACCACCACAAGTTACCATCACCAGAGCAAGTTATTGCTCTGGACACTGTAAGTAGCATATCTACTTTTTCTATTCCAATTTTGGCTTTGATACTGTACCATTTTTTTTTTGTCTTTTCTATATATATGGTTGCTGAGTTTGGACATCCCAACATCTACCTATCCTAAGACGGGGATTGTACCGTCCAGGCCCTATACAGCAGAGCTCTTAGCAGCTCTGCAAAGTGTGAGTTTGCCTTTTATTTTACATATTTTAACATCTACTAACATTTACTATTTAGAACATATTACCACTTTTCCTATTTTCACATTTCTGTTCACTATATAGCAGGTATTGGGAGGTCCTGCTGGTTCACTGCTGCCCTACACATTTTTTGGTTTTATAGAGAGCGCCTAAATTTCTCTTTACTTACATTTATCAATGTCTAGAGTTTGTCTTTCAGGTGTGAATACGGGATTGGGGACCCCTAGCCACCTGGCTATTATTTAGGGGAGTAAGCAATGGCAAGTCAATCCACCTATTTTGTAATTATTAAGGGCTTCCACCCACCAGTAAGGGTGGTGGCCAGGGGAGGGGACCTGGACTAATACAAGTGGACCTGGACTAATTATAAGTATTAGGGTCCCCACCTTCCAACCGCCATGGATGGGGCTAGGGGGAAGGGACAAAAGGTGCCCCCCATTATAATGTAAAGTAGTCCCCACCTGATTTCCATAGGTGAGGGCATAGGACAGACTATGTGAAAATCACCAATATTCTGTTGCATTCTTTTGTAGATCATTTTCTTTTAAATGTGTATCAAAGATAACATTAACTGACACTGAGATTCTAAAGGAAGAGAGAACAGAGAAGGTAATTGTTACATTTTTCAGTAATGAAAATACTATCACAGTTATTCACTAGATAGAAATGTTGGGAATTAAAAATGGATATAAAATATAAGGTCATAATAGCTGAACTGGAAAAATTCTCCAAGCCTTAAATTTCAAATTAATTTTGAATTCCCAACAATTCTCGCTTTAATTAACAGCCCTGCATGTGAAGATCAGTTGCAGATGTTAATGTCAAGCAGAAGTTAATGGAAGGAGTTAAACTTGAAAATGTGTTATTTATTTGTGGCTTCTAATATCTACTGGTTGTTGGTACTAAGAACAATTTACAGCAGATATTTACCATTAACACTGGAAGGGAGTCCCAAGGTTCCCAATGTTCCCTATTTATCTTTCCTATCCTAATGTCACCATTCTGTAGGAGTTCCATAATGATGGTGTGTCTGAGTGTATAATAGAGGTCCACATAAATAATACTCACAGTAATGTGTCTTTAACCCCTTAAAACCGGAGGACGTACAATTACGCCCTCTAATAGGCGGCTCTAAACGCCGCCGGGCGTAATTGTACGCCCTCCGGTTTTTGTTAACTTACCCGGTCGCCGGCGGTCCCACGCCGGCGATCGCGGTGGGGGGGACTCCCAGGGAGCCCCCCGCGGCACATCCGTCCTCGTTGAAGCCCCCCGGCCATGTGAGAGTAGGGTCCTAGCGAGGACCCCACAATCACATGGCCGGGGATAGCTGGCTTCTGTATTGCCGGCAGGAGGGCTGCCTGTAATGACAGGTGGTCCCCCTGCTGGCTGAAAATAAAATAAAAATAAGTTAATGGTGTAAAAAAAAATAATTATATATACTTAGATCATATATATATATTATATATATATGATCTAAGTATATATATACACATATACATACGCACACATACACCGTCTAGGTGTATTTTACTATTAATATATATATATAATTATATATATATATATTAATATCAAATTACACGTAGACTGATACTGATTAAATATATATATAATTATTGTTATATATATATTTATATATATAAAAAAAATTAAAATGTAAATACGTTAAAAAATAAAATTATAAAAATAATTAAAAATAAATAATTAAAAATATATAGATGTGTGTTATTTCGTTCTAACTGTATTGTGAAATTAATATATATATATATATATCAAAATACACGTAGAACGAAATAATATATATATCTATATACATAAATATATGCGTATATATCACTATATATATACCTATATATAAATAAAAATATTTTAAAAAAATTATATAGATATATACATATATATACACATACGTATATATATATATATATATATTAATTCTACATATATATTTATGTAATATTTTTACATAATTGGGTATCTTAATTAATTACTATTAGCGGGACCTGCCTGACAACCCATGCCGAAAGTAAAGGGAATTTAATTTGCTAGCACTATATTTAACCCTATAACTTTCCAAGACACCATAAAACCTGTACATGGGGGTACTGTTCTACTCGGGAGACTTCGCTGAACACAAATATTAGTGTTTCAAAACGGTAAAATGTATTACAACGATGATATCGCCAGTAAAAGTGAAGTTTTTTGCATTTTTCACGCACAAACAGCATTACACGGACAATATTATTGCTGTGATACTTTTACTGTTTTGAAACACAAATATTTGTGTTCAGCGAAGTCTCCCGAGTACAACAGTACCCCTCATGTACAGGTTTTATGGTGTTTTCAAAAGTTACAGCGTCAAATATAAGGCTTGCGTTTCAGTTTTTTCACATTAAAATTCACCAGATTGATTACGTTGCCTTTGAGACCCTATGGTAGCCCAAGAATGAAAATTACCCCTATGATGGCATACCATTTGCAATAGTAGACAACCCAAGGTATTGCAAATAGGTTATGTCCAGTCTTTTTTAGTAGCCACTTAGTCACAAACACTGGCCAAAATTAGCGTTTTTTGCATTTTTCACACACAAACAAATACTAACGCTAACTTTGGCCAGTGTTTGTGACCAAATGGCTACTAAAAAAGACTGGACATACCCCATTTGCAATACCTTGGGTTGTCTACTATTGCAAATGGTATGCCATTATGGGTGTAAATTTCATTCCCGGGCTACTATACAGTCTCAAAGGCAACGTAACCAATCTGGCGAATTTCAATTTCAAATGTAACCTGTACATAGGGGGTACTGTCTTACACGTGAGACTTTACTAAATACAAATATGTGTATTTTATTGCAGTAAAATCAAACAGTATTATGACACTGACCTTTAAAATGCAATTTAGAACTAAAAAAATCAAAAAAATCGTATTTTCTCCCATTTTTTTCATATTAAATTATGTTTCATAGCTAAATATTTGATATTAAATGAAAGCCCTGTTTCCCCTGAATAAATGATATATAATAAGGGTGGGTGCATTTACTATGAAAGAGGTGTATTACGGTTGGACAGACATGTAGCGCAAATGCCAGGTTTTGTTTACATTTTGTTTTGTTCACAATGTGTACATTTGGCTCCGTCCTTAAGGGGTTAAACTACAATAAATGTGTTTAGAAATCACTCTGTAAATAACATACATTGTTCTTGTTCTAAATTACAGTTTAGTTGTGCAAATTGTTATTATGTCACCTAAAATTTCATGGAACAGCCCAGCCCCTGGCCACACCCCCACTCACAACCCTAAAATTATGGTGTCCCTCGATATCCATTTGAAATATTGGAGTCCTAATAGTTAATTAATTTAGTTCAGTCATAGTCAGAGAATATAAACACTATAGGCACAGATCTATTGTTGTATGTATAAATAGACAAACAATGGGATACAGGTGTACAACCTAAGGATGAAAATTCAATATACATAGTGTAATACAATAACAAAAATGCAAATAGAAACGCTACTGTTTGCACTCACAAGGTATAGACTGTGAGATCGCCTTATAGGGGCCACCCCTGATGGCACTGATGGACCAAAAGAAACCTGTTTTCCTCCTGTTGACCTTTGGGTTCAGGAACCAGAAGGACCATGAATCAGGCATAAGCTTTTTGGGGGGCAAGTAAAAGAAAATGAAATTAGATTACAACCCTGATCCTACGTGTTTCGTTCTATTTAAAGTGATTTTCAAATGTAATTTAAAGTCGCTGAAATAGAAACATTCTCTAAGACAGCTGTGCTTTCAATTTGTCTACTTTGGTCTTAAATTTGAAATTCACTTTGAATTCTTCCTTTAGTAAATAGCCCTGATGGAATGTATTGATGGCTTACCTCTCCCACCCTTGGAAGGTATTCAGTAGGGGTTATCATACCAAAAGCAGTGGAAAATATTTACACCTAAAAATCTCCTCCTAGTCTTATTATCCCATTGATTATGTTCTTTTAAAGACTTAAACTATTGAAATGAACGAGACTGCAGAATGGTAATATATGTGGTGTGCTAAGTGTTAGTATGAATAATAACTTACAACTAACATCATTTTTCTTTACAAACATATGATTGATTACTAATATAAATTTTTATATAACAGCTGTGAGTTCGGGAACATTTCAACAAATGCATACTGGAATTAATCTAAGACTTCAAACTGGTACACGTCTATTTGCAAACCATTTAAATGAAAGCTTTTGCTTTGCTAAGAACATTCATGGTTATTTTAACCATCAACTTTTTTACACACCCATTTCCACACTTTCCCTAACTAACTAACTACTTATCAACAATCATCTCAGCTACAATCACGTTGGAAGCATGCTCCGAGTTCTGATGATGAACAGGTAACAGCCTAGTGCAGGTTTCATATTATTAGAAAGGGCTCACTAATTTTGCATACCCCCCCAAAAAAAGGAACAGGCATAACCAAATTGCTACTTCACACAAAGCAGCTTGTTTAATTGAGAATGTCAATGATTTCTACTCTTACAATCTAACCAGAGCCTATTTCTCTATACACTGTTATACAAAATTTGATCAAGATTGTCAAAAAAAAGTAGAATGACAAATCTCCCACTTCACCCATATAAGTTTATGTAAATTGTACACTCAGAGGCTGCATTCACATTATTTTTCCTCTGAATTATGATTTTATAATCCCATTCACATTAAAAGAAGACTTTCATCATTATTGAAAAAGTGGAACTTTGAACATTTGTTACCTTACAAAATGTTTGATAGAGAAATACTATATTGCGCGGTATAGGTCACAAAAATAAAATTGCTATTGCACAAAGTTATGCTAAAATGGAATTTAATAGTTAGAGTAACTTGGATGTGTCCAGAGAAAAAAAATACTTTCTAAAGTAACATCAGATATTATTGTTGCTGTAGGTCCTCTAACTCGGTCAAAACATACACCTAAAGGGCCTTTTAAAAAACATTTTATGTATGGTCTACCATATCCATTCAAATATAATGGAGCCAAAAATACAAGTGGACCTGGACTAAGTCCTTCAGACCGTCATAGTGAAATTAAAATTTGGTCTGCCTCATTGTTTGTGTTCACACCCTAAATCACACCCTGTCTGTTGCCTATATTTGAATAAGCTGCTATTTCCCTAATTTGCCTTATCAAAGAAGCATATGGTGACTATCTGGTAGTTTCTATATTGAGACTATTGTAAATCATAAAAATACTGGCTTGCCAGATGTAATAAATATGTATATGTGAAAAGTGATTGTAATATGTCTTTATGTATATACTTTCTTCTTTTCAATGGCTTGCTGTGATATCTTTCTATATCACCCAAAAATATTAATACGCAAACTGACGTTCCTTATGAAAAATACAGATTTATTCTACTCACAGTGCAAACAGCAATGCATACATAAAAAATCTTGACAGATGGTATAGCTTAATGATGTTACAGAGAGAGACAAAGACAGAGAGAGATCTTCAATGGAGAGTAAGTTCCTTCATCCAGAAAGTAAGGGGAACAGAATGTAGTATTTTGTCTATCGTTCTTTTACAGAAAAGACTAGAATGACGTTGGAACTTAAGTTACAACTCTGGCTAGATAAGGACACATATGTGTTCCATTCAGTTGCAAAGCTAATGTACCCACAATCAGTCAGTCAAGCAAATCCCATAGAAGGCTTACATGCAAATTTCATAGACAGAGGAGAACAAAATGGAGACGCCCATCTATCAAAGCAGCACTCCACTGCCCAAATACAAATACTGTTACCTAAATTCCTAGACGGAGTTCGTGGTTTTTAGAGGTGTTAAAAAGGGCATTGGGGTTAACAAGCGCCACGCTCCAGGTCTGGGTGGTCGGTCGTTCAGTAGATAATTCGTTATTCAAACGCCCATTAGCAAAATAAATGTGAGAGCACTAAATTGGTGGTTTGCTTTGAAGTAAATGAGGTCAGTGTTCGGTAGTTTTATCTGCCGAACAGGGAAACAACAAAAAGTCAAAATAACAGGGGTAGTTTCTTCACAACCTACATTACTAAATTCTTGCATTAATGTGTTCACATAAATGTTCTTTCATTTGTATTTCATTCTTGGGGTTTCCGTGTTTCTAATGACCAATCAGAACTGTTTTGTGCAGCACAGTTTGCAATACTCTAGGGCCAGATTTACATGTCAGGTGTCTGCACGCACCCCCTGCTCCCACAGTAAAAGCAAAAGGCAGGTAAAGTGAGTTTAAAGAATTCATAAACTGGACATTGCAGTAATAAACATGTCTGGAAACATATATTCATAGCTGACACTTAATGAAAACATGCATGTAATTGTGAAACGACCTCCCGCACATTTTAAAATCTTCCCCAGGCCTAAAGTCCTTTAAGAGATCCCTCTCTAAGTACCTAAAAACAGAATGCACCTGTCATAGCTGATTATATATTTCCTACCTGTTCTATGTAAAATTTTGTATATATTATGTGTATTTATATATTTTTTGTATTTTATTGAAACCTTTTGTATCAATGCAATGTTTTGTGGACCCAGGACATACTTGAAAATGAGAGAAATCTCAATGTATCTTTCCTAGTCAAATAATTTAAAAACATCTGCAGTACTCTTGAATGAATCTTTTGCGAGCCCTCCCTTTGTTAACCATCCTAACAACCAGAAAGTAACAAGACCAATTGTCTGATTAACAAACAGGGGGGTTTAACAAGGTTAATTTATAAAAGTGACAATTTCTATTAAAATCTGCACTTTTTGAAAAATGAAAAAAAGAGGAGAAACACTTCACACATAAAGCACTTCAGCAAGCTAAAGTGCTTCAGGGAACTGTGTGTGCCTTTATAAGGTCTAGTGCAGGGAAGAAAATATAAATATAAATGAAGATAAGTGGCAAAGAAGTGAATATAATAATTAAAGGGAAACTCCAGTGCCAGGAAAGCAATCAGTTTTCCTGGCACCAAAGGCCCCCTCTCCCCCCCAACCCCCAATCCCTGGTTGCTGAAGGGGTAAAAACCCCTTCAGTCACTTACCAGAGACAGCGTCATGTACCATGTCCCTGCTTCTTCCTCCACCGACGCTCCTCCCAGTGATTACTGATCCCGCCCACCGGCCGGGGAGACCTAATGCGCATGCACAGCAATGCCGCGCATACGCATTAGAGCTCCCCCTAGGACGCTCTAGCACAGGTTTTATGTGCTATGAAGGAGGAAGTGCCCTCTAGTGGCTGTCTAGTAGAGGTGGAGTTAACCCTGCAAGGTAATTATTGCAGTTTATAAAAAACTGCAATAATTACACTTGCAGGGTTCAGAGTACTGGGAGATGGCACCCAGACCACTCCAATGGGCAGAAGTGGTCTGGGTGCCTGGAGTGTCCCTTTAAGATATAAGAAGAAAAAAAAAAATGAAGAAACATGACATAGTCAATTTAAGGTTGCTGTTAAGTTGTCCCCTAAAACATAGATGGATATCACACAGCAAAACTTGAATTGCTCACAATCCTTTTTTTTTTTTTAGACTCGATCAGCTGCACTTAATAAAGAAATTATATTACACAGAAAATTCAAAACTTAGAATTAACGTGAAAGAAGGTAGGGGGGAGGGGGTTAAAAGAATAAGTTGGATGCGCAGTTGACATACATAGAAGATTTATAGTGTACGGCTTTTATCTGCAGATGCCAAAAGAGCACAGAGACATTTCAAACAGCAGGCACATCTGTGAGAAATAAGCATTATGTTCAAGGTTTCAGGACCAGTGTTTCCAAGCAAGCATCCAAAATCTTTAGCCATTTTTCATTGTTAGTGTGCCCCAAGTGCTGAGTGGGCTGCACAAAATGCTACATCTAAATACAAAAAAAAGCAATTAATCAACATACATGCACTATATATAGCCTTCTTCATATCATATAGATATAGGCTATAACTATCTACTTATTTTAAATATGTGTTTATCATCTTTGATAGCATTCACATCAAGTAAATAATTAATCTATAAACTATGTGTAGAGCTGAGCATTTGAATGATTTCTGACTTTAGTGGTAAATGTATTGAAACTATAGGTTAGGTAAGCACCCCCGAGAGTTAACTAGAAGTGAGCATTATTTATGATATCGGTCAAAGTTTCAGCTCACATCAGGAGATTTTCTCAAGACTTCTTGACATTGGGTGTCACTGGAGAAAAAACATGTGATCTAAGGGTATCTACGAACACTGGCCGACGGCATAATGCTCGAAAAGAAAGATTCTACTTAAAACCTTCTGCATTAGTATGTTACTATTTATTTTCACTGAAGTCCTATATATAATGTAGTATGTCACTATAGTTTAATTGGTTTTAAAAATGTTCTTTTGTGCATTGCAGAAAAGTGTCTCACTTAACAATAATAATAATAATAATGATAATAAATTATTATTATTATTACTATGCTTCTTTATCACAAACTCTGCAGCACAAAATGTGAACTACAAAACTTTGCACCAAATAGTCAGCACTCCAAATGAGAACAAAGATGAGAACAAAGGTACGGACCTGTTGAATATTTACAGAAAATGTGTAGGGAAACTGATTAACTGCTTAAAAAAGGAAGAGAAATAATAATAATAATAAAAAAAATTTTTTAAAGGGACAGCGCTGCTTTAAATTAACTGGGTTTATATAATTATTTCATTGTCAAGTTAATGTAACAGGATATAAATGCACCCTTATTTAAAGTATACACACAATTGTGACATTTTGTTATCAGAGAGCACGCGTGTCTGAGATCACAAGTTTACAGCACATGTGCATCATGATATCACTTCAATGTATACTCAGTCTATTTCCAAACATTTTTATTGAAATGCACGTAAAAGATAAAAGCCGAGTGAATAGAAACATGCAAGAGTGCTGGGAAACTGCCATTTGTATAAATGCTTGTTTGTTTTTTCAATTAACTTTTTCAAATTTTTTTTTTTAGTGCATTGTCAATTTAAGCATTGAAATAAATCACATAATTTCCAAGCTACAGCATCACTAGGAGGTGTTGTAAGGGGGCATTGTATCAGCATCACTAGAGGGTGACCTGTACACAGTGATTCCAGCTGCAACCAATGGGCCACCAGATAGAGGATCCACTCCAGCCTTCTCAGAGAAAGTTAGGGAGCCTGGGTGGACTTCTCAATTATGTCAGTGAATATGTAGTTCTGTGTATGTATCTCTGTGGTTATATGTGTGGATGTATGTGTACATGGCCGGTGCAAGGATTTTTGCCGCCCTAGGCAAAATAAAAATTTGCTGCCCCTCCTCCATGTGACATCACAATGCCCCACCCATATGATCTGCCATATGAACTAACACCAGTGCTGCACACAGTGTGTGTTTACATTAAAAAGCCTGTGGGGACAGGCTATAGACACCAGAACCACTTCATTAAGCTGCAGTGGTTCTGGGGACTATAGTGTCCCTTTAATGTGAGGTAAATTAGAGATTAGTGTCACTAATAATATACTAGATTGCCTACTTACAACCAGATGAGGATGGTGATGGGCTCTGGCTGAGTTTGGCTCCACTGGTCTGGTGTAGAACAGGATCTCTGGAGGCTGTTTTTAACTATGGTCACAAAATTCAATGTTCTGGGAAAACGGGAAGCAGCTCCATTTTTTGGGACCCCTTACACAGCTCATGGTCTGGGCCCCAGGGCCTGATGGTGAGTATGCCCATAAGGCCCACTCATAAGTCCACTTATATGTTCCACCCCTGAGTTCGCTCACAGGGAGTAGAGTGTGTAGGGGATGTGTTATGTGTTATTGTAGAGGATCTAATATGTGTGCTTATGGTATGTAGTGTATAGGGATACCAGTTTGTGTAGGTGATACAGTGTGTTTGTGTGTAGTGGAAGCAGTGTGTGTTTGTGTATAAGGGATGTATTGTGTATTTTTGGTTGTGTGTAAGGGATGCATTGTGTGAATCTGTGTTTGAATGCATAAGGGATGCAAGGTGTGTGTCTGTAAGTGTGTGCATTGAGTGTGTGTAAGAAATGCATTGTGTTTCTGTGTGTATGTAAGAGAAGCAGTGTATGTGTTTGCATGTGTGTGTAAGGGATGTATTGTGTGTTTCTGTGTATGTGTACAAAGGATGCATTGTCTTTGTGTGTAATGGATGCATTGTGTGTTTTTCTGTGTGTAAGGGAAGCATGTTGTGTTTCTGTGTGTGTAGGGATGCATTGTGTGTTTCTGTTTATGTATAGGGATGCATTGTGTGTGTGCGAGCATAGTGTGAAAGAGCTCCCTGTCCTGCCCCCTGTCCTTATAGCTCTCCACTGCTCTTTAGTGGTCTCTCCTTACCCCCAACCTCCCTTAGCGGTCTTTATCCCAATTATCTCCCAAGCCCAGAGATTCCTGGGAGAGGCTTGCATTGTAATGTTTGGAGATCCCCTGCAGGGATCTGTGCATAAAAGGTCGAGTTTTTGCCTAATAACAGTTGAGGTTTACAAGTTCTCTAGAAAATTAACAACTTATTGTGTACTGTGAAAAACGTTTTTCAAAATAATGATTTATTTATACTTAAACTTTTTTTTTTCACAAGATCACTCAGAAAAAACATCCTAGTTTGACACACATTTGTAATGTGGCACTTATTTCTGATATTAATGACCAACTGCATATTAGATTTGCAGTAATAGACTCCGTGGGATTCTTTCACTATCAGGGGCAACTGATTTTATACCATTTATAATTAAATATATATATATATTTGTGGTCGGGGCAAAAGCCATAATGACCACAACCCTAGAGAAAGATACGAGAAAAGGGAGTGATGGGAGGGGCAAATCGCCAGACTGAAAACGATAATGGGGAGCGGTCTGGCGTCCCTTAAGAAGAGAAACGAAGCCCCTCCCACAACTACAGGCCCCTTACATTTGTGGTCAGAGCAAAAGCCGTAAAGAGAGCATATTAGAAGTACATATCCCTATATGCGACATATAGTAATGAAAAAGTCAGTTGTGGTGTGCCGGATCCGACGATGCAGTGGGCCTTTAATAAAAGAGGGCAAAACGAGTATACCATACAGAATTATACAGCCTATAAATCAAGCATATTACATATACATGTTATGAAAGACTTAGCGTATTTAAGAACAGGTTGATGTATATATCTGGAGTAAGCTGAGGCCTCCATAGTCTTAACGTCTCATTAATATGTACCGAATATTCCTGGAGGTTGTCAGCACTGATGTGGAAGGAGTGACCTGCTTAATTAGCTGAATTAAGACCTTATCTGACCATGCAGTAAAAAACAAAGAAAAAAGTTACCTGTGCTCTCTCCTAAATCCCTATGTATATTTAAAATTTTCTTTGGTTTTTACTATGTATTGGAGCTGATGTGTACTGTGGTCTTTGCTGCTGCCCAGGAGTGATGGGAGTGAGTGCAGGACTTATCTTTTTGTATTTGTATTCACTTTTTGTATCACACAGCTAAGTTACAATGCTGCCGCCCATCCCATGTGTTCCCTATTAAGGGTTACTAAGTATATAGAGGTGTATATAAAAAATACCCCTCTTTGTCTCATTAGCGATATCTTTGCCCGAGGCTCAAGGAAGCAAGGTGAAAGGTCAATGTAGGACCTGTCTAGGGGGGTCTGCCTTGATGTTGGCAGGTGGGCATGCCCTCCAATGGCCACTGGAGTAACTAAATTACCTCCATTTGTTTAAATATACATAGGGATTTAGGAGAGAGTGCAGGTAACTTTTTCCTTTGGTTTTTACTGTATGTATTGGGGCTGATGTGTACTGTGGTCGTTGCTGCTGCCAATGAGTGATGGGAGTGAGTGCCGGACTTATCTTTTTGTATTTGCATTACTATACAGAACTAGTGATAACATCTAATCCCCAGTTAAATGTTAAAGACCTGGTCTCCCTTTGAATGTAGAAACAGATACAAGAAATTGTAGTCATACGTTAGAAATGGAATAGTAGTAGCATAGGTGCAGGTTATACAGTGTTGATGTCGGAAATAGGTTAAGGAATTGAGCCTTAGTGACATGAGTATAGGAATGCACCGGGTGAGCATTTAGAGGCTTAGTTGAGTGAAAACCAAATAGTGTTTATTTAAATGAACAAGTGTATCGTCAGCATTTACTGACAAAAGCATGAAAAACAATAAACAAGCAATGCGTTTGCTTTACCTAAACTAAATACTATCTTCAACAAAACATAAGACTAACTTAAAATATCGACATGTGCAATATCAATACTGACCAATATAGGCTGATATTTAACACTCAGTATTAACTGAAACAAAGAATTTATAGACATTCTGTAAGATTATGTGTAGAAAATAACATCATGGACTAGACAAACTAATGAGGGCCATATGTGAGCCGGAATAACTGTAACCACTAACCAAACGCACAGTGAATTGTGAATAGTAGCAGTGAGGGAGCTCCAATGCAGAGTGCTCTGTGGATCTGAAACAGATATAATACCTGTAATATCGCATCCAATCGATATGATATGAATATAACATTTATAAATATAACCCCACCTAACTGCTTCTGGAGAGCAAAAATCGAGAGTCGTGCCGGAAAGATCAATGGCCTTAATGTAGCTTAAGTTAGAAGGTAGATAACCTCCCTATGGTTTGAACAATAAGAACTGGCAATTAACCTGAATTACACAATTGAGTCCCCTACAAAGAGAAGCATGCGTAACATCAGAATATACTGATAAGGCGTGAAAACATAATTAACAAGCAAGCGCTTGTTTGACCTGAATCAATCACTTTAAAATATCAAACTTCAAATATAGCCCGTGCAATATCAAAATTAACCACTAAAGGTCGACATTAAACATGCAGTAATTACCTGACTTCGATTAAACTCCTGTGCAATATCAAAACTGACCACTAGAGACCGACATTTAAAACATACTGTATTAAAATAGGGTGTTCGGTTATAAATATACAAACGACCCTTGTGGTGTGCTAACTTTCGTATGTAACCGAACATTCTGAGATTAACGAAAACTGTACAAAATAATAGTTTGAGAAATACAACAACTTGGTGTTCGTACGTTTGAGCCGAACAAGTATGTTCATGCTCATGCTCCTGAAAGCCCGCTTAACCTTATTGGGATACAAACAGGCTGGAAATAGCCGAAAGACCGTACTATAGCCTAGTCGTTCGCATAGCCGCAAGAAAACAGAAAAACAAACAGATGTATGCGAAAGGAGATTACAGGATAGAGCTGCCCCGGAATGACGCAGAACGCCTTCGACTGAGGTGTGACAGGCAGCTCAACTCACAGTCTTTACAATTTAGTCAACAAAGTGACTGGAGCAGGTATTTGAGTCCTGTCAAGGTTCTGGAGATTTGGAAGACAGCGAAACGGATGACCAGGGGCTGCAGGACCAAGTAAGCATTCCCACGAATTGAAGGTAAGTAAAATGGCGATTTGCACTGACCGGAAGTCATGTTATGTAAATTGCCAGACTGAAAACGATAATGGGGAGCGGTCTGGCGTCCCTTAAGAGGGGAAAATAAGCCCCTCCCACAACCTCAGACCCAGCCTTACATATATATTTGGAGTATAAAACAAGATGACATTGACTAGGTTATTTACTAACGTGAAATTTGCTGGGACTTCAAATTAATTCTAGGTAAATTCTAAATTTAGGGCCACTGCATGCTCCCAGAACAGGAATCAGTAACCATCACAGTGGCGATAACCAGCAATTCATGAGTAGCCCTCATGAAGAGTTGGTCAGCCCCAGGACCTGATCGGATCCACCCCTACTGGATAACGAATATAACAACTCTACATGAATACCTAGCAGAACTAGTAAATCAGCTACAAGCAACAGGCTCTTACCCTGACTGGTTAACACAAGGCTGAACAATGCTGGTCATGAAGGATCCCCACAAGAGAACAACACAATCTAACTAATGACCAATCATCTGATTCCCCACAATCTGGAAGATCCTGTCGGGCATCATAGCATCCAAGATCCATGTACATATGAACCAGTATGTGAATAATACTCAAAAGGGGATTGAAAAAAAACATCAGAGGATCAAAACACCAGAACTCGATGGGCATGTGGAAGTCAATTCCAAGACAATAGCACAAGTGGACATCAAATGTGGCATATACCATGGTGATGTGCTATCCCCAATACTCTTCTGCATAGGCTCAACCCTCTTAGCCAGATCATCATAAAGATTGGATAAGGATGCATATGGTGCTACCACCATCCACCTACTCTACATGAACAACATCAAGCTAGGACAATGACTCACTTATCCACCTAACAAGCATATACAGCAATGACATCAGAATGTAATTTGGACTAGATAAGTGGGGGGGGGAGTTGATGTCAAAAAGAGGAAAGATGATCAGGAGAGAAAAAGTTCAAGAACCAAAAGACCAGATAGGAAATGTAGAGAACAGCTACAAGTACTTGGTGGTACCACAAACACAAGGCAACCATGAGCAAGAGGCAAATAGGACAGAAACATACAAGTACCACCAGAGAGCCAGACAGGTACTGAAGTCCCAGGTCAATTGCAAGAACTAGATCGAAGCCTACAACACATATGCCCTACCAGTCATCAGGTACCCAGATTGGATAATAACCTGGCAATGAGAAAAGGTGGTCACCATTAACGTAAAAACCCAGAAACTCTATGAATGGAGGATTCCACCTGAAATCCAGCAACCAGAGACTTTACACCAGCCGAAAGCAAGGATGAGTGTCAATGCCACAGTCCTGGATGAAACACAGAGTATTCACAAGTACATCATGAAGATGACTCCTAAAGATAAACTGTTAAGGGAATTCCTAAGACAGCAACAGATAGCAGAAAAAATGGACACAACAACAGGTAACAAAAAAGGAGGTCCCATGGCAAGACAAACCTCACCATGGTGTGTACCACCAGCAGATAGTCCACATTACTAAATCCTGGAAAGTGCAGGTCTGAAAGAAAGCACTGAGGCCCTAATCCTAGCAGACAGAACAGGCACTCATCACCATATTATTAGAAGTGGGAGTCTACCACACCAGACAAGACCCAAGGTGCAGACTGTGCAAAGGGGCCTATGAGATAATCCAGCACATAGTATCCAGGTAGATTGTTAGCAGAGATAGCATACACTAAAAGGCACAACCAAGTTGCTGCAATTGTGTACCAAAATATCTGCACAGAATATGGGCTGGATGGGAGATATCACAAAGGGTAGTTGAGAATTACTTGGCTATGGTCCTTTCAGACTTTTAGATACAGACAGAAAAAACACACAAGTGAATGTTTAGTTTTACTTTCTTGTATGCTGGTCTCTAAATAAAATAATATACCTCAAACAATGTTAATCAACACCTGATTTAGCAAAAATCATAATAAAATAGAGAAAATAGTTGATGCTCATAACAAGATATGAATCCTGATAACAAAAATGGAAACAAGCTCTTAACTGGACTTGTGCACAATTTCATTTGATACGGTTCATCTGAATCAAATTCCTTTTAATCCACACCCAAACAAACTGATTCACTGGGATTTTCCTGTGGAGACTCCATAGTTCAATCCTATGCAAATTTATTCTTTCAGGTGTTGATTAAAAAGAATTTGAATAAGCCGAATCGGCTCAAACTAATTTTTGCACAAGTCTACTCTTAATCATTGGGCTATAGGGGAAGACAGTATCAGAGCTCAGTTTCAACACCAGCAATATGTGTGTCTCTGTGACTAAGGTGTAAGAAGAACAGACTGTGCCTTCTAGAAATATTTGCCTCTTCTCAGCACACTGTGTGTAAGGTGAAAATGTGTCCCACAAAACCCAGCACTGGGTGCCTTCTGGAAATGTTTGCCCCTAGCCCCAGTACTGTGTATGTCTGTTAAAGCACATTGCTGGACTATTTCCGGCTTCCAGGTACAAATCCTTATTGCTTTATTGTATCCTGCATACTGATTAATGCATGATTTTATGGTTTAACGCTTTGCAGTTCCAGGGGTGTGCCACTCACATTTATGTGCAACACAAAGAGTTAAACCAATGAAATGCCATTTTTTTATAATATAATAAAAAAATTTGATTTATTTTGACAGCTATTTAATCTTTCATATGTATTTAATAGATCAGGAGGTGGTGTTTTCAGAGAGGGGTGGTGAGTGGAGCAATATATCATACCATCTCAAATCTTCAACGGTCACTACGGTCTTAGGCATCACCACAGTCAGGTCCATCATTTGAAAGCATGTTAAGAGAGGAGCTTTACAGTTAAGACAGGGAGCCGCAAGTGCTATTTTCAAAGCAGATATTCAGAGTTTAAAGGTAAATGGTCCGATTCCTGGAGCAGATTTTTTTTACTCTCGGGTGAAATTAAAAGGACACTGTTGTAACTATAAACATTTAATCTCATTGAACTGGTTATAGTGCCTGGAGTCCCCTGGCACTGTCCCTCCATTCAGTTTTAAACTATTTTAGAGCAGTTTAACGCTGAATAAAAGTCCATGACCACACACAGTCATGCCACTTCTGGAATTGTGGCTAAGACAGAGATTACACACTTCCTTGTTGCGATACCCATTCATACTGTCAGCTGGAGTTCTAATAGGCTAAAAACAGTCAACCGACAGTCTCAGCCAATCACAACTACTCAATGCTGCTCAAACTAATGCTTCCTCATTAGTCCAAGCAGCACAGGGGGGATGGGCTGCTGGGCACTCTCGTTTAACATTCAAACATAAAAACATTAAAAACTGTTTAATGCTGAATGAGATGATGGTACCAGTTTAATGAGATGGAGCAGACACAGTGCCTATGGTGTCCCTTTAATAGGACCTTGGAATCCTGCTGGTGAATTAAAAGACCCCATCTTGGTAAAAATAGACACATTTTCAGGTTGAATCAGCACTTATCTGTTGGATATTTATAATTGTATACTATATATGTTTAATAAGTATTTGTTTGTGCTATCTTTAAGATACCAGTCCCATCTGCTGATATAATTCAAATGAAGAAAAAGGTCCCACAACCATGTTGTAATATAGACCCATCCTTGGCTAGGAATGGCCCTACCTGTTGTGAAGGCTGTATGAGCACTTTACCAGCAAAAGGTACAACGCTTTGTAAGTCAGAGGGTTGGGTGTGAGGGCAAAATGGCAGGTTTGCCCCTAAATAGGGTTGGCAGGATGCCTGGCAGGTTTCAAACTGTAGCACAGGTCCCAAGCACCTATTTTTGCTAGGCAGCAGCACAAATTGCAGGACTGTTTGCAAATTCAGGACTGTTGGCACCTATGTATATATGATTGCAATGACTTTGTAGTATACTGATTCCTGGAAGGAAATAACAGTTTGGAATAGAGCTGAAAACATTAGGGCCAATCAACACTACAATTTAAAGTTAATGGTGACCGATTCAGAATAATATAACACAAAGAAAAGCTAATAAGACATGAGTTCCGTATTCCCAATCCATGAAAGTACTCACAACTGGGAATTCTGTATATACCAAAGGCTATCTAAAAGGTATGGCTTGGGCTACTCTAAATAAAAAATACCCTCGGCACACAGGGAGCATGTCTAATAATGTACTCATGCTGTGTGTGCTGAGAACAGTTCCCTGGTGTCACTGGATGCAGGACACAAGGAAACCAGCCAGGATCTGTTGGACAGAAGTCTAAATCAGGATGGATTTGGCACTGTTGGGGATAGGGTCTATAGTTTATTGAGACAATGATCTAACAAACCAGTCAAAAATGATAGCTAACACAAAGGCATGGGCATTACAGGCATTGCAGTCTATGGTTGCTGGTCTGCCAGAGGTTATCTATCACTATCAGAATTTCCCCTTTCAAAGTAGCTGTTAGAATAAGTTCATAGGGCTGTTTACTGAACAGTCCAACAATGTGAAATTTACAGAAAACTATTCACTAACTAAGAATACAGGACACCTCTGCTCCCAGCCCAGAGTGATTCAATTACTATGAGTCACTCAGATTTGTCCACTTATATATATTTTTTTTCCTCTGGGGCTCCCATGAGTTTTTGTGTTTTTTTTGCAAACTATTTTTCAATTTTCTTTTATTAGAAACATTTTGAATATTTTTTTGGCTTCGTGTTTTATCGCATCTTTTATATAGATATTTTTTTTTTTTCCTTTTGAATTTATGCCTAAAGCATTGCTGGCAGAACTTTGAAAATTAATCAGTCAGCAGCTTTGAATGTTCTCTCCCCTGACCGCGTTTACAATGCAGCTTGCTGGTGATTGGACTTTTTTTTGTCTTTTTCAATCTCTTGGTCCTTCTACTGCCATACAGCCATGGGTTTGCTGGACAGCAGGACATCAAAGAACCAATAAATCTGAGACCTGTCTAGGTGCAGCTTCATTTGTCAGGAGGCCTAATTTACCAAGGCCCTTCAGACTAATTGCAGATTTGCAAGAAAATGCTGAGACTGTAGAACAGTGTATTGTGAATGTCCCTTGCCATATTTTTTGCTAATGTGTTTCATCTGGAGTGCATAAAGAGACAAGGAAGCTGGTTTTAGACACAGCACTTTGGGGCTAATCCAGTTAAATGATTAGCCCTAAAAATCTGCAATGATGTCATTCTCCCTGCAGCCCTCTGCCAGCTGCCTCATGCGCTTTGTGGTGAGGAATATTCAGATCCAGAGCTGTTTCCAGAGCATTATATTTAGACAAGCTCTTGATGACTTGTTTAGTTTTGTGACATAGCGCACAGCAGCTTCTCTGGTCCTGTTCTGAATCTTTTCCTACATAACTGTACAAAATGAATCCATTTGGTAATTAGAACTACACACGCTCCAATTTCTACATCATTATGAAGCATTGTATTATTTAATAAACAGACAGAAAATGAATGTCATTAAGAGAAAATTATACCCTCTCCCCACACAATAAGTTTCCCTACTTACTACTAGAAATTTAAAAGCAAACTCCTGTTTTGATTTATAATAATTATTTCGGATTAGTGTTGTTAAGTCATTAATATAATCCACATACTTTGCGATGTCAATATCCAACATCATCACGTGAGGACAGAAAAACAGTGCGGTGATGAAGCATCATTTTTTATGTATATTTAGTATATGAAGAATTAGATAAGATCGCAATAGCAGTGTTATACTCAATATACATGCATGGAAGAATTGTCACTATCTAGAAGGCAACATATTAAACTATAGAACCTAGACCATCTTATGCAACAACAAAAAATCTCTTATGTACCAGAATGCATTTCTGGTATTTTTTATATTTTTAGTGATAACATTGTGTGCAAAATTTTCCTGGAATTGTACATTTTATAAATATAATATTTCTTCAGATAAAAATAATTGCATGGAGTAAAGGATTTCTAACAGTGGTCCTTGGAGGGACTGACAAATATAGGTAGGATCATTTCCAGAAACACAATTCATGGGATTGTTATCTTCAACCACCTGATGTGGCATTGGTATTGTTCCAACATTAAAGAACCAGTCTCAGTCATCTATTCCTTACTACTGAAAACATTAAACAGTAGACTTTCTGCTTGTTTGGGTTAAGGGGTTTCTTAATCTCGAGTAATCTTTCAGGGATTGGCTTTAGCCCTGATCCAGGTTTAGTTTTGCTTAATTTATTACCACCAACTTTGCTATCACCATCACATTTTTAAGATTGGCGCAATTATATGTGCACTGGGACACTCATGTGCATCGCAATACATTATAAGGAACATGCAAAAAATGTTCCTACAACTCCTTAATAAAATATGATATATGCATTTTATGGATAAATTAACAGTCCTCAATGATTTGAAAACTAAGGAAACATGGACTCTAAAATCCTTCCCCAGAAAATAACTTCCCCAACCTATGAGTCCATATATGATGCAGAAATTGTAGATTATGCTAGCTTTAGTGTACCTATAATCTTAATTTTATTAATGACAGGAGGCGAGTATTTTACACCTACAGGAAAATAGGTCAGCTTGGCAGCTCATGGACCGGCTGCTAGGAAACAGGTCGTAACCCCACGTACAATGGATCTATCAGTGGATGGTGTTTTTCCATATTTGGGATGCTTCGTCAGCTGGCGTCTACTGTCACTTCTCGAAGTTGGAAGGTCCATTTAGGATTGCTCTAATATCTCCCGGAATAGGTACCAGTGAAACAAACAACGTTGGATTTGTTAGCTGAGCGTTAAAACAGCTAATACGAAGCCTCCTGTCATTTTAGAAAATTGTAGATTATGCTAGCTTTAGTGTACCTATAATCTTAATTTTATTAATGACAGGAGGCGAGTATTTCCCGCCCATTCTTATCCCTCCCTTGTTTCATTTTATAGTTTGAGTTCATCAGGTACGTATGCAACTCTGCTTGTTGTCTCTGCTACCTGTCACTTGTTCTTCTGTCTGTTTTTCACCAAAGGCAGGTTATGGTAATTTTGGTTGCTACATTGGGTACCTACATGTTTGTTCAGAGTACATTTCATTGGTTACACAACCTTTTCGATTCTGTTTTTTTCTCTCGTTTCAGTTTACAGTCCATCAACACTATCTGGTTCGGCAGTTCTTCTCGGATGGTGGACATTGTCGTATTCATTATATCTAGGACTTTGTTTCTTCCCCATTATATTTTCTGCCTTTTGTTCTGTTTTGTCGCAGCTTGAAAGAGGAAATGATGCATGGGGAGGGGAGTTTTATAGTACCTAACTTTTTTCTGATTGGTTGTTTTTCTGTGCTGCTGTGGAGTTCTAGTAAAGAAAGAAATTACTGATAACCCACAGGCAGAATATATTCAATTAGCCCTTGTTGTCATACCAAAAGCTACGACTCCTCTATCATCCTCCTCTTTTTTCAGTTATTTATTATCTTATGTTGTTAATATTATGTGCTACCGTATTTTAACTGGTCTTTTAGTGTACTGTTTTGTTCACCTTTTCACCATACGCTTCTGGTGTTAATTTTCACATTAAGGCTTGCTTCATCTGGGCTGAATGTGGGAATGCCAGTCAGGCCAAATTTCTAATTGAGATGTGCTGCAGAAGGTCAGACCATTTAGGGCTGCATATGCCTAGAAAACCACTGAACGTACTGACAGAAATCCTTGATGTCAGATTTTTTATTTTTTTATTTTGTCGTTGACTTGTAACATTCATTACTATGGTCATTGGTAGGCCATACAAGGTATAGACAATGTGTGACAACAGAGACAAACACAGACAGAAGCCGTGATGTTGATGCTTCTGTTTAGATGCAAAAGTTAGTTTAACTTTTTTGGCCTAATATTCACTTGAAATTCTTGTAAATTCACACTTAAATGAATAACCGCAATCATCTTCTATATTTCTTTGTGCATTCATAGTGAGCCTGATTACTAGAATTGAAACCTGACTGTTATTTCATCTCTTCAATGCAGGTGACTGCATCTAGAAAGATGATAAAACTGGCAAAGAAACTGAGATTTGAAACTTGGGAGTTAGAAATAATGGAAAATATAAGGCAAAATTTTAAAAGTTTAGAAGTCCTTATGAAAACCAATTAAATATTTCTGATAATAGTTCCACTTCTAGAGCCATGCAAATTGTATATTATCCTAACAAAACAAAACTGACCCATTATAAACCATTGAGTATGTTAAGACATCATATACCAAATGGAATATGGATACCTTTCACATATCCAGAATTCTTTAAATGTGCACCATACTTTTTATTAATATTAAACATCTTAGGTATTGTTATCCTTATCATTGCCATTTATATAGCGCCAACAGATTCCATAGCGTTTTTCAATATTATGAGAGGGGGGATGTAACTATAAATAGGACAATTACAAGAAAACTTACAGGAACGATAGGTTGAAGAGGACCCTGCTCAAACGAGCTTACAGTCTATAGGAGGTAGGGTGTAAAACACAATAGGACAGGATACATATTGACTATTTTTTGTATCATGAGTTAGCATAATGAAGACCTTGAGGATTAGCATGACTAATAGATTATCATAAATGTGCTTTATTATTTTTGTGTGTTGTTTTGACTTATGTATTTTAGGTATAACATGGACAAGCGTTCCTAAAGATATTCATAATTATGATAATTCCAGCATTTACATCATTACATATACAATAGTTTGCTTAGCATATTTTAATACATTAACTATCTAGGGGTTTTAATATTTTTATTAGAGATTCAGATATTGAATACTCCATCATAAGAGACATTTATTTTAATTATGAAGTTAACATTTTACAAAACTCGTGTTAACCCCTACCCTACCAAGTTAATTAAAAAATTAAGTGTGACATTAATTCGAAACATGGGATTCATGGCTAGTACATTAAATTAGGGAAACAGCAATTTTGCATAGACTGCTGTTCAGGGACATCTAAAAATTAAATATACGTATATTTATAGTATTTTAATATTTTTTTTTTATATATATTTATTTTTCAGCCATTGTGAAACCAAGATCGAGGAAGGGTATAAAGTAATAGCATAAAACCCATTTATTCATATACTTCTTGATGAGCCAGTAAATGCCTAAAAGGCAATTATCAATTTAAGCACTCTGCATGAGCGGGTATAGCTCCCTCTACTGCAGAACTATGTCTTGATAGACTGTCACAATACAATTAAGTGGTCTCTCCCTACCACACAGTAATAAATGCAGTGTAGCATGCGATGACCAGCACCTAGAATCCTCAGCACTGAGGCATGCAAGGACACCAACTGTGGTCTTATCAGAAGCCATAGATCTCTCTCTCAAATACCCAGATAAATCGCTGATGATACCACCAGTCCACTCACATGTACAAGTGAGAGTTGGAGAATAAAATAAATAGAATTTTTCGGTTTTGTAAATATAACTGTTTTACAAGTTAGTAAATCGTTAGTTTAAAAATTATTAATCACTTCTTCAACTATTTTTTTTTCCTATTAAAAAATAAATTTTTGGTTTCTCCTGAGATTTAAGAGCTTACGATAATTTGATCGAGTTTATTTATATGTTTCTTGTTTATTTGCTTTAGCCTCAGTATCTTCATGTGCATAGCCGGAAGACAAGAAAATGAATCTTCTGCGGTTCTTGTATTTACACATAGCCTGGATACACAGAGGTTTGCAATTTAACAAGGAGATGATTGACTTCCTTAAGCTTTGTGCCATTAAATAAACAAATATCATACGCAATATGGTATTGATAATTTAAAACACAATAAACAAATGTGTAAGAAGTAAACAATTCTTACAAACTGCATTGGGTTTTGTAACTTTTACTGAAGTGGCACTCATTACAAAAGATAAACTTTTCCATTACAGCATCAACTGTAAAATGTGTAAGAAGTGTCGTCACTTTAAGGCCAGATTGGAATCTCCACATATAATTCTGTAAATGAAATTCCTTGGATAAAAAGAACCTATAACAATTACATACACAAAACATACTAAGCATGAAAGGAAAACATTTAAATGTAAAATATTAGTGCTGTCATGTGTCTGTTATTTAAGCTAAATTTTGTATTGTGTGTTTGAATCAGTTTTCCGTGTAATGAGTAAAATACTTAGCTGCATATTTATTAATTTTGTAGTTTTTTAAAATTCTATCCCTTTAGAATAAAATGAAGAAACATAATATAAGCTATATCTCATAAAAATGTACAAGTGTGGATTTTTAATGGAATATTAAAACACGTCAGCCTGTCCCTTATTTACAAAACACAAGATTCAGTTCTGAAGATCCTGTTGATTTAGGAGATTGTGTGATTGACATCTTCGAGAAAAATGGTAAACGGTAACACGATATAATGACTTAGAACGGGACAACACATAATGTCTATTGCTAATGAGTTATAGTGTGCATTTCAAGTAAAAGCCTTCTGAAATGTATAAAGTAGTTAGTGGTATATAAATTCTCTATAGATGAATTGTCCATTGGTTCATCACACATTAGCAAGATAATGCAGGAAACATGTTTGCTATAAAGAAAATATTAAAATAAACAATAGCCGCTGAATATGTCTTTACTGTGAAAGTTCCAGGAGTGGCTGAATTATCTCAACGAATCCTTGGCCTTCCATACAATGTGGTTCCTCATCTACAAAATAACACAGTTGTGTGCAACTTCCCTTTCACTTGTTAAGAATGAATGAAAGCCACGTATGCAGGTGAATATGAAGCTGTGTGTGACTATAAGGCACACAATTCTATGCTATATATGCAATTTAATATTGTACACATTTATGATTTGTAATTTTCTTTGTTGTTTATGTCCAAATCACTTTTTCAGACATATTTTGAGTAATGATTTATTGTGTGCTACTATATTATTTTCAAGTGTTCAATGTTGGCACCCAGCAAATACCTTTTAGAACATATTATTTAAAAGAAATATCTATTGGAGACCTCCACTGTATACCTAAAATCATATTAAAAATATATCTCCACTCAAGGAGATTTATGATAAAAGATTATATTAATTAAAAAAAAAATAAAGATCACAACTCAAAACTATACTTGCTTGGCTACGCGATCCACTAATTAGTTTACACGTTGTTTTTATTTTATTTATTTTTAAATTGGTTTCCTTATGGTTTTCAAGTCTTCTGTACTGAGTTTAATTAGTGCCACTTAATGTAAAGTACTGTCAGATGTGTTCATAAATGTGAGAATGTAAAATCAAGATGTGTAGTGTAATCATCTTTATTTATACCATGAAGCACAAGGGAAAATCAGGGGAAGAAATAAAACAGAATGCACCAACGTTGACATTTTTCATTCAGCAGTCACCACTCCAGAAACTAAGAGGATCAAGGCAAATCCCTTATTACCCACGGCAGGCGCCATGAACAGAATGGACAGTACTAATTAGCCTCACTCCTCCCCCTCCTTTATTTCTCTTCCTCCTCATTTTAACCATTTTTGTAAGAATTAAAAAGGACGTTCAGTTAATCTTTTCATATGCAAACTTATCTCAAAGAATATTTCACACAATATACGAAATATGTAATTCTATTATATTTTGGGAAAGAATCAATGCAAAGGAATTGCTGATGCTAATATAAACCCCAAAGTATTAAGTATGGAATTATTTGTCATTGATTAATACAGTCCAGCTTTTTAGCTTAGGGATACTTTTTCTTTTCAAACTCAAAATGAGCTAGTTTTGGCTTTAGTTGATCCTAACAGGATATACAGTATACACAACATTAAAACTTGCAAACAGTAAACTGTTTAAACACTAATGAATTCTATATAAATATTTTGGAATATATGTTTGTAGCAGTAACAAGGAATGGACAAAATACAGAGTAAGCATCACAGTAATATCGTTGAAATTTTGTTAAATGGAAGTGTATTTTTTGTGTACTTGGGCATGTATACTGAATGAATAAATCAGTTTTATAATTAAATATAGATTTGTACTTGTAAAATCATAAAAAATTGAATTTGGAAGGTGTGCACCCATCAATTTGAATCTATAAGTACAAAGCAAGAAACAGATTATGATGCAGTACGGTAGATTTTTGTGAAGGGAGAACAAATGGGCAAAAGTGCACACTCATACTTTTTAGAGCTGTCTCAGCTCTATTATGAAGGCCTGGACGGAATAATCCCCGTCTATGGATATAAGTGGAGGGTCTTTGGAGCTTGTTTTCAGGATGGAGTAGGTATATGTGAAAAAGACAAAATAGGAAATCCAATAGTATAGTCTATACAAACAGTTGGTATTGATGGAGGAAAATATCCTACTTACATCACCCAGAGCAATGTCCTGCTCTGGTATGAAGATCTTAATGTGGAACAATCCCCACCTAGGGAACCAGAAGGATGATGAGGGCAGTATGAATGATGTATTCCACAGGTGATTATGTAAAAAAATTGTAGGTTTATTAAATAAAAAGCTGGAAACAACAGCTATATAAGTAAAAACAAATAAACAAACTGTGGATAAAATAAGTCCTCACTTAATACATTTCGCAAAGGGCTTTCTCAAAAGTGGATGTTTGTTTGGTATATTTAATAAAGATTTAATGATTCATTTTATATTGATGTGTTCCCTATTCTGTTATATATGTATTTTGTAGTTTGGCTATATGGGGAATAAGACCTTTTGTGTGGGCACCCAGATATTATTGTTTGCAGGTATATTCTGTGTGTTTTTTTCAAGTTTAGTGTGCCTACCTTTTTTCAATTTTCTATGCTCACTGTTTAGTAGACATGCCCCTACTCATGGTATAACGAGTAGGGGCAGAAGGGAGATGTTAACCTCCCTATAATACTAATACTTAGTAATCTGAGTATTGTGGGAAAATTGCTTTGAATGCAGGAAAATGAGCGGACTTAACTCCTCCTCTGGGTCAAAGCGGATTATGCAAACGAAAAATACATGAGACAAAATAGTCCCTTCGTTATCTTATGTTTTAAAGA
Organism: Pelobates cultripes; assembly: GCA_933207985.1. Taxonomy (NCBI): domain Eukaryota; kingdom Metazoa; phylum Chordata; class Amphibia; order Anura; family Pelobatidae; genus Pelobates; species Pelobates cultripes. The sequence continues at coordinate 124,584,858 of OW240916.1, read as the reverse complement.
AATCTGGAGCTGATAGGAAGAAAAGAAAAACAGATCCTTAGAGAGGACGAGAAGAGGAAGCGATTGGGGAAAGGTATGTTCGGCATGACAGTGCCGCTTTACAAAGGTTAGCACAGCTGGATATGGACTGACATCTTTTGTCAATATTCATCCATTATAGGTGTGTACTAGCGTGCTTTGTTTACATGTTACCATGGAAAGTGTGTTCACTCATGTATGTCCAACAACTAAACCATCTAGAAAGACCGTGAACTTACCAAAGATAGTGCAATAATACATGCAAAGACCAGACAAAGTTATGACAGGTAACAATACCACCAATGGAAATTAAGCATGAAAGACTATGGACTGAACAGACAAGATGATCCAGGCTGCAATTTTAGCTCCTCTAATTTCTGTCACATGTTTATAATTGGTTGCCATGATTTAGGTGTATTAGAGCAATAGAGCGGCTGATAAAGTCATGCGCAGCTGCCCCCCATAAGGGATGTTGAAACACAGACATTTGTGTAATGGTTCTGTAGAATGATCGTCCAAGTTTAGAAAGTTCAACATACGCTATATGGAAAGCCTGTTTTATCAAATATTCCTATTACGTCTGCAGAGATGTTGAAGTTATTTAATGTTTTGGCAAAGATTTGGACCAAAAATCATTATACACATCTTCCCATTTTTCTTAACATTTCCATTTCTCTCATGCATTCTCTTTTCTCTCTTTTCTACTTATGTTCACATTTTTCTGCCTTAGTGTGAAAAGAGATTAGTGCAGGTGATAGTTAATTCACAAAAGATACATTGGTTACATGCAGCGTCAGTAAAAGTAAGCCATGGCTTACTTTTCACCGTCTGAACTCACAATGACTCTAAAAGAGGTAACGTGTCCAAAACTCTGACTTCTTTGTTTAAGCTGGAATATACCCAAATTAGATATTTCAGCTCCCTTCATTTCTTAAAGTACTTAAAGGTATATTAATTAAAGCTGTATAAAATTGTCTTTTTCCACTCAATTCTGTTTCGTATTCTATTGAAATTTTATTCATCACTTTGGTAACACTTAAATCAGGTTATGTATATACATCAATTAAGGCATCAAAGTACAGGAATTTCTGTTTCAATGGCAAAGGACATACCAAAGATGGGTCAAAATAACAGTAAAACACCACACTGTAGATTAATATGAAGTCACATTACCATGCACCTCCAAGGTTGAGGTGGATGTCATGATGAAAGCCCATATGAATTCCTTGACCCTTTAAACATGTAAAAACAGCTACTGGAGAGATTTATTTTATGGGGTGGTGGGTGTATAGTGGGATTGTGATATATTATTCCATAGAACAGAATATAAGGACTTCAGGTCAACTAAAGTGACTATTAGTTTATTACATAATTTTTATTGTTTTTTATGTTATTGTTATCATTTTCATTAGAATTGATAGCAAAGACAAAGATGGGTGGAGAGTTCTGGTAAAGATAAGGAAGCATGAATGCAAATTTCTAACAAAAATAATAGGATTAGTTTTTTTAACCTGAATTCTGAAATATTGAGTTTTAAGATGTCTTTTTAATGCTTTTGTCTCACAAACAATCAAGTGACAAACATACATTGACAAACAGATAAAATGGGGGATTCAAAAAAACTAGGCTGCAAGTGTCTTAGATATGTAGGAATTGGTTTCAGGGCTTTCTGTTTTATATAAGCTTCTGAATTCAGAAATATCCAACCAGGAGGTACACTTTAATAAGAATTAGAATGGGTTGCACAGAAGGTATTGTTAGGATTGCATATAACGAACATGCACAACCTGGGTCAGTCAGAGGAAAGGATAGGATAGAGTATATCATTGTCCCTTAGAGACACAAGAGTCCACAGACATCAAAGCACACCTACGAGAAGATGGAGCATAGTACAAAATGAGACGAGATGTATAAATCAGAAGTGCAACAACTAGTAAGGCAATCCAAGGTCTAGGATACTAGTATGTGGGATAGTCAAGTCACAAGCCTACAATCTGTGCAATAATCCATAATTCTTGAGGTCAATAAACTGTAGCGCTGGTCTCTTGTGACGTACACTACAGGAATTATAAGAGGACTTAGATGGCAGCATCTATCAGCAGAAATGGTCCACGAATAACGCACGAACATACACTACAAGGCTCAAGGACATGGAACAGAAGCAGATACTGATACATTGTTTTGTTGATGGTGCTATTATGAATTATTGTATTTTGTTATTTTAGAATAATATAAGAAAATGATTTTGGGTCCATGGAATTTACCTCCCTTTGGCCCCTCCCCAAGCCGATCACTCTCAGCCAATCACCATCATACATACATCCATACATACTGGACAAAATTAACTTTAATAAAGCAGAAGTGTAAATTCAGCATTCTAAGGTACCAGGTACCATGGAGAGTCCTCAGTTGTGGTCAAACCATTTTGAATGACCTGACCTGGCATGTTTTGAATGCCACTTTAGCTAAACACTTTATTCCTTTTGCTATGTAATGTCCTTTGGTAAGGCTTTGTTGATGTTAAAAAATTAATAAAAACGTCTGTTAACTTGTCACCTGCAAATAATAACCTAAAACACTTTTTTTTAGAGAGCAGCAGTGCCTTTTATACATATAAGGGGGAAAAAACATATGGCATACAAATGGTTAACGTAATACGAATTTTCACAAGAGTCAGAAATCTATGAGCTTATCTGAGCCCTCCTTTGCATGTTTTATAACAGAGGAAATTCATTTTCACGATTTTCTTTCAATGTTTGTCTCTTGTCTCTTGTTGTGTGTTTGTTCGCGGTGGTGTTTGTTGGGGTTAATTTATTTATTTATTGAATCGTGAAAATATTCATCTCTTTTAGAATTCACCCAAGGCTGCTCTAAATCTAAAAGGCCTTCTCGGAGATTAGGAGCCAGTGTGAGCTCTGGAAAAAAAGAAAGAAGGAAAGAAGAAGAAGAATTTTCCGCTCAAGGCCAAATACCTTCAAAGCTTAGAATTCTCCAGAGTCAAAGTAAAAGCACTGAAACTGTCAATGTCAACTTACAGTTTGCATTGAGAGTGCAAAACTTCAATAATGACATCACAGAGGAAAGGACAAAGGGCAGGAAAACACTGGGAAGTGCCAGGGCTCTTCAAATCTCTGAAACCTTCGAGGATTTATCTGGACTAACACTTCTACACACAGTCATTGGGGTTTTAGGCTGTACTGATTAAGGATTTAGCATATTCAAAGGCTCTCTGACTGAGAGCAGCATGCATGACAAGTTTTCAACACCTCAATCAGATTGCGTTGGACTTTCCTTTATTTTTCTGGCTCACAAGCAAGCTGTATCTTCTTCAGTCTCACTTTTAAATGTTTTATCTATTTGTCTTTTTTTTTCCTACTAAAAAGTAAAGTCATACACAGGAGAATTCCAAGCATTGCCAGATGAGCTTACTAGTGATGACACAAAGCGGTAGAATTGTTTTGCTATGCTTTTTTTTTGTTTGGTATTTCGTATGCTCCTCTTATATTTTTGTTTCCTGGCACTGATAGAGCAGCATGTTTCAATATAGTTCTTTCCTCTCTCCAGTGTGCATGGCTGTCGGAGCCCAGAAGCAAGGCTGCACAGACCTATTGTTCTATCAGTGCATTGTGAGAGGAGGCTAAAAAAGTTTAAAGGCAAAGTATCAGCAAATAGTTTGGGGCTGTAACTTAAAAGGCATTGCCTTTGGGAAATCATCTAATGCAAGGAGATAATTTATTATAATTTATACTCACCTTGTTCCTGTAGATAGGCTCCTATGTAATCATTCAACAATTACCTGCTGCCCAGTTCTTGCTGCCCTATTCCAAATATTTGCTTCTGACTCCTGTCTGCCACCTGCTATTTACATCCTGATAAATTTTCTGTTCTGTTACATGTCCCATGATCTCCTGGTCTGTTCCTAATACATTGTTCTGTCTGCTGATTCTAGGTTGTTGTACTAACATGTTCTCCATCTGGAGTATTGTTATTCAGGTTCTTACAACAGGTTGCCGAAATAGCTGTTTAGAACTATACTATATTCTTTGACCATTATTTGTATATACTGTTTGTGCCAAGTCACAGTCATCTTCAACAAGGCTTCAAAGTGACAGTTGTGTTTCTGCTTGTACCTGCTCACTTTTGCTGCTCATACTAGGTGTGTCAGCCATCAGAAAAGTCACAAGGATCACCCAAAGCCTAGTGCTGGTTAGTTGTTAAAGTAATGGTTCCATTGGCACAAGGAGAAAGGCTGAACTTGATGGACGCAAGTCTCTTTTCAGGTATGTAACTATGTAACAATACTTGGAAAGATTTGCTCACTATCAACGTTAGGTATGGAACTTGCCATGTGCTGTGTCTTTAGAGTGTTACACTTACTCAAAACTATCCTGCATTGCCTAAGTGTTAATAAGTGTGTAAATGAGTTCTAACTATGATGTCCGACCTAATGTAAAAACCTTGGTTCAAAAGAGTTGACGTTTTGTTTGAAAAAAGTATTTATAGTGTACTTTATATACTTTGTAAAATGAAAAAAACAGGACAAACTCTTCACACAAAAAGCTTTTTAGCAAACTAAAGTGCTTTAGGGGCGTAGAGTGACCCTTTAAGACACTCCCTATCCGGTCAAAAGGTTTTAGTCATACATTTCTTAGTGACATAATGTTTTCCCTATGAGATTTGCTGCTTGTTCCAGATAACTACATCCCTTGTGTCACCTTGTTTCTTGTGACCCTCTCTGAAACTAAATTTGCGCAGTAGACCAAATTTGTGCTAGTGTTGATGAAATGGATAATTGCCATAGCCATAGGGTGCCATTGCTTCTTGACCATTGCTCAATGTGCTTTTACACAAGAAACATAGATAGGCCTACCTGCCCCTCTAATGTCCCTATATAAATCCCATTCATACTCATGTCAGTGATGATGTCGAACAGCCAGTTCCACCCATTTTCCTCTGTTTTGCTCTTTCTTTTCCACTTCACAGCGCCATTTTTATACACATACACTTTATTTTGATATTACAAACCATACGTACACACACGCCAAAACACAAACCATATTTAAATTTGCCATTCTAAAGGTTTGTGTAGCGGATCAGCAATATTAAATCCCACGAATTCCGCTGGTACATACAGTAATCCACAGTCAAGCGCTGAAAAAGCAAGGCAATATCCCAAATCCCCAGTAACCGGACGAAACACAGTTCTGGGAGTCAACTGAGGTCTTTATTTGCAGCTCCAGTATTTATGCAAGTCCCCATGCAAGGGGTTTCCCTACTGTCATTGCAGGGGTAATACAGTAGGGGACTACATGGGGGACTTAACATTCTGGGCATTTCTCCCATCAGGCACTGCTGCACGAGAGGGATACTCCCACTGGAATATACCGTTAAGTGGATTATCCCTCCATGCAGCAGAACCGGCGATTCACTTTAAAATACATAACTTTGCTTGTATTTGGTCTATTTAAACGAATGGACGTTCAGTAGATAGCTGGGGTCTGAGCACACAGTTCGTGAGAATACCGCTCAGATCCCAACTAAAACAACCGAACGCCGCACGAAAAACACATTATTTATAACACAAGTTAAAAGTACCGATTTACATAGAGGGACCAAACTAGCGAACGCCCAAGACTCTCGAACGGTCTGGAAGCCCATCGGCGTTCGCTCCTTCGAGTAGCCGTTTTCAGTTCCATGCGCTCGACGACCAAACACCGCTGGGGAACAAAGGATCCAAGATGGCCGACCGCCGCGTGGTTGGTAGCCGAACGACGGCCACCTAGGAGAGCCTCTAATTACCGATTGCAACATTGTTGCAATCGGTTAACAAGCGCCACACATCCCTTAGTGGGTGGGCTATTGAAGTATATTTCATTCGGTTCACGAACAGCCCACAAAGGTGCTGTTCGTGAAACGAAACACAGTATGGCTATCTGCTCTCGGCAGATAGCTGGCACGAACAATGCATATACAGAAAAGGCAGTCAATTACAGCCAGGCACATAATACAGTATAATAAAGGTACAGGTCACTTTTCCCACATATTGTCCAAGTGGCTAGTTTTGCCACAGTTTGCTTTTGTAAACCCTATGCTATCACTTCTAGAAAACCCTGTATACTCATCAGATTTCCATTTCATTGGTGGAAGTGTGAGGTGGGCAGAACAAATCACTACCAGTTGGAATGACCCAAGAAACAAAGATGTATATATGTAATATTTTAAATGTTTGTATAAGACATGTTTACTGTAATCACATGATTTAGGAGTGCAATATCAAACCAAACAAAAAAAGGTGCATTACCATATTTCCAGGTATTGAGAATTAAATAAAATTAAAGTTGTTATCTTCTTTGAACAATATATGACCTGCACTACTGTGTCTGGGATCTGACTGGAGGATGAGATTATTCATGGGAAAAATCCTTCATCCAATGACAAATATCTTGACAGGCGCACAGTCGGATTTGCCGGCATATGCGCTAACCTTACCCCAACCCCCATTAAAACACGGACACCGGTTATACTGTTGGAAATAATTTGTCCACAGCTTTATTAAATTATTAATAAATAATTAAGGAATAACAAATGGGGTCATTGCCAACAAATCTTAATAATGTTAACCTCCCCCATATACATAACATACCCCTAGCAATGACCCCACAATAATAACAATAGATAACAATATAAATAACATGTTAACACAGAAACTGGCCGTCCAATTTGACCACATTTCCACCAGGTTAAATTGTAGGGGTGTACCGAGACACCGCTACCCACCATATCCATTGTAGGGGTGTACCAAGACACCGCTACCCACCATATCCATTGTAGGGGTGTACCAAGACACCGCTACCCACCAGTTCCAGTGTAGGGTGTACCAAGACACCACCACACCCCCAGGTTCGGAGCCACCGACGGGCTCGAACCTACCAACCACGTGCAACACTGCCCAATCCACACTAAACCTCAGGATGCCCACTTTCTCCTCCATCTACCCTCCGATTTAACCAGGCCATTCCCCGCCGCTGTGAAAAAACGGGAAATCAACTAACCTAACCAAATACAGGGAGGGTGGGAGGGACAACTGACAGGTAAGCTTAGGTTCAGTTAAAATGGCCACTTCACATAATGGCTGGTATAAATACTCCCCTTATGGCTCCGCCCTACCCAGCATGCTAGCTGTCACTAAATTCCTGTGGCTGCTATGCCTACCTCCTGGCTCTGTCAAGGCCTATTCCTCTTAGCTGCGCTGATCCATGGGCTACATGACAGGCGCACAGTCGGATTTGCCGGCATATGCGCTAACCTTACCCCAACCCCCATTAAAACACGGACACAGGTTATACTGTTGGAAATAATTTGTCCACAGCTTTATTAAATTATTAATAAATAATTAAGGAATAACAAATGGGGTCATTGCCAACAAATCTTAATAATGTTAACCTCCCCCATATACATAACATACCCCTAGCAATGACCCCACAATAATAACAATAGATAACAATATAAATAACATGTTAACACAGAAACTGGCCGTCCAATTTGACCACATTTCCACCAGGTTAAATTGTAGGGGTGTACCGAGACACCGCTACCCACCATATCCATTGTAGGGGTGTACCAAGACACCGCTACCCACCATATCCATTGTAGGGGTGTACCAAGACACCGCTACCCACCAGTTCCAGTGTAGGGTGTACCAAGACACCACCACACCCCCAGGTTCGGAGCCACCGACGGGCTCGAACCTACCAACCACGTGCAACACTGCCCAATCCACACTAAACCTCAGGATGCCCACTTTCTCCTCCATCTACCCTCCGATTTAACCAGGCCATTCCCCGCCACAGCTCAGGACTTGACACCTAAAGCTCCTGAGCGACCCCCACCACACCGGAATAAGGCCTGTTGAATGCCTTCCTGAAGGCCCAATTTAAACAGATCACACCTTACATCCGAAAATGTACCCCATCCCACCTGGAGTACCCAGGGAGCTTTCTTCCCAATTCGTTGTGTCTCACTGTTACACCGCCCCCACCTCTGATAAATACTGCCATCAATTTTTTATTAAGTCGTCCTCGACACCGAGCTACCACGGCCGGGTACGTAGTATGTCTCCAATGTAACCAAGGAACCATCTCGGACCGCACCACCACCACACCCGTGGCCAGCTCCCATAGCTGGTCCACCTCCCTCTGCCTCCACCTGATCAATTCCTTTTCCGGGACCATGCCAATATCCAGAATGTCCTGGAAAGTACCCTTTGTTACCTCCCGGAAAAATTTCTCCCCTAATGTCTTGCCACCAAAATCCCTGAAAAGCAAAACCACTCCTGCTCCACCAATTTCAAAGGAAAGCCCAGTTACGTTTGAACTGAAACGCGGCTCCCATCTGTGCCCCTTAGATATAAGAATGACCCACCAACCATGTCACCAAACCTGAAACGAAAGTAATTAGCGACACGGCATAGCCCCAAACACAAACCCATACGTCCATAGCCATTAAACCAAATAGACTGGCCTGAAACAGGACTTAAACCGTACTGACTCCCACCTGCCTAAACGTTTCCCTAGGTCCTCACTTAAAACCAGGTGGGGTGCCTCTGTTACCGCCATCACCTGGGAAGAATGGGTCCCAAAGTGCCCGGGATCCAAACCCAACATTGTCAAACACCTGCGGGAATTGAATCGTGACAGCACCGATCTGTCCCCTTTTACCAGTAAGCCACCCGGGATGTCCGGGCAAAGCTCCAAGTAGCATGATGCGCTTAACACCGGGCGTACCCCTGACCCCGGCAGGGAATATAGCTTTACCAAACCTCCTTTACCAGACACATTCGTTCTTGAACAACCCTACTGAATCGTTACCTTAACCGACTAAGGTTCGACAACCAAGTGTAGAACTCCCCAACACCTGCCCGAAGGCACTCACCAGTTCCCCAATCCAAATTGCCCCAAGCCTCCGAAAAGGCCACCGCAAGCAAACTCACTGCAAAAGTAGGGTAATACACCACCAGGCGTTGCGTTACCCAAGGAAACCCGCCACCGACATATTTCATACCTCTCCGTAAGACCCGCGATGTCTGACGGACGTGACAACGTTCCGTCACTTCCTCCCAATCAGTCAGTTTAAACCCTAACGACAATGCCACCATGCTCCTGTCCCTTGCTGATGGAGCTAACGCTGAACAAACAAACGGCTTAGGAACCACCGCAAGGTATCCCTTCGCCCCTCCTTTGACTGGGCCCCCACAGTGAAACCAACCGCCTTGTCCCACATATCTCAAACGTTCACATAGGCAGTCCCTCTGCCCGGTGCCATAGGATTCTGTATCGATCCTCCAAGCATGGCGTCTCGAAGCGTCCGTAAACAGCCCCACTGCTTCCGAAGACACCACTTGCTCCCGAAAAAAGGCCTTGCCATTGAAGTCCCTCAAAAAACGATCCCACACCTCTAAGTCCGCCCTCATGTCCGCGGAAACCCTGATATAGTGTGACGGCATCCGTATCCCGCTCGTCGCCCGCGCCAATCGTCTACAGAAAACCCTCCCCATGGGTATGACCCTGCACGCAAAGTTCAGGCTCCCTACCAGAGACTGTAATCCCCTCAGCGTCACCTTCCGTGCTCTCCCAATTGTGTGCACCAAGTCTTTCAGCTTGCGCAACTTGTCCTGTGGTAATCTACATTCCCCGATCTCCGAATCGATCTCCAAACCCAGAAAACTAAGACACGTGGCGGGTCCCACGGTCTTGTCCTCCGCCAAAGGAACCCCCATCGTCTGCGCTACCCATTGGAACACCCGTAGTATCTGCTTGCACCGGTCTGAGCCTCGAGGGCCGACACATAAGAAGTCGTCCAGGTAATGCACAACCGTGCCCCCCTCCGATTCCCGTCGCACTACCCATTCCAGAAAAGTGCTAAACTTCTCGAAATAGGCGCACGAGATGGAACAACCCATCGGCAAGCACAGATTCACAAAGAAGCCCCCTTCAAAACAACACCCCAAGGGGTGATGACATGACGGGTGTATGGGAAGCAGCCGAAACGCTGCCTCCACGTCCACCTTCGCCATCAGCGCTCCCCGCCCAGCTCTCCGTACCAACTCGACTGCCCTGTCAAATGATGTGTAAGATACTGAACAGAGTGCTGCGTCGATGTCATCATTCACCGATGACCCTTTAGGATACGATAAATGATGAATCAACCTAAACTTGCCAGCCTCTTTTGTGGGGACCACTCCAAGTGGGGATATCCGCAACTCCGCTATAGGAGGATACGGGAACGGCCCCGCCATCCTCCCCAAAAGGACCTCTTTGGCCATCTTTTCCCGCACTACCTCCGGGCGTTCCCGCACCGATTTAAGATTGGCACAAACCTGCCCCTGGTTCCTTAACCGTGAAGGGGATCACGAAGCACTCCCTAAAACCCCGCCACAGGAACGCTGCATCCTCCTGGTTAGCGTATTGCCTTAGCCAAGGCAACATCGCTCCTAACCTCACTGGGGACGCCCCCAGTTGCAGCCGAGGTGGCCGCCACCCCTGCGGTTCCACCCCCTGCATTGAGCTTACCTTTCTTGAAGCATCTGCTGGCGCCGTGACCCTCGTTGTACGTCCAGCACAGGCCCTTCTTTTGTCCCGCTGGCACAGCCACGCCTGAGGCTGTCCCAGCTGCCCCGAGAAAGGGCGCAGCCTTCTGCGCCATCATAATCCTCATCCATAGCGGCAGGTCCATTTGGTCCCACCGCATGGTAGGGTTGGCCGCCAAGCGTTGCCGAAACTGCTCATCATATTTCCACCACGCTAGGCCCCCATACGTCCGATACGCATCGCCTATCCCATCCAAGTAGCAGAACAGTTGCGCACAGTTCCCTGGCCTTTTTTTTTTTTTTCCCTATCACACTAGCCAGGATGCAGAACGCCCTCAGCCAATTCCCCAAAGTCTTCGGTATCTTGCGATACCTCCGCCTTTTTTCTTCTTCCTCCTTCTTGGCGTCCTTCTTATCCTCCTCCTTCAAGTCTAGGAATTCCTCCAAAGGGAGCAAAGAAAAATTTTCCATGAACTCCCCCTTCCAAATCTTTTCTTTAACCTCTAATTTCAGGTGACAACCTAGGGGGCCCGCAAAAGATACGTGTACGTTTTGACGTGCCGCGTCCGAAATGTCGCCACACCCGACCGCCGACTCAGCCCCCCCATCCGCCGCACCGGACGCCACTACCGCTTCGCTTACCTCGCCTCCGCTCGCCGGTTGGACCCCCGCCCCTATTGCCTTAACCGCCGTGTCAGGGGACCATACCTTTCCGAACTGTAATGGTGATTCCCCCTTTCCCTGACCATGCCTCCAATAGTGTTTTTAAATAGCCCAATAACTGTCCGGAGTGTTGTGCAGATATGGACTCACCGTTGGAGACCCCGGCCGTGCCAGGCTCCGGGGTTGCCGACCTTCCGTCCACCCGTTCAGGCTCCGGAGCATTCGGTTGACGCCGACTCCCATCCGCCTGATCCCTCCTCAGGACCGTAGGGGTAGTGCTCTGCGACCTGTAAGGAGAAGACAACCTGGGTAGTCTGTACTGCTGGGCCCCTACCCGTCCTTCCTCCCTACGCTCTTCTCCGCAATTCCAAGCTTCGCACCGCCTTGCCGGCCTAGCTTCCCTGCTCCTGGGGGCCCGCTGCTGTCCTAGTGCACTGTCACCCGATGACCCAGATGCGCTGCGCCGCCTCCGCCCGTCCTTGGACGCGGACCTCCTTCTCCCCGCCCTGCAGCTGGTCCTGGAACCACTGCGCCTGCTATGCGATGGACTCCTGTCCCTGCTCCACTGCCGATCAGCTGACCTCCTGCTGCTGCCGGGCCTGGCGCCACCGCTGCGCCGCTCCCGTCTGTACTCCTCCCGCTCCCTGGTCCCGCTGCGGTGCCCCCCGTGAGAGCAGCCTGAGGGGCCCAACCTTCCACTGCTACTGCTCCTGACTTCCCTATCCCGCGCTGTACTGCGTGTGTCCCCTTTCTCCGCTGTACCTGGCCATCTGTTGGCCGCTGCGCCTGGCTCAGATGCCCCTTGCACCCCCTGGCAGCCCGCTGGAACCTCTGCCGCTCCCTGTCCGATCCTGCCGTCCCTCCTCCCTATGCCTGGCACTGTCGCCCGTCCCGGCCACACCTAAGGCCGCCCGCGAGCTGGTCCCGCTGACCAGGCCACCCCTGGGTTGCTGGGGGGCCGCCTGCGCTGGAACATCCCGCGTCCCGCCCGCCCCCTGCCCCTCAGTGACCAGAGTGGACTCACCGGGACGCCTCACTGAAGTGCTGCCGACCACGTGTTCCTCCGCTCTCCCGGCCGCCATTCCCGCCGTGCTGGAGCCCTCCTCTGGGGTTCCTGTGCTGCCTGCCGCCATCTTGGGTGGGGCGCGTTTACCAGCAGGCCCGCGCTTCGCGGCCGTCCTCGCCTGACCGGCACCGCGGCGCACCGGCGGCGCCGGCCGCTTCCCGGTGCTGTCCGACCCTCTTGCCTCCTGGCTGGGTGCCGAATCCATACTGCTGATGGGAGTGATCATGTAGTAGCAGCTCATTCCAGCCTCTCCTGTACCTCCATGCTGTCTCCTGTCTCAGTACTGCCTGTTCTCCATACTGCTGATGGGAGTGATCATGTAGTAGCAGCTCACACCAGCCTCTCCTGTATCTCCATGCTGTCTCCTGTCTCAGTACTGCCTGTTCTTCATGCTGCCTCCATGCTGCCTGTTCTTCTATGCTGCCTCCATGCTGCTGATGGGAGTGATCATGTAGTAGCAGCTCATTCCAGCCTCTCCTGTATCTCCATGCTGCCTCCTGTCTCAGTACTGCCTGTTCTTCATGCTGCCTGTTCTCCATGCTGCCTGTTCTGCTATGCTGCCTCCATGCTGCCTGTTCTTCATGCTGCCTCCATGCTGCCTGTTCTGCTATGCTGCCTCCATGCTGCCTTCTCCCTCCAGGGCAGGCAGCTTTCACAACTGACAGGTAAGCTTAGGTTCAGTTAAAATGGCCACTTCACATAATGGCTGGTATAAATACTCCCCTTATGGCTCCGCCCTACCCAGCATGCTAGCTGTCACTAAATTCCTGTGGCTGCTATGCCTACCTCCTGGCTCTGTCAAGGCCTATTCCTCTTAGCTGCGCTGATCCATGGGCTACATGGAGAGTGCTTAGTACACACAGTAGTTCCATCTAAAAGTCTGTTCACATTATAAATCAATGGCACCACTCAAAAGAAATAAAAGATTTCTTATAAAATATTGTCTCTTTATTATGCAAACTGAAAGAGACTTGATTGTAGAAAAATCCCTTACTTGAATTAGAAACCAATTTGAAGATAGACTGATAGGGTGTTCATTTTAAAGGACAACTGTCGTGCATTTTATGTTCATCTTTTTTTTTTTTTAAGTTTATTACATTTAATGAAACAGTAACCCATGCATGGTCTAAGGTATAACTATTGAATATAACAGATTTAAAAAGCTTATATTGATTTCTAATAAACAGTGTAACTTCATATAAACAAGTTGTCTGTGTTCATAATATGCCCATGTCACAGCTAGCATGGGAAGTCCAAACTACCTCACTTGGTATGCAGAGGAAGTCCAGACAGTGACAAAACATTAAGACCTTTCCGAGCACATTAAGATGCACTTGGCCAATCTTATGACATAACAAATCCTAGTTACAATAAATTCTAGTTACAATAAATTATACTAAATGTTTACTGGAAATGGAAATGGTTAACTATGTCCTAATAGTTTCTGATAAAACATTTAATAAAGGGTGTCACGATCTCTAATGAAGCCTCATGGTTGCTGTATTAACCAAATTCCAATAGAATATGGTACAGAAACTGAAAAAAAAAAAGAATTATACTTTGGATATGGTTGATAATGATAACAATAAGAAATCTATCTTGGTCATAGAAAGCAGATGCTAACAGCACATCCTGAATAAGCTGATTTCTAAGACACAATGAATACCTATGCACTCTAATGTTGAGAATTTGCTGTACACTAGATTCAACTAGAACCAACTACACAGAAGCACCAGTAATGACAGGAACGTGGAGTTAGATCACCCAAATAGTGAAAAGGAGTCCTGTTCCTATCACTGGGCTGGGGGGAAACTAATGACATCATGGGATCAAGGGCGCTTCTACTACTGAAATCCCAAGATGGGGAACAATGTCATTTGGTGATGATGTAAAAAGCAAAGTAAATAAAACCTATTGAGAATTAGTGAAGACTAGAACAAAATATGACATACGTAATATCACAAGCTGCAAATGCTGAAGGGACTCCAAAGTTGTCCATTAGAACCACAAAAATGTTTGTGTGTCCACACCAGGCAGATTACTAACACCGAACTCAAGCTAAATTTGATCCCAAATTTTGTAATTTGCTTAAACGTGAATAAGACAACAAACTGATACAGAATTGCTTTCCATAAAACTATATTCAGATTTTTTTCAAGTTGCCGTTGTGTATGAAGAAATATATAACTTACAACATGATGAAAAACAACAATCAAATAGGATAAACTCCCAAACAAAGAATACTCTTTTTTACCCATTCAGGTTCTAGGTATCTTAATGTGAATGCAGCAATTTAAATTATTATTTTTAAACACACAATTAAAATGTAAAAAAAAATCAGACATTTTACAAATAAAATGTGATTCATTCACATATCACATAAAACCATCTCAAGCTTCAATTGAGATGGCATTTTCTTTGAGTTTGCACCACTTTAAACCTTAACTGTTGAGTGAAGAAATCCTTTAAAGGAGAAATGTTACCTTAACCCTATCTTTTAATATGATCCTTTCATAAAATTTTGAAAGGAAATTGATTATTTGTTTAATGAAGTAAATGTAAGAAATTAGAAAAAAAAATTCTCTACCTTTATTCTATGACAGGATCATTCAGCCATATACATGCATGTTGGGTAAGACAGTGTTTGATCAGTCGGTCTGATGATGTAACGGCACTGTGCAGGGCATGAAGCAGGGAAGACCATAGAGATTATACAGAGGTTCCAAACACTGTCTGACCTAAGATGCATGTCTATGGCTAAAGGATTCCTTCATATAATAAAGGTAGGGATGGGTTTTTCTCAGTTTGTGTTTACATATACTTAATTTATCACAGAGTATATTTCCCTCTGAAACTTGATGAAAGGATCATTATATTAAAAAATAGTGCTGAGGTGACAGTTGTCCTTTAAGCTTGAAAATTATTTTCCTATATTTTAACTATGGACGACATCACTTATCCTCTAACTGCACAAAGAACAATCTGTTTACATTAAAATGTAGGTCATGGAACAAACACCATAGTTATACTATGTCACTGAATCCTTAGCGCTTTCCATTTCGAATCACGAGTGATATGTTGGGGCTATTTTTTTAGAATAATTGCTTAAATGGTGTGTCAACTCTAGCAAGTAATTTGTTACATTTATCTAAGGTACAGCTGTTGAACACACAATATATGTGATCGTTACATGATTTACAAGGTGATGTTTCAGGTTCAATAGCTGCTAAATCAGTCTCTAAACCCAACATACAGGATTCCCAAGAGTGATCAAACTCGCTCACAGACGATGCCTTTGATTCAGGAGGTGATGATTCTGATTTAAGAAGTGATATATGTCTACTTAAGAATAAATGTAACATTTTTTTCCTGCTGTATATAATACTTCAGACCCGTCATCTCCCTATTCACAACATAGGAATAGCCTAAAGAATAAAGGAACGCACAAGACTTTCTTTTTCTCTACTATACCATTATATACAGATAATACAATTATATTGTCAGATTATTTTCTAGCTAAAGATAGTCTTTAAATAATAAATATTGTGCTTTCATGATTAACAAGGGACGTTTGTTTTGTTTTACCTAATATTCCAATCTCTGATTTTGTTCTTTGCTTCACTCTACTTACAAAAGCAATGACATGTTTTGTTATCAAGAAATAGCGATTTAACAAACTATTGATTAAATGTCCCTTACATAATATAATGTTGGGTGGGAATGTGCAAAATGAGTACCAAAAACATTGTCTTCATTTTGTTTTGTTTCTACAATTCCCCTCCTAATGTTTATTTTGCAGGATGGGATAGTTAAACAATAAGATGAACAGTTGAAAAACTCCAACTACTACTCAAGGGAGCTACTCGTTGCATAATTCATAGTAGTTGTTAAAAACAAAAAGGGTAACACGATGTTTGAGGGGTGGAGGGAGAGGCAGGAAGAATGGACTTTGTATAGAAAACAAATACTTCTAAAAAAAGGGATAGAAGATCAATAAAAAAAAACACCCAGCAAAAATCAGAGTAAACTCGTATTGCACTTTGTATTCTGTGGATGCTCCTTTAACACATGCAATATTTCCTGACTCATTCACTCACTTTTTTCTTTTGAGTAACTATTGCAATAGGCAGTAAAATTCAATAACAACGTTAACAAAATAAAAACAGCACATACACTCACTTTATCCGAATCAGTGAACATCAGACAAATGGATTAAATTATGTAGAATTCCTTTACAGCAGGGATTCCATAGATACAAACTTGTTTTATTAACATGTCACCAGGTAGTGTTGACAAACCATGCACTAAAGTGACATTCACCTTTGCGGGTTGTCTACATTCTTGTCATGAGATTATAAACTTGAAATGGTGCTTGAGGCATAGAAAGATGAAGTGACTTGCCATAGCAAGTTAATGTTTGGTTGGTTATACTCTAAAGGACATTAGTGTGAGGATGGCACTAGGGCATAGATATGCTCAATCAACTTGGAGTGCACAGACAAATGTATTAAAGGGCTCATCAGGAACCAGATGCACGTCTCTGGGTGATGTTCTGTCATTGCACGTATCCACACTCTCTGTACCAGACAGCTAATTTCTAGGCTAATCCATCAATGCCACAACAACTACAATCTAATAAATGCAGTAGTTGCTATAAAGGACATCATGAGCAATTGGGCATTCATTTTTTCATCTTCTACACAGAATCAGAGGGAATCAAGGGAGGCAGTGGGATAAATATATCTCATCTTTTTCACACCTTTTATATCTATGTATCTTCCTTATGAAGGATTTATATACTTCCATCATTCATAAGGATGGTACAATTTAACAAGAGGGTAAACAGAATGTGTTTCTATAATGTAAGTACTAGTGCTATAATTTAAATTATAAGTGCCACCTGCAATGGGCAAATTCTTCTAAAATGTATAGATTGAATTTTTAATTTAAAATATTTATTTTGTTGCATTATTATTTTGTTGGTAAAGATGCTGAGTTAATTTCACTATACATCAACTACCTTTCATTATTACAAAAAGTTTCATATTTGTTGAGACAGTCAAAAGTTTGGGAGATGTGTTCCTTAATCCTGTGGGGGGAGGGGGATCTTTCTCAGTTTTTTACTGGCGAGTTAGATAACATCTGGTTGGCGCAAAGCTGTTTAGTATTTTGGGAAATCGAATTCCCGCATTGTCCCTTTAAACACCATTTACCATTGCAATAGTGCTATGAGATTTTAATGTTAGCTACTTTGGAAGTTATATACACTAAATCTAAGGCATTATACAAGATGTGTTAGGAATGCTTGAGCTGTATTAGGTTGAATGGAGTGTGTCTATTTCTTTTCTTGCCATTTTTACCATAAATTGAAGGAATAAAGGTAATAAGAAATTGTATTGTCAGCTTCTAAATGGCATTTAAAGATTACAAAGCTATTTTTGGTTAATAATACATTTACTGATGAAACTCTGTTAAAAAGATGAGTAACTGGATCACTAGTTTTCAATGTACTTCCGTAATAGTGTCATATTCAATATTATGATTTTCATGAATATATTTGTCTCATGTTCTTCATTATTATGCATTAATTTTTATTCTGCTCACGTTTACTAGGGAGAGTAATAATAATGAAATTATGCTTTTGCCATATAAAACATTCAAATCACCCCGTTTTTCATGGATTTGGTTTTTCAAGGTAGACATATACATGTGTGCAACAATTTCATTGTTACTTCTGGAGCATGTAGAATAACCAGAGGCTGACATTATATGCGCAGGTGGAGATTAAATTACACCCAAGCCAAAAAAAAACAATAAGAAAATGACACTCTTAATGTGTGAGTTAATATGTCCACAGCTTTACTAACTTTTAGCATCAAAACAAACTTACTAAAGTCATTGCCCACCTCAACCACCAACCATACAACATCATAACATCTCCCACATGTCAATAATAAAAGGCAATGGCCCATTTCATAAACATTAACATAACAATATAACAACCTCATAAATATCAATAAGTAAAGTGCAAACATTTTCTTCACATAATCCTGACACCTAAATACCTCTACACCCCAGAGCCCGAAACCTACCAATGTACCAATAGTATAACCAATGATTTGAGCCAACAACCAACTAACTACCCTTCCTTTTTTATCAACTAAAAAGGCACATTTCCCCCCCTAACCTTCCTCTTACCAGCTCCGCCACTGTGACCAAACGGGGACAAAAAAAACTAAGGGAGAAATGAAGGGTGAGTTAATTGGTAGTAACAGAATTCTAACATGGCTGTCCTAAGCCCTGCCCCTAAGCAATAATCCCCCAACCACCCCTAAGGTCCACCTAAGCCCATCTCCTAGCCCGGACAAGGCCCTTTTCCCTTTGCTCTCTAAGGACTCCTCCACCAACAGTCACTCTGAAGGCCACTAGCGGTGTTTCACTGGTTCAGTGTTGCACAACGCTCTGTATGGAGACACTGAACTTTCCATGTAGAGATGCATTGGTTCAATGCATCTCTAAGAATAGATGCTGACTGTCCAGGGTGGTATTTGGCTCCATCCCCCACACCAACTCTTTGGCTGAGATCATAAGAATAGGGTTTTGGACTGTCTGAGATTGTCAATTCTGATGACGCCAGCCAAGGAAGTGGATTGGGGGCAGGACCAGCACCGGCCCCGCGGCGTGGAAGAGAGGTGAGTTTTTAAAAATATTAAGTTTAATTGCTAAGAAGACAATAAAAAAGTTTCTTTCCCCTTGGGTTGAGAAAGACATGCAAGAGGGCTGTCTCAGGACACTGGGGTGTATGAATCTCTGATAATTTAGACGCTACTGGAAAAGCCATGGTCTACAAAGATTGAATTTTAGGACAGCTCTAACATATGTTTATGGGAGCCAACCATACTATGAGCCCAACAGGCTGGAATCAAGTTCCATCTAAGGATAATATTATATAACAGTTCCAAATGAGACACTCATGTGAACGCGTCCATATCTCATCTGTAAACATGACTTGTAATTCCCTTTCCCATAGAATATTGTGTTGGGAATTACCCAACAGCTTTTTCTAAAAACTGGTAACATTGGGTGATGCTCTGCTTGAAATAAATATGATAATTTGCTAATTGAAGTAGCAGGTACAACTGATACTTAGTGTCTGCTCTGGAGATATTTGACAAAATCTTGAGAATAGAGATCATAATCCTTTTTTTAGCTCTTGAAATGACTGAGGGCAGGCGTCCTAAAGAGGTCACCAAGGGTACGACTTTTTTGATATTCATGATTGCTGGAATAAGTTGAAGATTTGGATTTCCAAATATACTCTTGGTGTATTGGCAGTTAATTGATACAATTTGGGTTTGTTGCAAGCAATGATATCCCAAATTTGAAAGGAGTATTGACACCCAGTTGAGTAATGAAAAAATGGCTCACCCGGTGCAAGTATCAAGGGAGATGCTGACAATTCCCATTGTTGCAATAATTTGGAGGCGGCATTCAGAGAGGAGGCCGTGGTTGTGGTTCCATTTCTCAGGATGAGTTTCTCTGGTCATTTGTACTGTATATGATTGGCACAAAGTATCTTGGTAACCTGAGAAAAATCTTTATGCAGTTGTAATGTAAAGGTGGAAAGATCCGCAAAGAGGTGCCGATGCAAAACTTGGGGACAGTAAGGAAATAGTGGGGGAGTCTTTCATGGCTGCGGCATTGTGGTATAGAAATGCACACTGTGATGACGTCTCTGAGAGACAATTGTGGGGCAGATGCTGCTTTGGGCAGTCTGTGTATCCTGGAAGAGGCTCAGGCAGGTTCTAATACTGCTAGAAAAGTTAACTGATTTGCAGGATCTCTTCCATCAATGTGAAAAAAAACTCCTCAATCCACAAGAAAGGAATACAATCATCTTTATTCAAAGAAAATCAGCATACAGCTAGGACATACAGGGGGTAGTTTAAAGAATCAACGCTTATGCATTTTGTGCCTCTTATGCTATCACTTTGGGCTTGCTGTTTTTATTAAAGTCTGCACTTTATAAGAACTTTTGATTGCCCAGACCTACTATATCAAATATACAAATGATTTTGGGATTCACAAACCAAGTGGTTGAGAGCACCTACATGTTGGCACTCAGTGAGAACTACGAGGGCAGTCCCTTTCTTCATTATGTCACCTGTTTAAGTCCTAAACCTTGGTATATATATATATAAAAGGGGCAGGATCTGGTGTTTTATTCTGCACCTAAATTCATAATAACACCTATCACATGCTCGCGCATGCAGGGATCTGCATTTTAGAGCACTAGTGTTAAAGATAGCTGTCCTAACTGTACATTTACCCAAGTGCAGGGTCATTTTTACATGTCTGCTATACATATCTTACAAGGATAAAAATGACAGCATATGTTTTAGTGTTGACTTCTTTAAAGATGGGGGGCCACATATAGTCACTGGATGAAAAAAAGTTGACTGGCTTCATTATGTGACACAGTGTGTTTTTCTTATTTTTTTCAATTGAGTAAAATTGCCTTAGAACTTAACCAAAATCTTTTGTACATGCAGAGATAGAGAGAAGGAAAACAAAGCAGGGATAATGAATTCTTCAGAACAAGGTCAAAAAAATAATACTCAACTTTAGCGAAGGATAATTCAATATAACAAACACACTAAATCTCCTATTTCCCTCCAGCAATATTTTGATCAACAGTCCTATGCTTTCCACTGTAAAATAATCTATTCTCTGTGGAAATGTCAAACGTATTTTTTCAGCTGGTTTGTAATTCTCAGAGAAATGTCATTTGAAGATCGCTATTTGATTACAGATTAGTCGTACCCTGCAACATATGTCCATAACTGTTATTATTACCTGCTCCTGTTAGGAATCTGGAATGCTTTGTTTCTTTAAATGCAGTATGAATATGTTAATGATAACAATGCCTAACAATAATAGAATCCCTTCACTATAAGGAAAGGACCACTTGGCGTTCTAGATATATTTAAAAGTTATTTCAGACTGGACAGGGAAAAAGCAAGGGGGTTCCTAGGAAGTAGCAGCATTCCAAACTGCCCTCCCGGAGATGTTTTGCTTAACATGGTATGATTGGTTTATTTATAACATTCTTTATATTAAATAAAAAAGTTAGCATTATTTTTTTTCTTTAGAAAGCCACTTATTTCCTTGATAGAGGGTTGGGATTTGAGGTTTATTGAAGACACTTTATGATATCTTTTAAAAAAATTATTTTATTTTACTGAACATTTGTTTTTTTGTAGTTTGGATACCTACTACCCTCTCCTAACAACGGAGAGAGTGAGAGAGAGCGAGAGAGAGAGAGTGTGTGTCACAGGAAAAAATTTCCAGGAGGGGGCATAATTGTAATGACATTCATGCTTTGCCCCTTTGTGACAGTGTCATGCAGGGGAGGGGCATAGCCATTATCATATAAAGCGCAGGCTTGCAAAAGGTTGAGAAACCTGATGCAAAACATAAATAAAAGAATCAAGTTGCCATTGTCTGATTTTGGAGTTGCACTTTCTAGTCTGTTTTAATGTTAACACTGTTCAATGCACCACATTAGTCCTATATCCATGATCAAGGCACTATAACTAAATTATAAAAATAAAAATTACTGCACACAAAGCCATTGCCACATCACTAGGTAGCATGCACATCAGTTGCCACAGTATTAGGAGACACTCACAGCACTAGCAACAACACCAGAATGTGCCCACAGTACCAGATTGCACCCACAACACTTCCCGCAAATTATAAATGACAGTAATAATAATAATAAACGGCCCTGGAGTGGGGCCCTCTAACAAAGGCCGTCTTAGCGTTCATTAGAGAGTCTGTTCGAAAATATACATTTTGACCTGTGTGTCTTTTAACCCCCGTTTTCTGTTTCTTATCTCATCTTTTGAATGTCTTACCCCTCTTAGTGTATCTACCCCCTTAGTTTACTTTATCCTCCATTTTCCCCCTTTATGTTTTACACCCCCCTTGTGTGTCTTTTACATTCCCCTTTGTGTTTTACTTTTTTTCCCAGCCCTGTGTGTCATTGTTCTCTTCCCCAGTCCCTCTGCTTTGCTCTTGATCTTTTTCCCAGCCCCTCTGTGTCACTGTCCCTTTTCTCCAGCTCCTCTGTGTGTGTCATTGTCCCCATTACTCAACCCCTCTGTGTGTCCCTATCCCCATCCCCAGCTCCTCTTTGTATCATTGTCCCCTTCTCCAGCCCCTCTGTGTTTCCCTGTCCCCTTCCCAGCCCCTAAGTGTGTGTCATTGACCTCTTCCCCAGCCCCTCTGTGTGTCCCTGTACCCTTCCCAGCCCTTCAGTGTGTCATTGTCCCCTTCCCCAGCCCCTCTCTTTGTCATTATGTTCTTCTCAATTCCCTTTGTGTTTCTGCTCCCCACTTGCTAAATATATACACACAGACTGCTGAATACATGCACACAGAGACTGCCGAGTACACAGACTGCAAAATACACACAAACACAGACTGCTAAAATACACACACAGTCTGCTGAATACAAACACATATTGCTGAATACACGCACAGACTGCCGAATACACACACAGACTACTGAATACACACACACATATTGCTGAATACACGCACAGACTGCTGAATACATGCACAGATTGCTGAGTACATACACTCACTGCTAAATACAAAAACAGAGTGCTGAATACAAACACACAGACTACTGAATACATACACTCATACACACATCAAGCAGCCCTCATTCATTGGAAAAAAACAAGGATCCAGTCCCTGCAATAGGTTCAATATGACATTTTTTACAGGCTAGGATATGGTCATAAGGTTATTAAATGCTAGAATAAGAGAGGTAAGTGACCTCTAGAGAGGTAATATGACCTGCTAGAAAGACTACAGGCTTCTTCTGACTCACAGCTACAGTCTAGGAGCAAGACAACCATTTTCTGACATGTTGGACATTATAGAAGGGTATACTGCCCTTTCCCAGTGTATTTTGTTTGCCTTGTGCTGCCCTAAACATACTGTGGGCAACAGTAATGCACCTAGTTAACCCTTTCGTGACTGTAGCAATTTCCCTTTTCTCTAATGTATCATACGTGGTAATAGTGAATCTGACTACATGGGACATACAGCAGAGATGGAATTTAAAAAAAATAAATAAATACATTTTAGGGACTACATCCTCCTACTCTGGCTTCATACATGAAGTCCTGAATTATTTCCTATAATCCCCATGCCTCACTTACCTGAACTATAGGCTTCCCCCATGCCTCACTTACCTGATCTGTAGGCTCCCCCCATGCCTCACTTACCGGAACTATAGGCTGCCTGCCCCCCATGCCTCACTTACCTGATCTGTAGGGTGCTCCCCCCTTGCCTCACTTACTTGATCTGTAGGCTCCTCCCATCTCTTACTTTCCTGATCTGTATTCCGCCCCCCATACCTCACTTACCTCATCTCTAGGCTGCCCCACCTGTGTCTCACTTACCTGATCTGTGGCTTGCCCCCTCATGACCCCTCACTTACCTGATCTGTAGGCATCCCTCAGTTACCTGATCTGTAGGCTGCCCCCATGCCTCACTTGCCTGATCGGTAGGCTGTCTCTGCTGTCTGGGAGTTGCTGGCTGCACTCTGTGCTGCCCTTTTGAGGATTCAGTCAGGAGAAAGAAGCAGGGATAAGATGTAGCTGCCTCATTCCATACACAGCGTCACCTAATGGCCAGCGCCGGTATTGCACAGTATTCTCACTTATAAGAAAAATATAGGCACAAATTGACAAATCCAGGGGGGGCAAGTGCCCCCCCTTTCCCCCTCCTGCGGATGCACATGAGTGTGTTAGACACCCAACTGTGTGCCTGTTTGACACTGTGTGCTTGCATGTCTGTGTGTTTCGCATGTGTGTCTATCACCAGGAATCTGTGTGTGTGTGTGTGTCTATCTAATTGTGTACCTGTGTATGTCAATGTGTGTGTTTGGCAATGTGTTTGTGCCTGGTAATGTCTATCTATTTATTGTTAAAGTGTGTGTGTATGACGATTTATGTGTGTGTATCTGTGTGTGAGGAAAGGGATGCGTATCTAGGTGAAGGCGCCCCGACAATATTTTGGAAGGGGCCCTGAGATTTGGAATTCATCCAAACCATATCAACTAGTTTTGATTCATCCATTTTTTTTTCTTTCAGGACAAAGCAATTAGGACAAACCAACATTTTGCTCAGTGTGCCAGTCTTCTATACATATATCTTATTGCTCCAGATTTACTTCAACAAGATACTTTTGGATCAGTGTAGAAAAACACACCAAAAAATATTTAATGGTTGCTGTTACATTATGCAGTATAGCTACTACATGCTATTTAATAAATAGAGTATTTGTTTTGCATCTCACGCATTATCTGTTCCACATTTAAACGTCGGATGCTTTCCAGATGCTCATGTCCTAGTAAGGAAAGAAGTAACCCGCACTCTTGGTGGTTGCTGGAAGATATGATGCTCAATTCATTTTCTCCATTGTGTTCTTAGAGTCTAGTCAGGAAACACTGTCAATGTTACAGAAATTTCTTAGGAACAACTAAGCATGCTGATGAGGTGTATAATACATCCAATAACAAATGACAAAAAACAAACAGGCTGCTTTTGAATCCCTGCATCATATGTTTTTTACATTAAAATAAAAAAAAATTTAAAAGAGGAAAATAAAAGAAAGAAAAAAAAAATATTGAACAAAGGCATAAATGTTTAGTACAAAAAGGAGCATGATTGCTGGAAAAAAAAAACATAATGTAATGATTTAGAACATTAGATTAATTCACAAAAATTCAAAGTTATAATGTTCACCTCTGTCTCATGTCCATAATTAACATAGCTATTCACTATGAGAGACCTTGGCCATACTTCTATATTACTCTTATGGTGAACAGTTGGGTAAAGGTTATGAGTTTCAACCATGCTCAGATGAAGAGACTCCATTTTGAAGTCACAAAAAAATAGCAACAATTCCAATTCGGCCATTTTATAAAATGTGTCAAGTTTTATGTGTCAAATTTTCAGACTTTTTAATTCAGGTGATTTGCTTTGAGGTTTAGCAAAAGCTCTGAAGCAGTTGTTACTGTAACTTGATTTTAGGATAACAGTCAGCAATGTACTATGATGGAGAAGAGAGTTTAATATGCTTCTGAGTAAACTCAAGAAAATAAGACTTTGTAATGTATATATTGATTTAAAAATATCTGAAATTACCAAATGTGGAATCATATAAGTAAGGTGTGTTAGCGCGGGATTAAGAAAGACACAAAATTTCAAGCAGCCCAGAGGCTGAGTGCACTGCGAGGTGTATTCTGTTCCCATCTCTCAGTGACGCAGTAGTTTTATGTGTCCTTTTTAAAAGTCTGTGTAATGTGTCCTTGGGTTTTTTTAGGTCACTTTTCCTTAATAACTGCATTTTGCACTGTCTTGTTGAATGGTTTAAAAGCATATCAGATTCAAGAACTGGCTTTTCTCCATGAAATAGATATGACAAATCAATAGGTCACAATGGCACTTTTTACCTACGCACACCAAGGACTACAATGACAAGCAGCTCATGCAGCCAGGGTGCTGCCAGTTAACAGATCCAAGGCAAGACGAAATCAGTACATGTGCAGATTGCAGGAGATCCAATTAGAGAAATGTCTTATATCCTCAACCACAAACCGTCAGTGCATCTCTCTACTTTTTTCTTTCTCCAATATCCCTCTCATCCATCATTTCTCTGTCTCCATTTCAGTCTCCCTTTCCATTTGTCATTACCATTTAATTGTGAGTGCTACTCTCTCCATTTCATATCATTAATTCTTTCTTTATAATTCAGCAATTTTTTTTAAATTAGTCCTCTAACAGCATCCCCATTAATGTAGGATGAACTTCTATTTTACTCTTTAAATGTTTCTGTATGCATGAAAGCATTGTACCTTTCCAGGTGACTCCACAACAATAATACAATATTCTGCATACATCTTATAGCAAGAATGCTGTTTATATAAGCAAAAGCTGAACACGTATCACTGAGGAACTACAAGAATTGTGATGCCATGTCCAAGAAGAGAGGAAAGCTCCAGTTTAATCAAAGTATTCAGCTTCTATAGTTAAAACAAGTCAAATGCCTTCTTGCTCCCCATATTGATGTGGCCTATAAAAATAATGGCTTTTGTCATGCCTAAAGATGCCAACTGGCAGCTGGGTTTGCATCTGCATGTACAATTTCAGTTATGTTTTTCTGAACCATTTCATAGTGTCAGTGCAATGTCTTCTTTTAAGTAAAGTAGGCCCTTACATCCAACAGGTATCTTGTTTAAGAGGATTCATTGAATTAGCATTGGCTTGATAACATATGACATGGTAATTATTTAATCCGCCAATATTTGGCATAGGGGTAATAAAATGTAGACTATCATGCATTGTTTGAGAAATGTTTTGTAATACACGCATTTTAGAATGATACAAAATGGAATCATTTAGGTAATATATTTCAGTTTGTATTATGTGATATACCCACTCAAAAAATGTCACTTGTACAGAGAAATATTTGGGAACACAAAAATACAAAAAATGAGGGCAGCGCAAACAATTTGCAAATGTGCACACTAAGTGCTACAAAAAGATTTATTACCAATGACATAAGGTACAAAGTTTTGGGTTATCCCCTTTATCAATGCATGTCCATCTTTATTTTCTATGGGTACTGCAGTAACCCTTACCTCAGCTATATATTGGAAATATTTGGGTAAATAGAGCTGTTTTCATGCAAAGGCAAGAAAAATTACTCAACATCACGCTTGTTTATGACAGCCATTTATCTGTTTGATTGACATGTGGAGATTAACAAAATTGAAAGCATATAGATTTATTGCAATTATTTCACTGACTACTACTAATTTTGAAAAAGACCATATCCTAATTAATATATGTATCTTTAAATTTAGAATTTGCGATATGCACCATGTTATTGTGTATATGTTTGTTGCTTTTGTTCTTTGAGTGATAAAATGTATGACAAAATTACTTACTGATTTCAGAAGTGTTGAACTGGATTAAGAAAAACAAACAAATGTATTAATTCTAAAAGTATTCCTCTCTAATCTGTGTAAACTGATTGTATCGCTTCATGCATGGGATAGGCATAAGGCTATCCTAACTATAAGATAAGGCTAGGGACTAATGAAAGTTTTTAGAAAATTGGGCAGACTAGATGGGCCGAATGGTTCTTATCTGCCGTCACATTCTATGTTTCTATGTTTCTATGCAGTATATCCCACTTATTTATATTACAATCCTGTTAATCAAGAACCAGGCTCAATTAGTTCCATTAAATTATAGGTTTGGCACTCTTGGAAAAAGAATGTCACGTTGTAAGGTTAGTGAGCTGTGGCGTACACACAACCCATGGGGCCCCAGTGCGAAAACTGATCCGGTTTACTCTGCGCTTACTCTGCGCGGGCTGGGGCCGCAACACATGGCGACGGGCACCTGGTCACAGGGGTCACAGGGCTGCAAACCCTGCGACCACGATATGTACGCCAGTGCATGCAGATGCACATACACTTAAAGGACCACTACAGACACCCAGATCACATTAGCTCAATGAAGTGGTCTGGGTGCCAGGTCCCTCTAGTGTTAACCCCGCAGCTGAAAACATAGCGGTTTCAGAGAAACTGCTATGTTTCACTGAGGGTTAATCCAGCCTCTAGTGGCTGTCTCATTGACAGCTGCTAGAGGAGCTTCCGCGATTCTCACTGTGAAAATCATTTCCTATGGGCGGTTCTTGCCACGCATGCGCATTCGGAGCTGAGAGGCGGAGAGATCCCCAGCGCCAAGGGAGTCCGGCGCTGGAGAAAGGTAAGTGCTTAAGACACACACACACTCTCACTAACAGACGCATACACACTAGCTAACAGACACACACACCCTCACGAACAGACGCATACACACTAGCTAACAGACACACACATTTACTGACAGACACACACTCAGTGACAGACATACATATACACACTCACTTACAAAACACACACAAACTAACACACTCAGTAACAGACACACACAGTAACACACTCACTGACACACTCTAACACACACACTCTAACACACACACACACACTCTAACACACACACTCTAACACACACACACACACTCTAACACTAACACACACTCTAACACTAACACACACACTCTAACACTAACACACACACTCTAACACTAACACACTAACACACACACACACGCACTCTAACACTAACACACACACTCGTTGTTTTTTTAAATGTAATCCCCCCAGCCTCTGTACCTTTGGGAGAGCTGAAGGGATTCCCTGGTGTCCAGTGGTGTCACCTGGTGGGCAGGCTGGCTGGCGGGCACGCGAGGGAGCACTCTCCCCTGAGTGCCTTCTCTTCAGCTCCCTCGCGCTGAGAGTGCTCCCTCGGTGATACCAGGACCAGCCTCATACATACCGGGTCGCAGGGTATGTATGGTATGTACGCCACTGTTAGTGAGAGTGTTAGTGAGAGTGTAAGTGAGAGAATTGTTGAATTTAGAGCTGTGAAGACCTTGATCGCATTGAATATTATTCATACTTAACACTAATTGATTAGTGCATGTACAGATCCAAACATAAACAGGCCTATCAACTGTCCTGAATCTGTGGGATAGTTCCTGTTTTAGCCTCATATCCTGCCATTTTTGGTTTGTCTAATGATTCATTCACACTACACTTTTTGGATATAGTTCTGGGGACTTTCTCCAAAAAGTGTAGCACAAGCACATTATTAGATGTACTCATGCTACGCTAAGGGTACTTGGACCATAAGCAGATTGCTGTAATAGTGTTCTTTGCGTGGTCCACCTTTAATGAAGGGGCAATATGACTGGCAGTCAGCCTGTCATGCATTTACCGGGGATAGAGAGGCTGATTAATTGTGTTTGCAAATGTGAATGAAATGAGAGAAGATGGCATGGAGAAGGTATGTGTATTTGAGAAAGAGAATGGAACAATGTGAGATAGGGATTGAGAGCTTGCTGAGGAAGGGAAGAAGAGGGAAAGGGGAAAGAGAAGTTGTAGGGTGGTAAGAATTCATCCAGTAAGCAGCACACAATTTACTCAGGTGAAAGCGGAAATAGAAGTTGAATTGATGAGCAGGCACACACCCAAACAGCATCCAGAAAATTAAAGCTCCATTAGTACTACTATCTTCCTACAACACCTCAATTCTCATCAAAACCTAGAGCACCTTCATCTATAGTTCTGTAGCAATTAATGATGGACTTGGCCACTGGTATGGAGGATTTAGCACACTAACATAACAAAAGATATATCCCTATTCACATTTGTTGTAAAACTCGAACTCCTATGACACAGCTTTAAGGTTATCAAAGCATTTTGTAAGTTTAGGTTATACAACACATAAGGATCAACTGTTTGTCCACTTCTGACCTATGGAGTATTTTGAAGTGTTAATGAGAAACACAGGTCAGTCCACAAGCAGAGTTCACCTAAAAGTATATCCACATATCTTGTTGAACAATTACTCCAATGATGGTTTGGAAACATTATGGCTGGAAGATCATGATAGGATATTGTATTTATTGAAGTTCAACAGCACATCAGGATTTTCCTTAGGCCACCCCTTTTTTATGTGGAAGGTACGATAAAGGCTTAAAAGAACTGGTCTTCACCATATCATCCCACCCATAATATTATATTTTCACATGACATAATCTCATTCACATGTAGTTATATTGCAATTGCAATATATTTTTTTTTCAGTATTCAAAAAAGCCATTTAGCAGTGGCAATGGAAAACAGCCAATATTTGATATTTTTTTTGCACAGTTCAGTCTCTAAATTTGTTTCAACTGACATATTGAAGTACCAGGTAACTTGTGCTTTAAATGCAGGGTACAGGATTCTGGAGTTTTATATACTTAGAGTGTGTCCTATTTATTCATTTTTGAAAAAGTGCAGATTTTAGTAAAAATGTACACTTTTATAAATTATACTTGTTACACTCACTGTGTCACAGTTCTCACCGTGACATCCAGACGGATGTGTTGACCCCAGAAGTGCCCAACAGGGGATATGAACCTGGATCCTGCTGTATTCTGGACCTGCTGTTCTGCCTTTAAGCCACAGCACTTCCTATTCCTTGGAGTATTTCTAGCCCTGTTCTACCAGGCTATGTCTCCAGCATTGGGGGCTGGACTTTTCCTATGGCTGCTCCTGTCAATCTTGGTCCACTGGAAGCTTATCGCTATTAGCAAGGGCAGTGTCAGTTTATTGACTCTGGTTCCTGTATTTGAGCATCTTGATCCATTGTTCTCCAGACGGCTCCTGACCATGGCTTATCTTATCGTTTATTCTGACCTCTGGCTTCCCCGACTTTGGCTTTCCATGACTACTCTTCTGCTTGTCCTTGCCTGTACTGCGATTTGGAGCTATATTCCTGCACAGACTCACAGCCCAGGTGGCTTCTTACCTGGTCACCTTGGTCTGTGCTTATTTGAAAGGGTGAGCTACTGCTACTACAGCAAAGAGTAAATGTATGTACCCGTAGCAAGCCCCCAAATTGGACAAAAAAGTGCTTGCCAAAACTGGTCTCTACCTACAAACCTGATCTTCCATTCCAGATATCTCATGAGAAGCAGCAGAAGAGCCATTAGAAAGTATGATGGCTCATATTACACCTACCATAACCTATAAATGGGTACAGACTTACTTATCTACCATAACACTTTTTAAGGGGGGAAAAAACAATGTATCAAGCCGAACCATAGCACCACATAAATCAACATTACTTTATTTTCATGCCAGCAGCACAGACGACAGATGACTTATTGTCCACATTTTTAGACATGTTGCAAAGATATCATTTAGCAAGCAGCGTTGTAACGTTCTGCTGGAGTAAATAAAAATGGTCTGGCATGACCAAACAAAGGAAGCAGAGTAGAATTTGAAAGAAGTCCAAGATTGCTTGGTGAGAGATCCTTTTTAATGAGTATAATCTTTCTATTGGGGTTTACATCACTATTTGATCCAAACCCTAAACAGTAAAAAGACATCTGCTGTTTAAGCTCTTCTGTAAATACATTTAATGGTTAGAAGCCAACTGAAAGGAGGTTTTTAGAAAGGCATAGTAGCTAAACTGAAAATAAAATTGACTCTGGTGCAAATAGATGGATAAATCACTATTTACTAAAATGTAGTCACTTGAAAGATCCTAACTCCTTTCCTTTGAAATTTACAACGTGGTAAAGTTTTTGCAAAGACAGATTTATATGGAACAATAAAATCATTGAGAAATGTACTCTTGCAGATGACAACTCAAAAGTGTACAAGATGGACCATTTCTACTTTTAGCTTTCAAATGATGCTGTTGTCGAGATTTATGCTGCACCCAAAAGTACCTGTAAGTGTAAGTGCTTCATTTATTCTGATTTTTTTTTTCTACAAAAACAAAAGGTGAAAATGTTTGGGGAAATATGATTTCTTTACCAGAATGATGAATCAAACCAAATAAAAGTATCTATGTTTTTTTTTGTTTGTTTTTTATAAATAAGAACTCATGCAATTCAGATATCTGCAAACTTTTCCTGTATTGTGTTCTTTCAAATATAATAAACCTCTTACTAAATGTTACTGCAAAGAAAGATTTTTTTATATATATATATATATCTTAAGTGTCCACTGAGCTAAATGGTTTTATGCATACTCTTTTAATGCTTGCTCCACACTATGATACTTTACAAATAAAATCATAACCATTGTCAATATTAAATGGACACTGCAAGGACTAGGTTTTATTATATGACTTAACTTTTAAAGCACTTTGCTGATGGGAACGTGTAAATTGCATCTGCAGCACTCATCTCATGTCTACGTTCCCACCACCATTTTCTGCAAGACTAGAAGAATTTGATGCTCACTAGGTGCAATAGAAACAACTAATAATATACCAGTAGCATTAGGCATTCGTGGTTTCAAAGTGATATCAATTCTTGATCTGTATTTTATCTCGGGCCCCTTGAAATATAAAAGGCCACCGGACAACTCAGCTCTAACAGAAGAGCCACTTTCTTAAGAGGGGGCTTATAATTGTCCTTATGTCCCATGACTGCTATACATTAAGCAATAATGGCACAACACTAGGCACCAGGGAGAGAAATGTAAAATAAAATTCTAGCTATCTCTAAAAGCGGCATATGATCAGAAACGGCAACTAACCTTTCTGTGTAATTCTATATAAACAAAAGCAGCCATCATACCAAGTTTATTTCTATAAGTGGAAGAAGGCTTTAAAATATACTCCAGGCTCCCTCAATCTGACAATGGGACATGAGACACCTGAATGAAAAATAGAGTGTTCTTTTGTTTAACCAAAGGGACCACGTTCTCAATTGTGTTATATAACAGCAGTACATGAGGCAGTTATATAAGCCCCAAAAATGTGTGTGTGTGTGTGTTTAAATAAATAAAGGGCATCATACAGTTTATATATCAATCAATCTTATTAACATTAGAAATAATTAGCTACATGGTTGGAAGTGAATCCTGCAATCACAGAGTTGCACCAGCTTTACATGCTGAAACAATGAATGTAGATAGAAGTGTATTTTCCTTCTTGGTCAACTCATAGTATAAAATGAACAATATTACCAAGGGACTGAAGTAATTGGTTTGTGTGAACACTAAGGAAGTTAGAGTGCCGAACTGAGACTAGAATGACCTAATCTCATGGCAGAACTACCACAAGTAAAAACTGAGCCTAGATCAGGGGTAGGCAACCTATGGCACTAGTGCCATGTACGGCACTCAAGGTGTCTTTGCACGGCACTCAATGCTGCTAGAGCCAAACAGGCTCTGGCCTATCAGGAGTCCCAGTAAAACAGATATCTGCTAATACGAAGAGGTGGTGAAGGACAATCCTCAATTTAAGCATTGTAGCACATAGAGTGAGTGATCTCAGATCACTTCCTCCCAGCACTTGTGAATGGGAATCCACATGTAGTAAAGCAGCCCGCAGCTGCTGTTGTTGCTCCTGTCCTTGACCTGTACCCGGCCAGCCTGATCCCCACTGGAACACAGGGAAGCCACCAGCACTGCTAGATATACACAGAAATGCAGAATAACCCTTCCCTCATACAAATAATATGAACAGCCCACACACAACACACAATCCCCATAAACGCAACACCACTAACAATCCACATACATGCACACAACCCCACATGCAGCCTCTCACATGCAATACCCCAAACAGCCCCCACACACTACCAAATTCACAATGTGACATATCCATCCACACACAATTTCACAAGCAGCCCTCATACACAGCCCACATTCATAGGTATCATACACAATACCACAAACTACTAATGAACATATACAATATAATAGCTCATATACGCACAAATACAACAACACAAAGCAATTACAGTAAAAAAAAAAAAACACAAGCAGAATACGGCAGCATACACACCTCAATTTAAAAAAAAAAATAGGACCGGCACGCTACGGAACATCACAATCCTATATCGGCACAGTGCTGCTGAAAGGTTGCCTACCCTTTGCCTAGATGACCAACTGAACTCCAGCATAAATCAGTAGTAGGTCTATCCATAGCGCAGGTTAGAATCAGAGTGGTTTACCACCTAAGTAACTTTTTATAAATTTTTTCTTAATAATGAGCCAGGGCTGGTTGGGAATTTCTGTTAAGAAAATTTAAGGAAATCGATGTGCTCTCAACATAAAGATGGGGGAGCCTTTGTAACACAACATCTTATAATTGAGGAGGGCTACGAAAGTAGACCCTGGAAGACCTATCTGTTTGTAAGGTAGGGAGACACAGGGGATAGAATAGAGGGCAAGGCATATTGATCGCCCTAACATCCCAACCTAACGTATCCCATATTAACCTCATTCAATACCAAAATCGAGAATAAACTGTTTTATTTTCATGTATTTAGCAATATGAAGTTTAGTCCAAAAAGTCTAATTCACCTTCATTTATACTCTAGTTATAATTACCAGCCTGTAGAGGAATTGATTTCTCTGACAGAAGCTACTAGTCACTGATATAATTAATGTAACGTTGATGAAAATGTAAGCGCACCCCCTGCTTTTTTTAAACAGTACAGGAAGTTTTACTGGGTGATACCATTCTTAGTGAGGGAGGAGTGAATGGCTTCTACCATTTCATATATAGCATTACTTTAGCAGTCCAGAAATTGATAAAGATTGCTACAACAGTGTTAAATACTTTTATTATAGATATATATCACTTAACTGTATTGGCTGTATGCGAGCACTATGCTCAAATGCAGATTTTTTTTTTTTTTTAACATTCTATTGCAATTTAGAGTAAGCTATACTGCTAATAATGCCTTCTGGGTTTTCACAAAATTCTGTAGGCAAGGTTTTTACTTTTATACTAACATGTCATACCAGTGAAATATTGTAAAATAAAGGACACTATATAAATATTTTCATTTCCCAAATGAATGATGAAGAGATAAGTGAAAACTAAAAAATTGTGTACATTTACATAATTTAAGTTTTTAGGTTTGCCTGCAAAGAAATCTATACACATAATTGCTGTGTTATGATGTGTTTATATGCAAACTATGCATTATTTGCTTCAACTAAATGCTAATATTTTTTTCAACCAAAAAATGCTTGGTAGCGATGGTGTCAACAATGCAGGACAGCTGGACCTGAATAATGGACGTGTTCTTTGCTTAACCAAAAGCAAAATTAATACAAATCGAGACTTGTCAAAGAAGACTCAAAGTCCGCCCATTTGTACCCACCATGTAGAGGATGTATCTGGACAAGCTGAGTCGCATACTAATACATGCACGAATAGGGCAACCCCTTCTGTGCTTTGATTAATGCAACAAGTGACCATGCAATGCTTTTGTGCATTCAAATAAAATCATCAATTGCAGGTTAAATGGCTTTGCAATTGGACTGTCCTGATAAAGAAAGAGTAGTCAGGAGAGAATATTCATCTTGCTGCAATGGAGCTTAACTATCCAAGAGAAATTGGACGGTGTTCTTTGCACCGGGTCATTTTTTCAA
Source organism: Pelobates cultripes (assembly GCA_933207985.1). NCBI lineage: Eukaryota > Metazoa > Chordata > Amphibia > Anura > Pelobatidae > Pelobates > Pelobates cultripes. The sequence goes on along the minus strand of OW240916.1, from coordinate 124,549,429 downwards.
TGTTTTTAATAACTGAGTATAATTAGCCTGATAAAGGTCATCAGGGTCATAGTAGGGAAAGTTCACAAATTGTACTTTTGACAAAATTAAAACCATATAATGACTTAACTTGAACTACAGCGTTTAAAATTAATTTGAGACGGGGCTTAATTTGTTTTGTTTTTTAATTAACTCTATATCCCAAAATGTGTTCACAATTTGAGTGAGACTAATAAAACACTGCAATGCTTTACATGACGAAGTACTGGAGCCCTAATCTACTCCAAACAACCACTAAAGGGGGGACGGTTTCATTTTACACTTAGAACAGCAGCAGCCTTTGCATGTGAGCCCAGAGACAGAGATGGCAGAGTGGCAGAAAGAGGGTTTGCTTATAGTCAGAATGGAAGCAGCCTTGGGATGTGAGCCAAGGGAGAGGTGGCAGACTGGCAGAAAGGAGTAATTAGAGTCAGAACAGTGACGGCAGAAGTCTTTGGACTAGAACCCATGCAGAGAGGTAGCAGACTAGGAGAATGTGGAGATACTTTTTATTTGGCCCCTGCAACAATGGTTACAAAGCACTGCAGCCTTACCCCACTCCCAACAACCCATTAAGGGAAACATTTTAACTCAAAACAGTAGCGGTAGATTTTTTGCACATGAGCCCAGAGAAAATGTGGCCGTGGGCTAATGACTCCACTTCAATTAATCTGTATTAGCATGCAGAGATAAATAGCCAAGCTTGGGTTGGGGGAATTTTAAAAATATAATGTTCTCAACTAAATCTGGTGACCCTTGGGGATTGAAGATGTTGCCACTAACTGAGAAGACACTTTCAATCTAAACACCTGTGAGTGGGTATGACAGCAATTGTTGTACACACCTGACTTTTTTTGTTCCCAGTAAGTAAGAGGCTCTGTAGTGGAAGCCAAACTAATTCCTGAAAGGTATGATTCAACCATTTCAGATTGGCTACTCTGGGATGATAATGTCGCTCCACTGGTTCCACCCACCATGGCACTAGTAACAGTTGCTGCTCTATTCTGCCTATGCCTTATCATCACAATTGCAGACACCAGCCTATAAGTAGGATCATTTAACCTTCCATTGATGATTTTATTTGAATACACAAAAGGTGCAGGGTCTCTTGTTGTATTAATCAAAGTACACGTGGTTCACTAATTGTTTGAATTGTTTCTCCTCCCATTGCCAACTGCTGCTGTTCTTCATACCCCTCTTTCTCTGCATGTCATGCACTTTATTAACTAGTCTATTACTCCTCACAGCCAGATTACCCTTATTCTTAGGTCACAAATCGTGGCCAGCATTAATTATGGAAGGCAACGCTTGCAACCTTTCAATTCATCCTTCTACATACTAATAAAACCTCTGGATGCAGCCCCTCTCACGACTTTCTAGTACTGCTTCCATGTTGTTCTCTATGAATAATGGAATCACCTGCCCAAGGCTTGCTGTGGCTTGTCTGTGACCAGTGGCGGAACTACCGTGGTCGCAGGGGTCGCAGTAGGTCCATCACTTCAGGGGGCCTGGCTGCCCTGTGGACCCCTGTGACTGCGGGTTTGCCAGCTGAGTAATGCAGCCCTGGCCCATGCGGTGTAACTGCCGGGCCCCATTGAAGAGGCCCCTTTCCAGGGGGCCCGGTCATCGCTTTAACAGCGTGACTGGGCCCCCTCTGATGATGTCAGAGGCTGGGAGGAAGTGACTTCCCCGGTCACTTCCTCCCAGCAACCACTGAGAGCCGCGCGGGAGGAAGGAGAGGGATTTGGAGTGGGAATTCTGACTCCCACCAGCCTGAGCCACCACAGGACCCCAGGGAAAGGTATGTGAGTGTATGTATGTCTGTCTGTCTATCTGTGTGTCTGTGTGTGTGTGTGTGTGTGGAGGGGGTAGTATATGGGAGGGTGATGATAGACGTGTGGATGGAGGGTGGCGGGAGGTGGTTGATGCACGGGGGGGGGGGGCTCCAGGGCAATTTTTGCACCGGGGCGCCGTGGTTTCTAGTTACGCCTCTGTCTGTGACATCATTGAAAGGCTTAAGGGCTGCCACTATCTAACCCGTAGCTCCTCATTCTTCACTCTCCAGTAAACATATAACTCCTATGCTAATCTCTGATGTTATGTATGTATCGCTTTCTGCTGCTTAAGGATATATTCCATCATCATCTTCAAAGTGGAGTTCCAATATATCACAACATCTTGTCAAAGACAATGCTGAGGCAAACCTGCTTGTTCGCGATGCTCTCTCAACTGTTGACTAACCTTCACACTGCAATGGAAGTGCCAAGCAATCTTTCAACAACTCTCTATTAGGCTGCACAATCTACCACCCCCTGCATCAGTGGGAAGTGCATTTCTTTTCATCAGATGTAAAGCATTGGCTGAACATTGCACACGAATAAAGTCCCCATCTTTGAATGCTTCCACTATATTGTCTCCCCTTCACTAACCACAAACCCCCATGTGTATTGCTCTTCATGTCCAACCTACTTTTCTGCCAGAATATTAGCTGAGCTGCATAACCTAAGCATAAAGCAGAAATGATCTGAATCCCGAATTGTTACCGCTCGTGTCTCCTGATGGACCTCCTTCTGCATAACAGACTTTTAGCTGCCACCAATGTGCCGTTAGAGAGAAGAAAATGTGCTGTGCACTAGAGGCAATTCATATGTCTGTGGTGAAATACATACTTTGTCCTCCTCCCTTAGACAGCTTCTTCTTTAAAACTGATACACACAAGAAAAGGTACCACTTTCCTGCCAAATGTTGTTCTGGAATTAGGAGCAAGAGCCTGTATCAGTTGTCTGAATGAATCACCTACCACTAGGGCAAAAGAAGATATCCCAACTACAATAAGCTGGCCTATCAATTTTGTCACTTTATTTGACAGCCTGATGCTATCTCTTTTCCCATCCCCTTCTATGTCTGTTGACTAGCTTGAACTTCCTCTACACTTATGAGCAGAGGGTGCTGCTACAGCAGATGATGATAATAAACCATTTCCTTTCCTCCTGCAACAGATCAGCCTTGTGATGTAACAGAACAGCCTTGTGATTTTGATCAGCCCTGTGTTTGTCAAATGTCCCAAAACCCTCTCCATGCTAATTTCCCTGCCACACAGTCTGCATTTTGCCAAACACCCACCCCCCACAGTATAAAAATGTTCCCACATTTTCCCCATGCACTGTAGACTTGAAATGGGGAATCTAGTGTTGCTCCATTGAAGTGCCTCTGCTGCTGCTTTTTATTAATTTGCTTGTTGTAGTACCACTATTACGGGTTGGGAGGGAGAGACGGGAGGAAGGAAGAAGGAGAGAAAAGTAAGAGGAGAGCAAGGAAGGAGAGGGAGGGCTCTCGGACTCTCCAGGGGGGCGGGGCTTTCTGACACTCCGAGCCATGTCCTGGGGAAGTTCCCCACGCATCCTCCTGCGAGCGGAACACGGGTCCACCCCCTCCCCTGGTCCCTCCAAGGCCCGCCGCTTCTCCTATCCTCCCTCAATGGATCTGAGCTGTGCCCTCCTGTCAATTAGGTTTTCTGTATTTGGCTGGTCAATCTTCCTGCGGTTGGTATCCGCCTTCTCTGCGGGAGGTATAGGCGATTCATGGGGTCCATTGTAAGGCATGTCATTTTGGGTTACCCCTGACGTCTGCAATGAGGCTTTCCGTGTATTGTCTCTACTCGGTCCATCCATTAATTAATCATGGGTGCTTCTGGTTTACCCCACTTTGCTGCATTGGCAGCGTTTAGGAGGTGCCTTGTCAGGCTTTTCTTGTAGGAGGGAAGCTTTGTGTGGTTGAGCAGCATCAGTAGTGGTTGAAGCTCAATGTCGGTGTCCGGGATATCCTTGATCAGGGTATGTATCTTCTGCCAGTATTGCACGATTAACATGCATGACCACCAGAGGTGTAGGGTGTCTCCGGGTGCTTGCTCACATCTCCAACACAGGTCTGGGTGCTCAGGAAACATTATGTGAAATCTGGTCAGGGTTCTATACCAGAGGGTGATGATCTTAAAGTTGAGTTCCTGTAGTTTAGTGTCAACCGTTCCTTGGTGGGCTAGTTCGTGTACCTTTTCCCATTTAGAAACATAGAAACGTAGAATGTGACAGCAGATAAGAACCATGTGGCCCATCTGTCCAATATTTTTAAATACCTTTAATTAGTCCCTGGCCTTTTCTTAAGTAAAGGATAGCCTTATGCCTATCCCACGCATGCTGTTAACCTCTACCACTTCAGCTGGAAGGCTACTCCATGCATCCACTACCCTCTCAGTAAAGTTATAGTTCCTGATATTAATTTTAGAAATGTGGTTGTCTGTCAGTGTGATCCCTGTGTCCATTTCCCACGCTGACATATAGGTCATTGGGGCTGGTTTGGTGCCTGTTAGGAGGTGTGCGTAGAGGAGTGTGATGCCATGGCTTAAGAGCTGTTGTGCGATACAGAGGGCCTCGAATGCCGTGGGCTCTATGTGTAGAAAGTATGCACCTGGCAGGGAGTTGGAATGTTGCATTATATGATGGTAGCGGTATGTCTGGAGTCCAGTGGGGGTTCCCTCCCCAATAAGCGCATTGATGGGTTTGAGAACTGAGCCGTCTGTCCACTGACGAAAATATACCCAGTCTGTGGTCATTAACCTCTTCAAATCTGGGGGAGTTAGGCCCCCCGCTACCTCTGGATTATGAGTAATTGATGCCATAGGTGAGGGTGTAGACGATAGTTGTAATGTTCATCGAATTGAACACCATACTTTGAGGGTTGCGCTGATGAGGGGGTGGTTACAAGCAGCAGGATTCTTTAGCGGATTGGTCGTCCATGGTAGAGCAGTGGTGGTGCCATTCATTGGGATTTTCTCAAGCGGTATCCATAATTTCTGTGTGTCTTTTGCGTGCCAATCTGTGAGTCGCAAGAGGTGTGTTGCCCGATAATACGTCTTAAGGGATGGGAGGCCCACCCCGCCAAGCCGTCTCTGCATGGGCAGGTGCGATAATTTTATCCTAGGGGCTTTGGCCTTCCACACGAATTGCATCAGGAGTGAGCTGAAGGACTGGAAGAAGGCTCTCAGGATGGTAATTGGAATGGTTTGAAATAGGTAAAGCAGTCTGGGCAGCATGTTCATCTTAATGGCGTTAATTTGGCCAAACCAAGAAATGTGGAGACCTTCTCATCTCCTCAGGTCCATCTGTAGAATCCGTAGTATGAGTGTGAAGTTTTCGGAGTAGAGCTGTGTAAGGTCCTTGGTCAACCTGATACCCAGATATTTTATGTGACGGGTGTACCATTTAAACCGGAATTGTGAACTTAGTGTCGCAACCTCCATCTGCAGGATAGTGAGCAGTAGGGCTTCGGACTTGTCCAGGTTCAATTTCAGGTTTGCAAGACATCCGTATGTGTCGAAGCCTCATAGGAGGTTTGGGAGGGAGACCAGAGGATCCTTAAGGAAGAAGAGCAGGTCATCGGAATACTCTGCGACTTTGTGCACTGTACATTAGCTTGTGAACCCCGCTATGCCCCCATCCCCTCTGACTTCCTCCAGAAAAGGTTCAAGAGAGAAGGCAAACAGGAGGGTAGACAGGGGGCACCTCTGTGGCATCCCCTTGCGGATTATAAAAGGTCGGGAGAGCGCACTGTTGATTCTTATTTGTGCGCTGGGGTCCGTGTAGAGGGAGGAAATCCATGTCAGCATATGTGATCCAAAGCACATGGTCTGCAGGGTGCGTAGCAGCATGTATTCCCAATTCACCCGGTCAAAGGCCTTTTCTGTGTTGGCCAAGAGGAGGAGATATCGCTAATTTGTCTTCTTGGTAGCATGTATGATGTTTAGTGCTCTTTTGTGTTTTCCTTGGTTTCTCTGTCAAGTACAAATCCTACCTGGTCTGGGTGAATCCGCTGTGGGAGCACCCTTCCGATCCTCAGTGCCAGGACTTTAGTGAAGAGCTTCAAGTCTGGGTTAAGGAGGGAGATCGGGGGGTAGCTAGCACAGTGTGATGGGTCTTTCCCTTCCTTATGAATGACCACGATGATGGCGCTGAGCGTGTCTTTAGGGAATCGTCCTCCCTCCAGGACCGAGTTCAGGCCCTTCAGCAGGCTGGGAAGCAGTGTGCCTTGGGTTACCATGGATGCCATGTATGTGGGAGTGGTGCGCCCCCCCCCCCATGGGTGTGGGCGGTTTCGTATCCTCAAGGTCAGCCCGTGTCACCGATCAGAGTAACCAGGTCTATATGGTCAGGTGTCTAGTGTTCTTGGGGGTAGGTCATGGTGGTCCTGCAGCAGACGAAGGGGAAACGGGTGAGCAGCGTAATAGTGGCTTGCGCATGTTGCAGGTGTGATTAATATTGACAGGAGTGGAGGTGGGCCTCTCTATGCCATCAGCACAGCCACAGGGCTGTTGCAAACGTATGGCGATGTACTTGCATGGCTAATGCCATACAAGCGGGCTATCTTAGGTATGATCGTTGTGCGTTAGGTACGAGTCTGAGGCTCATGCAGTTACTGTCGTAGTTATGCCTGTATTTAGTTAAGCAATATTATGAGATCACCATTATCCTTGTGGTGGTGTAGTGCTGGGTCAATATGGCAGATGGCTGGGGAGCAGCCCCTTTGAGCCCTGTAATCCCATGGGGTAGATGGGCTGACCTGTGCACCTATCCTCTGAGCTGTAGTGTGGTCATGTCTCTACCGTCAGTGGTTGTCCCCATCCTTCCCTATCCTTCGCTATCTATATCCTTATTCCCGTCTGTCTGTGGACCATCGTTCTCTGTGCGTTCTCCCCCCGCCCTGACCCCCATGTTTCCCCAGCCGTCCTTCCCCCTACGGCTCCCTCCTCACACCCTCCCTTTAACCCAATAGACTGGCTCTCTGGTCTCCTCGGTTCTTATCCTCATGCAATCGTGGCTACACCAGCCATCTAGGATCGAGGTGAGGAATGTTGGTTGTGTGCATGTTGGGGAGGTGGGGGAAAGTGCAGCAAGCATCAGTGGGGTGAGGGCATTAAGTAAGGAAGCCTCCTGCAGGTACAGGGTCTCCCCGCCCACTAAGGTGTGTTTCTAGGCCGCAGCGGTTCCCTGTTGCTGGCAACACTGTGTGCGGAGGTTTCCCAGACCCGGAGTGTCAAGGCCTGTGAGGATCATGCCTCGGACCTTCCATGGGTCAGATGGGGCTGGGAGTAGGGGCACAGAGGGGTTGCCTCCCGGTGTTAGGCAGCATGTGGAAATGGATGTGAACGGCCGTGTCCCGTGCAGTTGGGGATTAGGTAGGGGCGCCCCGCTCTGTTTCCCCCATCCAAAGCAGTGCTGGGCCCACCCATATGGGGAAACCCAATATTGGGAGGCCCACAGTACCTGGTCAGTCATCTCTGGCGGCGTCAGGGTAGCTTGAGGAGTAAGTCACGGCAACCATGGTTGTGGTGTGAGCATGCTTATTCCTCCACTCCCGCTGGTCTGCCCCAGCACCTGGGAGGAGAGGGGGGCCTGCGGTGGCCTCGACGGACCTGGACCTGTGCTATTCCTCTGTGGGGCTGTCGGTTCTTCCATCAGCGAACTGCGAATTCTGGGGGCAGGGAGACAGAATTTTCTCATAAAGCAGGGGACGTCATTCGGCCACCGGAGTGAGTGCCATGTGTTTCCATGGCATGGCTGGAGACTAAACGTGAATCTCCAGCGATATGGTATGACCTTGTCCCTGAGCGCGCTGGTGACTGGTTGCAGGGCACTTCTGGTGTCCACTGTCATATCCGACAGGTACTGGAACAGGGAGACTGTGACACCCTGAAAGGTGATCGCTAGGGTGTCGCGGGCCACAGCCATTATGCTCTTCTTCAGGGAGAAGTCATGGAGGCAGCATAGTACATCTCTGGGACTGCCATCTTGGCGAATTGGGTCCATGTGCCCAGTCAAATTTCATCTCTGCAGGAGCTGTTGGGCCAAGTATTTGCTGGAACAGTGCTTCCAGGGTGGTGACCACTGGTGTGGTATCATGCTCCGGCAGGCCGCGTACCCTGATGTTTTGGTGCCTGCTGCGGTTCTCCAGGTCCTCAACCTGTCTTCTGAGGGTAAGCAACATGTTGCCTTGGTGTGTTGCCGCTATTTCTGTTGCTCTGTGCCTCTGTTGGCAGATCTGTGCCACTGAGGCCTCTACACGTGTGTCAAGGGTGGTCAGGTCCGAACGCAGGCCCGCCAGCTCCTCTCTCATTGCCGGACAGAACTCCTGAATAAGCACTTCGGAGTGTGCTCTGGTGAGCATGCTGTCTGAAATAGTTGCCAATTCTGTTCGTCTTTGCGTCAGGATCTCGGTCTGCGGGGTCCCATCTGGTATACCATCATCTGTGCTCTCTGAGCTCGGGGAGGCGGGCGCTATTTTGCCTGGGTCACAGCCCCGTAGCTCCGATGCCGGTGCATTGACGAGGGGAGCCCCCCTGAGTCGAGGGGGTGCCCAGGTGTATTTTTGTGTGCACCATGTTCAAATTTGTAAGGGATTTCTAGCTGTTTTTCGGCCTTGGGTACGGACCTAGTTTAACATGTGTCTTGCACAATGCTCAGTCAGGTCACGCCCCCCTACTTGGTCTAATTCTTGTGGTGGTACTGCTAATAGCGTTATTAAACGTTTTTTTAAAGATTACTGAAAATTGGAAATGGATGACACACACAAACCATAACTTGCTTAAACATAAACATAAAGTATGTGCACTGAATGAAGTAGATTATACTTTTTTTTTTTAATGCACTTTTGTTTTATATTTTCTACTATATATATATATTTGTCCCTTCAAAACAGCTAATAAACTACAGCTTTACAGAGCTAAGCCCCCATATCATAAACTAACATCTGACAATACCAGTACGTTTCTTGTACTATGAAAAATTAAACAAAGAACACAATTCGACTCAACACAATTCTGTTAGTTCACTGTCTCAGCCTTTGTTCAAAATTAAAAGTTATGTCCCTGCAAAACAGTTTAAAGAAATAAAAATAAAGTGTTCAGTTTTTCACAGGGCTTAAACTAAAAGCACTATATAACAATTCAGCAACAGACAGACAGCCCTGCTCTACCTCTAAGTGACTGACTGTTTGTCTGTGTCTGACACAACACTACCTATCTTAGTGCCTTCCTTTGGTTTAACAAAAAAAAAAATGTTGGGAAATGGAGACAGAATCTACAGTCGATAAGATTAATTCTATCTGTCTGCTTAGTCTGTACTGTCACCAGCTCCAGAACTAGCTAGCTAAAAGACTGCAATTCAACAAACTAACATGCTGCTCTACTGTTGTTCTCACTGTCTCACTCTCAGTGATCCAATAGGAACAGGGAATGAGGGTCAGACAGTCTGCTGTACAAGTTCAACATTGGTCTAATTTTGCAGGATCTTGACATTGACTGAAAAACACTCAAACTATTTCAAAATAGCACTGCATGATGATGGATCCGTGTGATTGGCTGAAATTCACGTGCGCGATTACCTAAATAAAAGGATGTTGTTGGAACAATGTATGGTCATTGAGCCATTTGTTCATTATAACGAGAACCCTCCATGTGTCCTTCCTAGGAAAATATTGTATAAATAAAATAAATTGTGACATTTGTAGAACCGTTGTTTTTCTTTCTTTTTCTAACTAAATCACCATCATTTTCTGTAATTTTGTGGTTCTTCTGATACTAAATGCACAACTAATATGCAGACACCTGGAAGCCCTCCACAGCTATGCTACATTCATTGATATTCAGAGAAGAGCACATTGGTCAGTGAAGGTGATCACTGATGCAGGGACCATTCATTGAAGGTGTGATCATAAAGACAGTGGGTGGTCTTTTCCTCAAACTCCAAAGTAAGTGGATTAGAGAATTTATAAATAAAATGGCTAACCTTGACACACCAGATGTCTAGCAAGCAATTCGTATGCACAATTGTACTAACAAATTAAAGATATCTGGAGAATTTAAAGAATTTAATTTTATTGCACATCCATGGTTAACACTCATACTGCCATCACGGCACATTTTAGTAATTACAGGAACACTTCAAACACCTATAGCACTTTAGCTTGCTGAAATGCTTTATATGTAAAGAGTGTGTCCTCTTTTTTTCATTTTACAAAAATGTCATATTTCAATAGGAATTTGCACTTTTATTAATTAATCTTGTCACCCCTTGCTAGCTGTCAATCAGACAATCTGTCCTGTTACTTCCTAGTTCTTTAGCTCAGTGGAGCTAAACTCAAGAGGTAGGCAATTGCTCAAAGAACCTGCCTTGCAAAGACTTCTCATTGAGCTGCAATGGGACTGGACAGCCACAGAGAGTCTTGGTGGGGTTAGAAAGAGAGGGCTTGCAAAGGGATCTGCAGCTCTTGCAAGCTGTTTTTAGATATACCGCACTGGGAAAAATGCATAGTTAAATACATAGAATACAAAAGAAAATCAGCGCTGATTAACAAACAATATGAGGATAGGCAGCAACCCAAACAAAGGAGACTCCTCAAATCCTTCAACAAATGGGAAAATACAAAGAAATGGGGTATGGCTGCGCCAGTAAGAAATAATAAATAGATAAAATAGCATAAAATAGTCCAAAAGAGTCTCAGTAGATGCTTGATGAGATATAGATGAGTAGACTTTTTAGTAGAAGTGGGTGTGTCCTAGTTTCTCAGGGTATTCGCATATATGAAAAATAAGGAGACAGTGGCAGCTAGTATTGCAATACGTATAAAATTCAGAGGGTAAAATAATAGTAGAAGGTAAAGAACTCATTTAAAAGAGCTATGCCCAGCTCTGGTGTGAACAACATCAATATTGAGCTGATAGGGAGACAAGAACGCCTCAGAATATTGAGAGAAGGAGGGGACATCCAGAAGCTCAATTCATCCATTGCTGGCATGCAGTGCCCTTTGGTTGATGACAGGCATATTTTATGCACAGAATTGACATTAGACAGTTCGAAACATAGTTCTGGGCTGTGTAAGTCACATGAGCCAGCAGTTTAACTAGCCCTTGGCAGATTTTTATGTATGCGCAGCATTTCAAGCAGAAAAGCTGCACATGCAGATTCCTTACACCATGACTATTTCAAATCACTGAAGTGGTCATGGTGGTTGGCCTAACCCTTTAAGTACAGTTCAATCAGAAAGTTTATTAGCAAATCACTTTCTTATAGGAAAATTGCCTCTTCTTTGGAAGTTTCACCAATGAATAAACCATTTAAAATCACCTAGTATTTGTGTTAACTTTTTTTTATTTTCTTACATGAGAAGCTCTGTTTTCAAATGCCACTGATCATTAATTGATCAATAATTTATTTCTACATCTCAACTACAACCTTCTATAAGCAATCAATAGACAACTGACGATCAGTTGTCTATTGATGGCATTGGTTGTACTGTAATTGTATTGCTGTTATAGGTCATTGGAAATTGAGTAAAGAAATGTAATTGTGCACTGGAAGTATATACTGTCCATGTGTATGGTCTGTTTTTGGTCTCGTTTTTTTTACATGCAATAAAGATCCAGACCCGATCCCTCTACCTGTAGAAACATTTGGGAAAATAGTAGACTTTTCATATATGAAAATATATTCACTAGCAATAGGTATGCAAAAATCCTATGCAAAAAACGTAATTTAATAATGCTTACAGAACAGCAAAACAGACACTTTTTTTTTTTCATTTTCATTTATTTGATGTCTTTTTGATTCTTTGAAATGGCAGCCTGAGCTCACTGAATGGTTGGCTTCTAAGCCAACTAATCAGAGCACTCTACAATGAAATATCAGTTGGCACATGAATTTCGCAAAGTAAAAATGCGTTATTTTAAATGTGGCACACTAATTTTTATCCAATGCCGGTCTTTTTGTTATATTTAATGGTAGTATTGGGAAATAATGGATTTTTATATGACATTTTTGGAGCTAAAGAAAGGAAGACTTAGGTAGAGGATTTATGAAGGTAAATATGTTTTATGGTAATACGTTTAGGGGATTTTTATTTTGTTGGAGGGGGCTAGGGGCTTGGCATGTACACTCCTTTATGTTATATTTAACTCATGGGTGGAGGTGGACAGTGACCACTGACTGCCCTATTTTAAGTAGATGTGTTCCCACCAGCAGTATGGTTTGAAACCCCCCTCATGCTATAATGGGAGTCAATACTAATATTATATAGACCCATATGGATGGGTCAATATAATGTGCTGGCCAGCTGCTACTGTACAGAACACACACACTGTCGAGGGTATTTTTTTTAACTATTTTCCCTGGGTAAACTTGTTTAGATTTTTACAATCCAGGCACTATTTTTAAACATCCAGGCCTGAAATTTAGCCATCCAAATTCACGCTCATTCGGAGCCTGCTCTGCATAATCCAGATCTTGTTAAATAGTGAGAACAATGTCCAGATAGGCCGAATGGATCCATTCTGCAAAGAATGGTTTTGCCCCATTCAAACTTTTGTGAGTAACCTTCACATAGCTTAAAACAGGGCTGCCCAAAAGGTAGATCCCCAGATGTTGCAGAACTTCAACTCCTATTAATACTTTGCATGCAGTGGCGTACATACCAGGGTCGCAGGGGTCGCGGCTGCGACCGGGCCCGGCCCACCAGGGGTCCCGGCCGCCCCTGCGACCCAGTGTGTACCCACTGGGCCAGCCTCTTCCCCTGGGGGGCCCAGGAGCCGGCCACCCCAGGGCCCCCCGAGGCTGGCCCTGCTGACACTCGGCAGGCGGGTGGCCGGTCGGTCGGGCAGTCGGGCGTGCGCGCGAGGGAGCACTCGGTGCTCCCTCTTCAGCTCCCTCTGAGTGCTCCCTCGCGCGCCCGCCTGCCCGACCGACCGACCACCCGCCCAGGAGCCCGGCAGCACCACTGGACCCCAGGGAATCTCCAAAAGGTAATGAGGCTGGGGGATTAAATAAAAAAAAAAAAAACGTGTTAGTGTTAGAGTGTGTGAGAGTATTAGAGTGAGTGTTAGTGAGTGTTAGTGTGTGTTAGTGTGAGTGTTAGTGAGTGTTAGAGTGAGTGTTAGTGTTAGTGAGTGTTAGAGTGAGTGTTAGTGTGTGTGTTAGTGTGAGTGTTAGAGTGAGTGTTAGAGTGAGTGTTAGTGAGTGTTAGTGAGTGTTAGAGTGAGTGTTAGAGTGAGTGTTAGAGTGAGTGTTAGTGTGTGTGTTAGAGTGAGTGTTAGTGTGAGTGTTAGAGTGAGTGTTAGTGTGTGTGTTAGAGTGAGTGTTAGTGTGTGTGAGTGTTAGAGTGAGTGTTAGTGAGTGTGTTAGAGTGTGTGTTAGAGTGAGTGTTAGTGTGTGTCTGCTAGTGAGTGTTAGTGTGAGTGTTAGTGTGTGTGTCTTACTGAGTGTGTGTGTGTGTGTGTGTTAGTGAGTCTGTTTGATGTCTGTTAGTGAGTGCGTTTGTCAATGAGAGTGTATGTTTTGTAAGTGAGTGTGTATGTATGTCTGTCGCTGAGTGTGTCTCTGTCAGTAAATGTGTGTGTCTGTAAGCTAGTGTGTATGCGTCTGTAAGTGTGTGTGTGTGTGTGTGTCTTCAGCACTTACCTTTCTCCAGCGCCGGACTCCCTTGGTGCTGGGGATCCCTCAGCCTCTCAGCTCCGAATGCGACCGCGCACGCATTCAAACCGCCCATAGGAAAGCATTACTCAATGCTTTCCTACGGACGTTCAGTGTGCTCCTCTTGCGGCTGTCAGTGAGACAACCACTAGAGGCTGGATTAACCCTCAGTGAAACATAGCAGTTTCTCTGAAACTGCTATGTTTTCAGCTGCAGGGTTAAAACTAGAGGGACCTGACACCCAGACAACTTCATTGAGCTAAAGTGATCTGGGTGTCTGTAGTGGTCCTTAAAGTGTGTGTGCATCTGCATGCACTGGCGTACATACCGCGGTCGCAGGGGTCGCAGCCCTGTAACCCCTGCGACCAGGTGCCCACCGCCATGTGTTGCAGCCCGGCCCGCGCGCGGGGGGGCCTACGGATCAATTTTCGCACCGGGGCCCCATGGGTCATGTGTACGCCACTGTTTGCATGCCTTTAGAATGCCTTTAGAATGACAAAGCTTCATTGAAGCTGTTGTTTTAAAACATCTGGGGATCTACTTTTTGGGTAGCCCTGCCTTAAATGAATATCTAATTTCCAACTAAGTTGAAGTAGATGAGGCTACTTCCTCTATTTGGGTTATGTTGCTAAAAAAAAAAAATGTAATCAAGACTTGCCTGCAGCCATATTGTTTTCTGATTGTTGTTAGTCCTAAACCCACCCACCCACCTACCCAGAGATCTGTAGTTCTGAGGACTACATGTGAAGCAAAACAAAAAAATCTTAGAAATAAATAAATAACAGGTTAAACTTGTAATTCAAAAGAAATAACATTTCAAAAACTAAAAATCAGTAACCTCTTTTGGATTAGAAAATATATTAAAGAGCAAGATCTATTTTAATACAGCTAATTTTTTGTTAAGATATGTTGACAAAAGTCTTTCAATATAATGATTTTCTACCAGTAAACCAGTAATTTACTGCAGTGCTTAACGGCAGCAGGGGAAATATGAATCATTGTTTCCAGGGGAAAAAAAAGAAAAATCTGTTTTCACGTTTTATGAAAAATTATTGATCTGACTAAAGTTATAATGCATTGTAAGTTAATGCACGTGCATTTTTTGTCTCCCTTAGGCGATAAGGAGTATAAGGAGACACACTTTAAAATGTTCAATATTTATGACTCTCCTGTTTAAGCCTAAAAGATACATTTATATGCTGATCATTCGTGATGAACTAATACAATGCAAATTAACATCCTATCCTTTCACAGATCACCAATCTGTGCCTTTGCTTTTTAACTCTTATAAAGTATTCTAGGCAGTGTTGCTTGTGCTTACATAAAGCCTTTTTCTCAAAAGAAAATTGTCACAGAAGATACAGAAATCTACATTAATCAAGGGGATATTCGGTTATGTGCTAAGTAAGGAGCAGAAGGCATGAAGATCAATCGTAGGTTCTACAACATTTAGTACTTTGCTTTTGTTTTCAATTTGATAAACTTTCCCAATATGTTTTAGCTCCCATTATAGTTTATATAAATATATATGGATGGATTTGGCAAAAGAGAATCCACATAAAAACTGACAAATAAAATGTCCCAAATGGCGTACAGCTTGTAAGCTCATCTGAATAGGTTTCTAATCAACCTATTTTTCCTGTTAAAATTTGCAATAGTTTGGCTCATTTATTGTTAAATTCTCCTTAAAGGAACACTATAGTCACCTAAATTACTTTAGCTAAATAAAGCAGTTTTAGTGTGTAGATCATTCCCCCTGCAATTTCACTGCTCAATTCACTGTCATTTAGGAGTTAAATCACTTTGTTTCTGTTTATGCAGCCCTAGCCACACCTCCCCTGGCTATGATTGACAGAGCCTGCATGAAAAAGAAAACTGGTTTCACTTTCAAACAGATGTAATTTACCTTAAATAATTGTATCTCACAGGAGGCTTTTGCAGGGTCTAGCAAGCTGTTAACATAACAGGGGATAAGAAAATCTTAATTAAACAGAACTTGCAATAAAGAAAGCCTAAATAGGGCTCTCTTTACAGGAAGTGTTTATGGAAGGCTGTGCAAGTCACATGCAGGGAGGTGTGACTAGGGTTCATAAACATAGGGATTTAACTCCTACATGGCAGAGGATTGAGCAGTGAGGCTGCAGGGGCATGTTCTATACACCAAAACTGCTTCATTAATCTAAAGTTGTTCAGGTGACTATAATGTAGTTTTAAAGTGGCACTGTCACTGTCTTTGGACTTTGCATGATTTGTAAAAAAAACCAATATTTTGCCTGCCTCCCCGGCCATTGCAGTGACCGGGGAAGCAGTCAAAGTACTGCTGTACTCTTGCGTATGCACTAGTGCAAGCATAGACAACCTTCGGCACTCAAGATGTTTTGAACTACACCTCCCATGATGCTTTGCCAGCACTATGGGTGTAAGAGCATTATGGGGGATGTAGTCCACAACACCTGGGGTGCCGAATGTTGCATACCCCTGCACTAGTGTCTAGAAGTGTCAGGCATAGGAAAATATGGACTACTTTGTCTCAGTATATGTTTTGATTGGTTTGGAATTTCAGTTCAGTTATATTAGTATTTCATAAAGATTGTATCAGCCATGGCCTCTCACCCAACACATTTCAGCTAGAGAGACTTCCTCAGACATTCACCAAATCCTGATCTTACTATCTGCATTGTAGAACAAAATAGATTTGTCAGACCAGGCAAAGTTATCCCAATTTCCCATTGTCATGTTTTAGTTATTGTAGGATTATCTTTCCACAATTCATTAATATAGTTTTGGGTTTTGTTTCATGCAGCGTCCCTGTCCTTTTTTATCCTGCAATGTGGAAAAATGCGGACTATTCATTTAAATTGACAGGATTAAATCCTCCTTTAGTGGCTGTCATACTGATAACTACTGGAGGCACTTACTCTGCACTGACCAAGTGAAACTCAGTTATGTGACGTAGAAGTTAATAGTGAATACAATGTTTTTCTATGTGAAAGCTTGGATGCACACCAGCACTCATTGAGTATCCGCCAAAAGTCTCAAATGCTCCCTTATGAAGAGGATTGGATTGACTATCTCTGGAGGGGGCTGGAGGAAGCAATTAAATTGCGGGATGTGTAAAAACTTTCAGAAAAAAGGTAAGTAAAACTTTATTTTATTGATATTTATTGGAATAGTGGGGTTGTGGTGAATACCACAATAGAGGGTCACTGTTGCGTTAGAAATACAGGTTCGTATTCCTAACCCTATAGTGTTAATTTAACTAAAGACTTTTCATCACAGATCTCAAAGAATACAGAGTTGCAGCTCAATGGGGAATATTTATCAAAGTGTTCTGAAAATCCAGAGTCCAGGTTATATATATATCTTGAGGGAGAAAGAGAAATGGAGATTATACTAAACTGATACTTAAAATGGTGTTGGTGGTAATGGTGGAAACTAATTGAGAGTAGCTTCTGAGGTATAATTTCGATTTAAAGCAGCTCAGTTTCAACCAAAATGCCCCCTTGCCATTTGGTAAATAAGCAATTTAGTGCCAGTTACTGCTTGACTGTATGATGCCTCAGAGAAGAACCATGTTTAAACTTAATGATGCCAAGATGATTTTCTCTGCTATTAAACTACCACCTTACAATATTTATTCATTTAATATTAGTAACATTTCTTTTTATAACGATTTAGAACAGATTTAATTATCCCTTTATTATAGTACACCTTGAGACAAAATTCTGAGGAAAGTGTTGAATATTCGAGGTGTCATGACACTCCAGTTCGCCAAAGACACAGCATAAGAGTCCTGTTACCAACCTTGGATATATTAAAAAATGTCAAGTGAGCCTTTGTTCAACAAGACTACAGAACACCCTTTACAAGTTCATACCTTGACCTTCTCCCATGTTTAGTTCATTAAAGCAAACACTAGTCGTGCTACATAGGCTTTTGTTTGCACCTGGGTACAAAAAAAATTGTAAAAAAATTACCATGAGCAATGCAGTCCCTGAACACAAACTTAATAACCTTAGTCACAGAGCAGGCCAATTTTCTGTAACCTTGCAGACCTCAATATTATAATTGCATGTACCCTATGGCAGATCTCTAATCCTTTTATTACCACTGCTGGGCCTTTGGTTGCATATCATTATGAATCCCCCATTGTGAAGAAGAGGTCAACTTATTGAAAATAATTCTAGGAATAAAAGCATGGTGCGATGTAGGGTACCCTTGAGCAATAGATAGTGGGAACAAGGGAAGTATTAACAGTCAGTATGACATGTGGATTAAGTGTAATGTGGGTCAGTTTAGTCACGCCAACGATATTTTCAGCTTTTATCAATAGTTTGATACCAGGGGCTAGTAGTGAGTAGCAGCTGACATTGTTGAAGTAAATACTCGCAAAATTTACTTTACTTAGGTTGCCTTGATTAGGAGACACCGTTATACTGAAATCAGATGTGTGTAATTGTACATAAGATTTTGCATCTATGGATCTGTAGTCTCTATATCTATGCACGCTGTTTTTTGCACCTGTTATTCTTAAAGCATAGGATAAATATTTGATCTAAAGTGCTGACTCTAAGAGAGCAAAGCTAATGATTTAATCTATTATATTTAGTGATATTGCAGCACCATATTGTACAAGACTGTGCAAACATGCATGCATGTCATAAAACAGGAGTCAGTGATGTCACTACTCAAAATAGCCTACAGGCTAAAGGAACTCGATTATCATTAGATAACAAATAGTGAAAGGAAGATAGTTTACTAGGGTAGTAGTAATAATACAGTATAGGTACATGAGAGAACATGTGAAAACATCAGAATAAAATGGCGGGAAGGATTAGCGCAGAAAGTAGAAGTTGCCACAAAGGACAAACCTGCAACAGGAAGTTTGTTAAAGGGACACTATAGTCACCAGAACAACTACAGCTTATTGAATTTGTTCTGGTGAGTAAAATCATTACCTTCAGGCTTTTTGCTGTAAACACTGTCTTTTCAGAGAAAATGCAGTGTGTACATTACAGCTAAGTGACTTCACTGGTCACTCCTCAGATGGCTGTTAGAGAATCTTCCTGGGTCATGACTGCCTAAAATGCATCCAAACATTCAGTGTCTCCTCCCTCTGCATGCAGACACTGAACTTCCTCATAGAGATTCATTGATTCAATTCATCTCTATGAGGAGATGCTGATTCGCCAGGACTGTGTTTGAATCATACTAGCTCTGCCCCTGATCTGCCTCCTTGTCAGTCTCAGCCAATCCTATGGTGAAGCATTGTGATTGGATCAGGCCACCACTTTTGATGTTGTCAGCAGACAGCTTGTTTTTTGTTGTTGAGGCAAACAGCATGCAGATCTACAGTTTCTGTCTTGAATACAGTAAGATTTTACTATAGTTATAGAGGCATGAGGGGACCAGGGGGGCTAGATGGTGGTTTTAACACATGCATGTTTGTGTTCCTGACCCTATAGTGATCCTTTAATATATTTGGAATTTATGGATTTCTTTATGGACGTGGGAATTGGAGAAGGTTTTATGAGGAGAGGAAGGTCATTCAGTAAAAACTATGGCAACCCTAAAGTAACATGATGGCTAGAGATGGTGTGCAGTGGACCAATAAAGGCCTACTTTTCATTCTAACTACTGATTGGCAAGGCTATGTAGATTAGATGCAGTTATGGAAAGTCTTTTAGGGGAATATTAGAATTGTAATTTTACTTGATAAAGGAAGCTGGTCTAAGTATTCTAACCTGGGCAGTGTATACATAGCTCTCCCTAGCAGCTTTATCTGCAGATGGTAAGTGTAGGTTTAATTAGTTCTACTGCACTATTTACCCTAGTAAGTGTTTCAGAAGGGTTCACGGAGGTGAGTGGATGTGAAAATGTTGTCTGCTAGTTTATGATAATAGTTGCATAGTCTGCTGGTGTGTCTCTATGGATGTATGCTAGTGGGTTACTGTGTTGTGCTGTACTGTGTGTGCATTGCTAATTAGGTTGATGTGTGGAAAGTTATGTGTCCATGAGAGTGGCTAATAAGGTTTGTGAAACTGATTAAAAAGTTTAAAAAAAACTAAACCTTATCTGCACAATATCCCAAATCACTATGCACAATTGAATAACAGGTCTTTAGTACCACTCCAATGGCTGTTAATGTGTAAGCTTTTTATTTGCTTTTATAATACACCGCCATGTTACAGTGATGCCTATAAAGAGATAATCGGTTTGATACCTATTCCTGTCTCAGAGAGTTTGCCTTTCACAGAAGGCAGCAATGTGAATTGTTAGTGTAGGACTAACTTGAGAGATTTGCCTTCACTGGGCACGTGACAATATACTGTAATGGCCATGGCACTGGTAGTAAAAACTCTTATTTGTGCTGATGAATACTATAATCATTGCTACCGCCAGAGGGTGATGGTAGTTAGAGGAAGGGGCTTACATTTTTATTTTAGACTCATGGTCTATATATTCGTGTGGAAAGGTGGTGGGGGTGCAAAAGGGATGCACAAATGGTAAGACAGGCCATGTTTGTCATATAATTAAATTTTCCCTTTTTTTACAGTGATGGCTAACTTTGGCACACCAGTTTAAAATAAAGAGGATTGATATTGTAATGTTATATTTAGCAAAAATTCTAAATATCTCGGCATTATTAGAGCACCACTAATAATGGATTGAATCGATGTACAATGTACCGTATGTTATAGCTCTGTGTACTTGTCAGGCAGGTGTACTGTGTTCTACCAAGGGCCAACATTTCTGCTAGGATGCTACGGTGCCCCAGTCTATTGTATTGCAATCTCCAGGTAAATTGCAGACGTAAAGCTCACTTTACAGCACCTCCTCCTTCCATTCACTGCATGTAGCATGGCCAAGCAGACCATGGTAGTGGATCTTTTGTATCTTCTACCTGGTGTGACAAGAAGCTGCTTAATTAGAGCAACAAGCAGCTTCACTGGGTAAAGGAAACAGAAGATTCTCTACCACAGTTCGCTTCGCCTGCAAAGACAAAGGGGCATACTGAGGGGCTGGAGGGACAAAGGGGCACCCAGAGTGCTGGAGAGGGGGAAAAATGATACACAGAGGGGCTGGGGAAGGGGATAATGACCCACAAAGGGGCTGAGGAAGGGTCCAGTGACACACAGAGGGGCTGATGAAGGGGACACAGAGATACTGAGAGGGGGTTGGGAACAAGACAATGGCACACACAAAGGGGCTGGTGAAAAAGACACAGACACTCAGAGGGATGGTGAAGGGGACAGTGAAACACACAGATGGACTGGGGAAGTGGACAATTATTATTATTGTTATTTATATAGCGCCAACAAATTCCGCAGCACTTTACAGTGGGTGGATGAACAAGCATGTAGTTGTAACCAGACAATTTGGACACACAGGAACAGAGGGGTTGAGGGTCCTGCTCAATGAGCTTACCTGCTAGAGGGAGTGGGGTAAAGTAACACAAAAGGTAAGGATAGTATTAAATTAATGACAGTTGCAAGAGAGGAATCAGTCAGGAGCCCCTATATACGCTTTTATGTAGAAGTGGGTTTTTAATGATTTTTTGAAGGAGTGGAGACTGGGTGAGCATCTAACGGAGGAGGGAAGTGAGTTCCACAGGAACGGTGAAGCCCACGAGAAGTCTTGAAGGCAAACATCAGAGATGGGAGTACGGACAGAAGATAGACGTAAGTATTCAGCAGAGCGTAAGGGCCTAGACGGGACATACTTGTGTATTAGGGAGGATAGATAGGTGGGAACAGCATTATGTAGAGATTTGAAAACAAGAACCAGAGTTTTAAATTGAGCCCTATATCTTACAGGAAGCCAATGTAGGGACTGACAGAAGGGTGAGGCATGGGCGGTGCGGGTGGACAGGAAGATGAGCCTTGCCGCCGCATTCATTATGCAAGTTGGGAGCACATAAGACCACTGAGAAGTGGATTACAGTAGTCAAGGCGAGAAAGGGCAGTGGACCAGCACCTTAATTGCATCTGGCGTTAAGTAGGGTCGGATGCACGCAATGTTTTTGAGATGGAAGCGGCAGGATTTGGCAATAGACTGAACATAAGGCGTGAAGGAGAGGATGGGGTCAAAGAGAACACCTAGGCAGCGAGCCTGTGTGGTGGAGCTGATGGTAGCAACGTTGACTTGGAGGGAGACAGACAGAGGAGTAGCAACACTTGAGGGAAAAGACCAGATGTAGCGGAGATGCAATATTCCCCAGGTTATCTCCGCTTATGATCCAAGTGAGGCTCAGGAACAAGTAAATAATAAATCCACAGGCAAGGTTTCCAGCAGGTAAAATAACAGCAATATCCCCACAGCAATCCCAATAACTGGACGACACACAGTTTCAGGAGCAGAACTGAAAGCTTTAATCCACAGTGGCCTTTTAAAGCATGCTCCCATGCAAGGGAGGGATTTACACTCATTAGTACAGTAGCCAATCCTGTCCTGGTAACCTCCCACACATCTCCTCCCCTCAGCCAGCATCATAATCCCCTTATCCAGTCTAGCAATTCCCCCCGTTTCTGGATGTACCCCTAAACGTAGGGGTACCCCTTTAAATCCTACATCCCCTGATAGCCCTGATCTGGGTGAACAACATATCCAAAAATCACCCAGATCAGACCAGGGGTTCGGGAAATTTATGGAGGGAATAAAATGCCCGACCGCACTAACTGAAATAGCCGAATACAGTTCCATGCGAATGGGCCCTGCGGTCGGTCCTGGAATAAGGGAACAAACTGCACGAAAGCCTCTAGCTATAGAGGCTAGGGAGGGTTCGCCTGAATCCCCTCGTTCGGTTCTTTCTATCTACCGAACGAGGGGCCGTTCGGTAGTTTGGAACCGAACGGACCGGGCTTGTGGAGGTTTCAGCGGTGTTCACCTAGTCGAGTGTCCGATTTGAGTTCCAGACACTCGACGGCAAAACACCGTTGTTTGGGAGTTTTAAAATGGCCGCTGCCACGTGTTCGTTTGTCGAATGGCGGCCACCCCCGAGAACAAAGGACGGCTACTTAACTTGTCAATTACCCGTTCGCAACAATGTTGCAACGGGTGATTGAGGACGCACTTAACACAGGGGAGGTCTGATTGTTCAGTAGTTTCATTCCCTTAGTTTATTCGAATGATTCTACCGAACAATCAGAGGAATACAATTCTTTTAAAACACATAGAAAACTAGCAGATCACACGAATGCAGTTATTTCAAAGACATTTGCAGGACAGCCCAGTGCCATCCGCTACACTGCTCCCCCTTGCCCACAAGCCGGCATACACAGTCTGATCCAACAGGGATCGGCTTGGGGATGTCCGGGGACTCATGGATCATTTTTCCAGGTCAGTTTGTCTCGACAACCCGTCATTCCCATTCTGTTTACCCGGGCGGTACTGAATATTAAAGTCAAAAGGCTGCAGCGCCAAACTCCAGCGCAGCAGCCTGGCATTGTCCCCAGCCACCCGGTTTAGCCATACCAGCGGGTTGTGATCCGTGAGTAAGGAAAAGGGCTGTCCATATAGATACGGCTGCTTTTTTTTTTTAAGGCCCACACCACAGCCAGGCATTCCTTCTCGATGGCGGCGTAGCTTACTTCTCGGGGTAACAGCTTGCGACTGATGTAAGCCACGGGGTGTTCTCCGCCATCGGCCCCGACTTGGCTCAGTACTGCTCCCAATCCAAACATAGAAGCATCTGTGTGAACAAGAAAACGTTTAGTTGGATTGGGAGCTGCCAAGACAGGAGCATTTATCAGTGCATTTTTCAGATGTTGGAATGCCTGCTCACACTCCGGGGTCCAGGTCACCTGGCGGGGCAAACTCTTCCGGGTAAGGTCAGTGAGGGGCTTGGCGAGGGCGCTATAGTTAGGGACAAACTTTCTGTAATACCCAGCGGTCCCTAGAAAGGCTAACACCTGGGTTTTAGTCCTAGGGGTGGGCCATTGGGCCACGGCTTCTACTTTGGCTGGTTCGGGCTTCTGTTTGCCGCACCCCACTCTATGTCCGAGGTACTGCACCTCGGCCATCCCTATGCTGCACTTGGCCGGTTTCAATGTCAAACCAGCTTCCTTAATCCTGTCTAGAACTGCTCCTATATGGGCCAAGTGCTCCTGCCACATATTGCTAAAAATGGCAATATCGTCCAGGTAGGCACAGGTGTAGTCTTGGAACCCATCCAGGAGTCGGTCTACCATCCTCTGGAAAGTAGCTGGGGCGTTTTTCATCCCAAATGGCATGACCTTAAACTGGTACAAGCCAAATGGGGTGACAAAGGCCGACTTCGGGATGGCCTCTGGGGCCAGGGGGATTTGCCAATACCCCTTACATAAGTCAATGGTAGTGAGATATTGACCCCTGGCCATTCTGTCCAGTAGCTCATCTATCCGTGGCATAGGGTATGCATCGGACACAGTTTTCTCGTTTAATCTCCGGTAGTCTACGCAGAAGCGGGTCGTACCGTCCCGCTTCGGTACGAGCACTACCGGAGAAGCCCAGGGACTATCTGAGGGCTCAATCACCCCCAGTTGGAGCATCTCATCGATCTCCTTGCGCATGTTTTCCCTTACCGCTTCCGGGATGCGGTAGGGGGTCTGGCGCATAGGTAGTTGCCCTGGGGTCTCTACCCGGTGAGTGGCCAGAGGGGTGTACCCAGGTACATTAGAGAACGTGTCTCGTTTCTCCTCCAACAGCCGCTGTACCTCGATACGCTCCTGCGGGCTCAGCCGGTCTCCCAGGGCGACTTCCCCTAAATCCCCAGACAGCTGCCCATCTTCCAGCAGATCTGGGAGTGGTAAGCAATCGAACTCGTCAGAATTGGGCGCACATATGGCGGTTACCTCCTCGGAGCGCTCTTGGTAGGGCTTCATCATGTTCACATGGAGCATGCATCGCCCTCCCGTCCCTGTGCAGGGGCCAATTACATAGGTGGTGTCACATCTCTGTTCCACCACCCTATAAGGTCCCTACCAGGCGGCCTGTAGCTTGTCATGTCGGACAGGCTTTAAAATTATCACTTTCTGCCCGACCTGAAAGCTACGGTCCCTGGCTCCCCGATCATACCATGTGCGCTGGCGGGTCTGTGCCGCCTGAAGGTTTTCCCTTACCGTCCTAGTTAATGCTTCCAGGCGGTCTCGGAGGGCCAACACATATGGTATGATGGGAGTGCCATCTGCGCTCCGATCTCCCTCCCAATGCTCTCTTATAAAATCTAAGGGGCCTCTGACTCTCCTCCCAAATAGCAGTTCAAACGGGGAAAACCCCGTGGATTCCTGCGGCACCTCCTGGTAGGCGAATAGGAGATGCGGCAGGAACCGCTCCAAGTCCTTGTGGGTCTCTGCGAAGGTTCGGAGCATTTGTTTCAATGTAACATTGAACCGTTCGCAGAGCCCATTAGTCTGGGGGTGGTAAGGGGCACTGAAAATAGGCTTAATGCCACAGATCCTCCAGAGGTGTTGGGTGAATTCTGCGGTAAATTGGGTACCCTGATCCGAGATAATCTCCCTGGGTAATCCCAACCGGGAGAATATCTGCATGAGGGCATCCGCGACCGTTTCAGCGTGAATGTTGGTCAGAGCCACTGCCTCTGGATATCTAGTAGCATAGTCTACTACCGTTAAAATGTACCTTTTGCCTGACGGGCTAGCTTTCTTGAGGGGGCCTATCAAGTCTACCGCTATTCGGCTAAAAGGTTCCTCAATTATGGGCAGGGGGTGTAGTTTCGCCTTCCTCCGGTCTCCCCTTTTCCCTACCCTTTGGCAGGTATCGCAGGTGGTGCAATACCTGCGTACCTCCTGGCTGATTCCTGGCCAGAAGAAACTTTGGGTCAGTCGGTACCTAGTGCGACTGACCCCTAGATGTCCGGATAGCGGGATATCGTGCGCTATCCGGAGTAGCTCTGCTCGGTACCGCTGCGGCACCACTAGCTGCCTCATCACTATTGGGTCTGACCCAGCAATCTGCTTGTCTGTCTCCCTGTACAAAAGCTGCTTGTCCCAGACAAATCTCTCTCCCTCTCCCCCAGGAGGGTCTGCTGTCACCTTGTCCCTATACACCTGCAAGGTGGGGTCAGTCACTATCTCATCTGCAAATTCGTTAGGAGGGGCCCAGGGAACACAGTCAAGGGAAGGGGAAGGGTCTCTTACCTGAACCTCCGGAAGTGTGTTGTAGTCCTGGGTGCGGGCCTGTTGACGGGTGACCACAGGGTGAGCTTCTCCTGTGGTGGGTGTCTGGGGCTCAAAAGCAGACATGAGCCTCCCCCAGGGCCGGATTAAGAGCACAGTGGGCCTGGTGCTGACAATTATGATGGGCCTAATTACAGAATCTTATTGACCAAAAACACTAAAACAATCATACCTCCCAAGCGTCATGTATCTGATAGAGATGGTGCTGGAGGGAAACTCATAGGATGCAGCTATAAGAAAACACATACTCTATGATAATTTCTCTCTAATTTATGATTTAATCTTTCAAGTAAATCCATAACCCCTAACAGCAGTGTCCAGTGAAGCAGGAAGTCAATGGGTGGGGTAAAAGGGTGTCACGTGACAAGACCTGCCAAAAGGGGTGAACATGTCCAAAAAGGGGAACGTTTGTCCAAAGAATTGGAAGGTCAGCCTGGCATGAATGCATGTCAGGCTGCCTGCCAATCCTGCAGGCTGTCCAACTAAGGGCATACTATGCAGGCAGCACCTTGAGCTTGACATAAATGCGTCTAATGATGCGCTCATTCCATTCTTTCAAAGGACTGTCCCATAGCATTCGCTGGTCCACTTGTCTCCTTACCTTTTTACTAGCAGGCAGAAGTTCCTGGTATATAGTCTGAGACAGAGAAAAGATGTCTGTAGTGAGTGTAGAAGAAAGGGGACATGCCACAGTGTTAGAGAGACCAACATCTGCATTACCTAAACTAACTTTAATGTCAGCAAGTGCACACAAGTTTTGTTCCAATACATCCCTCTTAAGCTTCCAAACTTAAAGGGACACTATAGTCACCAGAACAACTACAGCATATTGTATTTGTTCTGGTCAGTAGAATCATTCCATTCAGGCTTTTTGCAGTAAACACTGTCTTTTCAGAGAAAATAACTCCACTGGCTGCTCCTTAGATGGCTGCTAGAGGTGCTCCCTGGGGCAGTACTGCCTAGTGTGCAGCACTGCCATTCAGTGTCTCCACCCTCTTCATGTAGACACTGAACTTTCCTCATAGAGATGCATTGATTCAATTTATCTTTATGAGGAGATGCTGATTGGCCAGGGCTATGTTGGACTTGTGCTGGCTCTGCCCCTGTTCTGCCTAGTTGACAGTCTCAGCCAGTCCTATGGGGAAGTATTGTAATTTGATCAGACCACCACTTCTGAGCCAGCAGCTGCAGAATTTAATACAAGTAATATTTTACTATATTTAGGGAGGCAAGAAGGGGCCAGGGTGGTGGTTTTAACATAATAGGGTCAGAAATACATGATTGTGTTCCTGACCCTATAGTGCTTCTTTAAGCAAGAGTATGTGAAGAGTAGTTAAGGTTGCCAGCCTTAATAATTTGTATAATTAGTTATGCGTGACATCACATGATGTAAATTACAAGGAGTGACATCAGAGAAAATTCTATAAAATCACCAAACTACTCACAGTTTGATTCTGCTGTATAGATGGATTGCTCCCAGTGTCTCCCTGTCTCCCAGTGTCTCAGTCTCGCAAGTCACCCAGTGTCTCAGTGTCCCTATGTATCACAGTGTCAGTGTCCCTGTGTCGCCCAGTCCCCTAGTCTCCCAGTGTCTGTGTCCCCATTTCTCCCAGTGTCCCAATGTCTCAGTGTGTCCCCATGTCACTAGGATACTGGGGACACTGAGAGACCCAGGGACACTGAGACCCGGGGACACTGAGACATTTAGGGAAACTGGGAGAAATGGGGACACTGAGACACTAGGGACACAGACACTGGGAGACATGGGGACACTGAAACATTTGGGGACACTAAGACACTAGGGACACAGACATGGGAACACAGACACTGGGAGACTAGGGGACACTGGGAGACTATGGGACACTGGCTGGGAGACAGACACTTGGGGACACTGGGAGACATGGGGACAGTTGTGGACATAGACATGTGGACACTGGGACATATAGGGACACTGGGAGACATGGGGACACCAGGCACACTGAGACACTAGGAACACACTGGGAGACATGGAGACACTGAAACATGGGGACACTAAGACACTAGGGACACAGACACTGGGAGACTAGGGGACACTGGGAGACTAGGGGATACTGGGAGACAGACACTTGGGGAGACATGGGGACAGTTGTGGACATGGACATGGGGACACTGGGACACATGGGGACAGTAGGCACACTGAGAGACATGGGACACAGACACTGGGAGACTTGGGGACACTGATACACTAGGGACACTGGCTGGGGGACATAGTGTCTCCATGTCCCAATGTCTCCCAATGTCCCTATGTCTCACAGCGTCCCCATGTGTCTCAGCGTCCCCATGTGTCTCAGCGTCCCCTAGTGTCTCAGCGTCCCCAGTGTCCCCAGGTCACCCAGTGTCTGTGTCCTAGTGTCTCAGTGGCCCCTAGTGACAGTGTCCCCATATGTCCCCAAGTGTCTCAGTGTCCCCATGTTTTCCAGTGTCCCCAAGTGTCTCAGTGTTCCCAGGGTCTGTGTCCTAGTGTCTCAGTGTACCCTAGTGTATGTGTCATCATGTGTCCCCTAGTGTCTGTGTCCCCTAGTGTCTAAGGGTCCCCATGTGTCCCCTAGTGTCCCCTAGTGTATGTGTCCCCATGTGTCCCCTAGTGTCTCAGTGTCCCCAATGTGTCCCCTAGTGTCTCAGTGTCCCCATGTGTCCCCGCTGCCTTTCCCCCGATCCCTCACTTACCTGAGCTGTAGAGCTGCTGTCTGGACTCCCTGTGCTGTGTAGCTGCTCCCCCACGGATCAGTGAGTAGTAGAGAGAGGCAGGGATATTCTGTAACTTCCTATCCCTGCCTCTCTCCACACACAGTGACCCCTACTGGCCGGTGCTGGTATTGCAGAGTAATTTCCATTTATTCTGAGAAAATTACCTGCATTTGTATTGCTGGTATTACTGCAATACTGGCAGGGCCAGGCAGCCTCAAATACCGTTTGTGCCATTAAAATACCAGTCAGGTGGCAAACCTAAGAGTAGTCTGTTAAAAAAAAAAAAAAAAAAAAATTTTATTTTTATTTTTTTAAATGGGCCTATTCCATGGGCCTGGGCCTGGAGCTGCAGCTCCATCAGCCCCTATGTTAATCCGGCCCTGGCCTCCCCAGATCGTTCCCCAACAATACCTCCGCCGGTAACTGCGGCATCAACCCAACCTCCACATGCCCTGCCCCCGCTCCCCAATTTAAATGTACCCTTGCTGTAGGTAGCCGGTACACTGCTCCCCCGGCTACCCTGACGGCCACAGTTTTACTCAGTTTCGCTTGATCCGACACCAGGTGACTCTTTACCAGGGTGATAGTAGCCCCTGAGTCACGTAGTCCTTGTACCGCTTTACCCTCCAGGTATACGGTCTGCCTGTGATGCTGTCTGTTATC
This sequence comes from Pelobates cultripes, assembly GCA_933207985.1. NCBI lineage: Eukaryota > Metazoa > Chordata > Amphibia > Anura > Pelobatidae > Pelobates > Pelobates cultripes. Next base: position 124,520,334 of record OW240916.1, on the reverse strand, counting down.
AGCATTGGCCTGGACTGGATCCGCCTTGTGTAGTACTTCCCACTGTTCCACGGTTGTTATAGGAACGGCTGACCCATATGGTGTGGCCACTATATCTTGGTAGTGGTGGGCTGCGGCTGCTCTTGGCGGTGGTGGTGGGCCGGGGCGAATCCAGGTGGAACGATCCCTCAGCTGGGGACATTCCCTTTTATAATGTCCCCATGTCTGGCAGTGATGACAGGGGCCAGAAGTGGGCTGGCGAAAACGTGGCTGTGCAGCGGGTGGTGGTGGTGGTGGCAGTTGTCTCGGTGGAGCTGGGTTGTAGCTGTTTCCCCCAAATGTTTTAAAGGTGGCTTTTGGGGCTGCAGTTTTCTGCTGCCTGCGTGCATCCAGGTACTCATCTGCCTTCCTGGCAGCTTCGGTGAGGGAGGTAGGGTTTCTGTCCCTCACCCATTCCTGGACATCGCTGGTTACCCCCTCATAAAATTGCTCCAACAACACCATTTGTAATAAGTCCTCCATGGACCGAGCCTTATTGGACTGTACCCACCCCAGGGCGGCCCGATGTAACTTGCAAGCCCATTCCACATGAGAGTGCTTGTCATTTCTCTTTAGGTCTCTAAACCGCCGCCGATATTCCTCTGGCGTGATTGCATATCGGGCCAGGATCACCTCTTTTACTCTGCGGTAATTCCGAATTTCCTCATCAGGTACAGTTCTATAGGCTTCAGCAGCCTTCCCTGTGAGCTTCCCTGCTAAAATAGGCACCCACTCGTCTGGGCTAATACTATGCAATGCACACAGCCTTTCAAAGTCTTAAAGAAAAGCATCTATATCCTCCTCTGCTTCTACATACGTTTTAAAGGCTTGGTAAGGAATTTTTGTCTTACCCTGTGGGATGGTAGCTGTGGTAGCATTCCTCTCCAGCTGCTGTAGTGGCCTTTGACGCAGTATAAACTCCTGCACCTCTGTCATTGTCCTGGATATAATATCTGCTGTTGGATTTTCTCCATAAAAGGACAGCCTAAACTGCAGCTGTCTCTGGAACTCCTCTTTTTCAGCTCCATCTGCTGCACTCTGCTGCTCAGGGATTACCCTGTCCTCCTGCTGGTATTCAGCCATCACTTCTGCAATGAGGGTTGCTTTCCTTTTGTTGCTGGCTGCAATACCTTTCGCTTCCCGGAGATCTTTTAGCGTGGATCTTTTTAGCTTGGCATAATCACTCTCCATCCGTATTCCATTAGTCCTTGTTCCCTTGTGAGTCTGGACCCCAGCGCTGCCAACCAATGTAGCGGAGATGCAATATTCCCCAGGTTATCTCCGCTTATGATCCAAGTGAGGCTCAGGAACAAGTAAATAATAAATCCACAGGCAAGGTTTCCAGCAGGTAAAATAACAGCAATATCCCCACAGCAATCCCAATAACTGGATGACACACAGTTTCAGGAGCAGAACTGAAAGCTTTAATCCACAGTGGCCTTTTAAAGCATGCTCCCATGCAAGGGAGGGATTTACACTCATTAGTACAGTAGCCAATCCTGTCCTGGTAACCTCCCACACATCTCCTCCCCTCAGCCAGCATCATAATCCCCTTATCCAGTCTAGCAATTCCCCCCGTTTCTGGATGTACCCCTAAACGTAGGGGTACCCCTTTAAATCCTACATCCCCTGATAGCCCTGATCTGGGTGAACAACATATCCAAAAATCACCCAGATCAGACCAGGGGTTCGGGAAATTTATGGAGGGAATAAAATGACCGACCGCACTGACTGAAATAGCCGAATACAGTTCCATGCGAATGGGCCCTGCGGTCGGTCCTGGAATAAGGGAACAAACTGCACGAAAGCCTCTAGCTATAGAGGCTAGGGAGGGTTCGCCTGAAATACCGAACCCCGTTTGGAACCGAACGGACCGGGCTTGTGGAGGTTTCAGCGGTGTTCACCTAGTCGAGTGTCCGATTTGAGTTCCAGACACTCAACGGCAAAACACCGCTGTTCGGGAGTTTTAAAATGGCCGCCGCCACGTGTTCGTTTGTCGAATGGCGGCCACCCCCGAGAACAAAGGACGGCTACTTAACTTGTCAATTACCCGTTCGCAACAATGTTGCAACGGGTGATTGAGGACACACTTAACACAGGGGAGGTCTGATTGTTCAGTAGTTTCATTCCCTTAGTTTATTCGAATGATTCTACCGAACAATCAGAGGAATACAATTCTTTTAAAACACATAGAAAACTAGCAGATCACACGAATGCAGTTATTTCAAAGACATTTGCAGGACAGCCCAGTGCCATCCGCTACACCAGAATTTCAGTTTTGGTCAAGTTGAGTTTAAGGAAGTGGGCAGCCATCCAGTTAGAAATAGCAGAGAGGCAGTCAGAGACACAGGTAAAGAGGGACGGGGAGAGATCAGGAGAGGACAGATAGATTTTCGTGTCATCCGCCAAAGAAGCTAATGAGTTTACCAAGTGAGGCAGTATAGATGGAGAACAGTAGGGGACCAAGGACTGAACCTTGGGGGACACCAACAGAGAGGAGTTGGGGAGAAGAAGTAGAGCCAGAGAAAGAAACACTGAAAGAGCGCTGGGAGAGGTAGGAGGAGCACCAGGAGAGGTCCACAAAAAGGGAGAAGGGGAAAATGACACACACAGAGGAGCTGGGGAAGGATACACAGACACTCGGAGGGGCTGGAGAAGGGGACAGTGACACACACAAAGATGCTGGGGAAGAAGACAATGAAACACACAAAGGGGCTGGGGAAGAAAGCAATGAAACACACAGATGGGCTGGGGAAGAAGACACAGAGACACTCAGAGGGGATGAGGAAAGGGACAGTGACACACACATAGGGGCTGGGAAGGGGACAATGGCACACACAGGCTGTGGAAGGGGACAGTGACACATACAGAGGGACTGGGGAAGGGGACAATGACACAAACAGTGGGGCTGGGAAAGAGAACAATGACACATACAGGAGGGCTGGGGAAGGATACACAGATAAACTCAGAGGGGCTGGAGAAAAGGACAGTGACACATACAAAGGGGCTGAGGAAGGGAACACAGACACTCAGATGGACTGGGGAAGGGGATGATGACACAAACAGAGGGGCTGGGGAAGTGGACAATGGCGCACACGCAAAGTGGGGTTTGGGAAGGGGGCAGTGACACACACACAGGAGCTACATTTCCCAAGGTGCACAGTCAGCATCAAGGCAGTAATTTGTGGAAAGCATTATTTGAAATGTATCTGCACATCCTGGTGGAGCCTGATTGCAAACAGACATAAAACATTTGATATATATTTTTATTTGAGGCTTTGTTGTTGTGACAACATATTCTAAGCCCCTAAACTGCAGGTTCAGCTAAGAGGCATTTATTGTATATATATATATATATAAACTGTTATACTGTAGAATAAAGCTTACTGTCTTCTCTATATGTTACTGGATAAATTATCCTCATCATTAACAATCTACATCTTACGAACTGAAACGTGCTAACTAGTGATGTCCCGAACGGTTCGCCGAACGGTTCGCCATGGATAGCGAACATATGCGCTGTTCGGTCCGCCCCCTATGTCATCATTGAGTAAACTTTGACCCTGTACCTCACAGTCAGCAGACACATTCCAGCCAATCAGCAGCAGACCCTCCCTCCCAGACCCTCCCACCTCCTGGACAGCATCCATTTTACATTCATTGTGAAGCTGCATTCTTAATGAGCTGTCCACTAAGCTGTCCACTGAACTGTCCACTAAGCTGTCCACTTCAATCCTTCACTAGTCCTAATTCCAGATGTGCTTTATATAGTGAAAGTATTCCCTTTGTGTAGTGTTTCCCCAATATAATGGACACAACCAGTCTGAATTTTATTAGGCCACACTTTTTTTATGCAGTGCCCCTAGCATGGGGCTTCCAATACTTAATCCCAGGGGTTTCCTTCCCACAAGCCATTGTATGTGAGAGATAATTGAGCTCCAATTAAGCTAATCCAATTATCTGTCAAATAGGAAAATTTACATACAGTTTTTACATATCACAAAAATACATGACAACAGCATCAGAACCCCACAACAAATATATTCCCGAATAGCACAACATATCCCAAAAGCGCTCATATCGGTTCCTTAAAACAAAAGTTATGTTTGTGCATATATGAACTGGCTGCCTGGTAGAGGTGGTATTGTCAATTTCAAAAGGGGCTAATTTGAACGTATGGAAGGTCAGAGCTTACAACCCAAATTCCTCTTTGAAGCCGGGACCCCAGCAGAGCCACTCTGTAAGGTGAGAGAAGTCACACATCAGTGGCCTGGAAGTCTGTTTTCAGTATGAACTCACTCTCTCATTTTCCATATGTCTTGATTCCCTCTTTGATGTGAACAAGCCTTGTGTTCCAATATCATATCCAAAAGAGACATTAATACAAATCACTTCTCCTTTCCTCTCACCCCACCACTTGACCGCTCGATCCTGTCCAATCTCACCTTATCAGATCTCTCTCCCCCTGTCGTGTGCCTTCCTTAACACACATCTTCAGCTGCTCTCTCTCTTCTGACATTGTCCCTGCTGACCTTAAACATGCTACTATACTACCTATCCTGAAAAAACATCTCTGTCCTCCCCCCGTAACTATTGTCCCATATCCTTCCTCCCTTTTTCCTCAAAGCTTCTGGAAAGACTTGTCTTTACCCATATGTCTCACTTCCTCAATTCCAACTCTCTCCTTGACCCTCTTCAATCTGGCTTCCACTCTCTCCACTATACTGAGACTGCTCTTATCAAAGTTACTAACACTGCTAAATCCAAAGGCCACTACTCCATACTAATTCTTCTTGACCTCTCTGCTGCCTTTGACACCGTTGATCATGCTCTCCTTCAAACTCTTCAATTATTTTGTCTCTGTGACTCTGTCCTCTCGTGGTTTTCCTCTTATCTCTCCCAACACTCATTCAGTGTCGCCTTTTCTAATGATAACCCCTCCCCTCCCCCCTTTGTCCTGTCTCGGTTGGAGTCCCCCAAGGCTCTGTCCTTGGTCCCCTTCTATTTTCTCTTTATACTGCCTCTCTTGGCAAACTTATTACGTAATTTGGATTCCACTACCACCTGCACGCTGATGACACCCAGATATATATCTTCTCTTATCACTGCTTGCCTTTCTTCCATCTCTGACTGGATGTCCTCCTTTCTGAAACTCAATCTCTCTAAAACTGAGCTCCTTGTCTTTCTTCCACCTAATACTGATCCGCCTCTTTCACTCTCCCTTCAAGTTAGTGGTAACCACATAAGTCCATCCTTGCAAGCGCGCTGTCTTGGCATCATACTTGATTCTGGTCTCACCTTTGAGCCTCACATCCAGTATTTTGCCAAATCCTGCAGATTCCATCTTAAAAACAACCCCCATCCGCCCCTTTCTTACGCAAGATGCTACCAAGGAGCTTGTCCATGCTCTAGTAATTTCCTGCATGGATTATTGTAACCCTCCTCTAATTGGTCTTCCCAAAAGCCGTATTGCCCTGCTACAGTCTGTAATGAATGCTGCTGTGAGACTAATTTTCCTCTCTAGTCGGTCCTCTCACATCTCACCCCTCTGTCAGTCCTTACATTGGCTTCCTGGATCCTATAGGAGTCAATTCAAAGTGCTAACACATACCTATAACGCACTGAACAATTCTAGCCCCTCTTATATCTCTTTACAGATTCATAGGTATGCCCCTTCTCGGTCTCTCCGTTCTGCACGTGACCTTCTCCTGTCTGCTGCTCGCACCCGTACGCCCAACTTACACTTGCAGGACTTCTGTTGGGCAGCTCCCTTCCTATGGAATAGCCTGCCTACCACCATCAGACTCTCCCCTAGTCTTCAATAATTTAAGAAGTTCCTTAAAATCCATCTCTTTAGGAAAGCTTTTCACCTCCCAGAGTAACCTCTACCCCACATACCTGTCTGAGGCTCTCTCTTAAAGGGCAGCTCCCCCCCAGTCATCCTAGCTTAATGACTGAGGGCAGCTCCCCCCCAGTCATTAAGCACTTTTCTTCCTGGCTTCCCCACTTCCTCTCATCTTGCACTCCTTCCCTTATACTTGGGGATTTCAATATCCCAATCAACAACCCCAACTGCATTGATGCCTCTCATCTGCTCTCTGTAACTTCCTCCTTTGACCTTACGCAATGGTCCAATTTAGCAACCCATACAGCGGAAAAAATACTCTTGATCTCACCTTCACCAATCTCTGTACCGCCTCTAATCTCTCCAATATCCCTTTTCCTCTATCTGACCACCATTTGCTGACTTTTGACATTGGCATACCTAAGACCCAATTGACACCACCATCTCACAGAAACCTCCAATGTCTTGACCTAGAGCATTTCTCCACTAATCTCCAAACTCTTCTTTTACCTATCTCAAGCCTCACCTGTCCTAGCTGTGCAACCTCTTTCTACAATTCCACCCTCTCCTCTCAACTAGACATCATGGCACCTCCTACATTTAAATTCAGCAAGCGCCCCAAACAACAACCATGGCACACCAAGATGACTCAATACCTCCAAAAATGCTCCAGAACTGCTAAACGCTGTTGACTTTCGCATCTAGAAATTTATGCTGGGCTCATACAGCTTGGCTCTTTCCTCTACAAAAGTAAATTACTTCAATACCCTCATGACCACACTCTCCTGCGAACCCAAACAACTATTTCACACATTTAACTCTCTTCTTCTCCCTATTGTTCCTCCTCCACCTACTAACTTGACCGCCTCAGACTTTGCAACTCACTTCACTGACAAGATCTCTACAATCAGGGAAGAGACCTCTCACCTTTCTTATTCCCCTTACAATACTTCCCCTAACCTCACTCCCTCTGCTGTTCTATGTTCATTCGCACCCGCTACAGCGGAAGAGGTTTCCAATTCCCTCGCATTTCATCCGAACTCTGTCTTCTTCTCTTTCTCTACATCTCACTAAAATTCTTAATCTCTCTCCTCTTAATCTCTCTCTCCTCTCTCTCCATTGCCAACATGCAACTATAACCCCAATTCTAAAGAAACGCAACCTTGACCCTTACTCCCCATCCAACTACTGTCCTATCTCGCTACTGCCTTTTGCATCCAAGATCCTTGAAAGAGTTGAGCATGCAAGATTGACAGACATCCTCGAGTCCATCACCTCAACTTGACCAAAACTGAAATTCTGGTCTTTCCTCCCTCAAGTGTTGCTACTCCTGTGTCTGTCTCCCTCCAAGTCAACGGTGCTACCATCAGCTCCACCATGCAGGCTAGCTGCCTAGGTATTCTCTTTGACTCCGACCTCTCCTTCACACCTCATGTTCAGTCTATGGCCAAATCCTGCCGCTTCCATCTCACAAACATTGTGCGCATTCGACCCTACTTAATGCCAGATGCGACTAAGGTGCTGATCCATTCCACTGTCCTTTCTTGCCTTGACTACTGTAATCTGCTTCTCAGTGGTCTTACTGGCTCCCAACTTGCACCGTTACAGTCCATAGTGAATGTGGCGGCGAGGCTCATCTTCTTGTCCACCGACACCTTTCACGCCTCACCCTTCTGTCAGTCCCTACATTGGCTTCCTGTAAGATATAGGGCTCAATTTAAAATTCTGGTTCTTGCTTTTAAATTTCTGCATAATGCTGCTCCCACCTATCTATCCTGCCTAATACACAAGTATGTCCCGTCTAGGCCCTTACGCTCTGCTTGAAGACTTACGTCTATCTTCTGTCCGTACTCCCACCTCTGATGCTTGCCTTCAAGACTTCTCATGGGCTGCACCGTTCAAACGGAACTCACTTCCCTCCTCTGTTAGATGCTCACCCAGTCTCCACTCTTTCAAAAAATCATTAAAAACCCACTTCTTCATAAAAGCGTATCAATTAAACTGTTAATAGCTCCCGACTGATTCCTCTTGTAACTGTCATTAGTCTAATACTGTCCTTACCTTTTGTGTCACTTTACCCCACTCCCTCTAGCATGTAGGCTCATTGAGCAGGACCTTCAACCCCTCTGTTTCTCTGTGTCCAACTTGTCTGGCTACAACTACATGTTTGTTCGTCCACCCACTGTAAAGAGCCGTGGAATTTGTTGGTGCTATATAAATAATAACATTATAATAATTATTAAAGTCAACGTGAACAGATCAAATTACTTACCAAACTGTGTGTAACTTAAATAACTCTAAATAAAGGATTCTTCAGAGTTTAAATATATGACTCCTGCCACCGTGCTCTCAGGCAAAAATCCACTTAAAGGGACACTATAGTCAACAGAACAACTTTAGCTTAATGAAGCAGTTTGGGTGTATAGAGTATGCCCCTGCAGTTTCATTTCTTAATTCTCTACCATTTAAGAGTTTAACTTTATTTATGCAGCACTAGGCATGCCTCCCTGTATGTGACTTACACAGCCTTCCGAAACACTTCCTGTAAAGAGTCATCTTATGTTTACACTTCCTTTATTGCAACTTCTGTTACATTTAGAATTTCTTATCTCCTGCTCTGTTAATAGATTGCTAGACCCTGTAGCAGCCTCTTGTATGTAAAGTTCAATTTACAGAGCAGAAAATAAAATGTTCTAAAGTAAGTTACATCTGATTGAAAATGTAACCATCTTGTTTTCATGTAGGTTGTGTCAGTTACAGCCAGGGGAGGTGTGGCTAGGGCTGCATAAACAGAAATAAAAGTGATTTAATTCCTAAATGGCATGGAGAATTGACCAGTGAAACTTCGGAAGCATGATCAATACACCAAATCTGCTTCAATAAACTAAAGTTTTTGTGACTATAGTTTCCATTTAACATTCTCAATTGTGTAATTGTGATGTATATTCTCCATATCTATTAATGGGAGGGAATTTAGATCTGCTATGAATCTCTTTGTGCTGGGTGCAGCCCTTTCTGGGCCGTTTTAACATGCTACATTTTTCCAAGATGAGAATATTTCATATATCACTCAAGCACATGCAGGTTTCAGTTTGTTTTTTTAGCTCTTAAATTGCTTTGTGGGATAGGAGTATGTTCTGTAGTGACAGACGTAATAATTCCCAACCAACTTCATCACACTGTTATATGCCAGTAATCCTGTCTGACATTGAGTTCCTGGGAGACACATTTAAAATGACATGATTGACCCAATCTATCCTGCCTTCAGCTTCCCCTTAAAACCACGGGCTGCTCCATAAAGGAACCTAGGAGTACGATGCATGGGTCATTTGCTGTGAATTGGGGCCAATAGACAGACATTAAAGTGAAAACTGAATCAAGTTTACATGGGTACAACAACAACTTTCAACTTGATATAACACAATAAATCCACTAAACTCTGCAGAGGTAGCATTTTGAAATATAAAGGAAAACCCATATTTAACTAGCGGTGCTGTTGATAGAAGTAAGGATGAAAAACTAATGGGAAGATGAGCAAAAAGTACTTTTATTTCTTGTCTGTTCCATTTCTGATGATGAAATGCATCATTTTCTCTATGTTTACATTGAAAAGTTACATCTCAATTTTTTCGTTGGATAAATAGCTGCATAACAGACTTTTTCAGACATAAAATGTTCTGTGTCACGATATATACTATAACCACTTACAAAATGAATGGTACACACAAAGAACTAAATAGTCCAAAGGCTGTGCCTGTATTAACTAAAGACAGACAGGCAGAAATAAAGATAGATAGAAAGGTAGATGAATGTCAGTGTTAAATTACATGATTATGTTGATGGTATTAAATAATTAAAAGTGAAAAGTGATTATTAAAGTCATGTAAAAAACTATTGGTTTTAAACCATAGTTTTTTTCAAAAATGTAGGTTTCAGACAATCATCACATTTATAGTGGTGGCAAATTAATTTATCTGTAGATGAAAACATGGTGCATATTCAAAATTGGTGGTTAGGACGCAAAAAAAAAACATGAAAAAGAAAAAAACAGGCAGTTTTCATAAACTGCACAAAACATAGAATAAAAAGAGATGGAAAAGTGTAGATGACACTGATAAATCTCCCCCATTATATTTATAATTAGTTCTTTATTTTCTTTTCGAGACATCAGTTATGTAATCGTGTACATCTGATAGATAATTTTAGAGAAGGCAAATAAGACCCAATAACAGCATTTCTCACAAAAATACAGGTTATGTAACTTTTTACTAATAGTATAACTTATTATATTTTAAAATCTGATTGGCTGGTGTGGCGGAGCCAGCTGGGGAACTGGTCGGTCGCACAATCTCGAGCTCCGTATCTCAATCGGGGACACCGAAGCATAAAAGGTGGAAAAAAACCTCAAAATCAAACTACCCTCTTACCAGTAACATACTAGACCAGCAAGAAAACGAGGACGGACAAAGCCCCCCGAGCCAATACATCGGAGAGTTGCTCCGCCATACGACCAAGGCCGCATGGGACAAAATGGTGATGGCAGACGACTTTTACTCCTATTCCTCGGATGATTTCACTGCTGACCTGGAAATAGCGGCTATTGCTAACGAAGCACCAGATCCCTCTAAGGCCACATCAAAACCGGGAGAACCAGTAACCGCGGACTTGCTACAACAAATGCTGAGCGAGCTACGCAAAAACATTGCGGCCGACATGGCCTCCTACAAAACGGCCATAGACACAGCAACCACCAAAAACACCAGGCTAGAGGAAACCTACGGCACCCAGAACACACGGCTAACAACGCTAGAACAACAAGTAGCAGACCTGCAGCGTCAGCAGAAAACCTCCGCAGATAGATTGGAAGCTATGGAAGACCAACGCCGGAGATACAATCTAAAGATCAGGGGCATACCCGACTCAGTGGGGACCACAGAGGTACCACATTTTACCAGACGCCTCCTGAACACCATATTGCCTCTTAAACAGGCGAAAGCTGTACAGCTAGACGGAATGTTCCGGCTGCCAAAACCTACCAGAGCTCCTGCGACCGCATCCATGGATCTTATAGTTAGATTCCAATTGCTCCAACACAAGGCTCTGACCATGGTGGCACTCCGGGGGAAGACCCCTTTACACTTCAAAGGATCAACACTGTCTATCTTCTCAGACTTAACTAGAAACACCCTAACATGGAGAAAGGAGATTCAACCTAGCCTACAGCACCTGAGAAACAAAGAGATACCCTATAGGTGGGGAAACCAAAGAGTGATCATCTTCTCCTACTACACATAGGGCACACAGTGTCCAGGAGATCGGATCACTACTTACCACCTTGGGCATCCTGACACCGCCGAACCAGAGAGGTCTGAACCTGTCACGACTGAACCCAGCCGAAATACCGAGTTTACACCCAGGCAAGCACAGAATGCGCAGGGACCCACCGCACCACCATGAGGGACATATCCAACGGGTGCGTTACCATCCACCCCCGCCTGGGGACTGACTGTCCACCGATGCACTCTATTTCCTCCCCTGATAATTGGACACTCCACACACCACGTAAACCCAACCTAAACCCTACCACTAGCACCACACACATGGCTCCCAAGCAGCAGCTACTTACGCACCCAGTCTCACTAAGCAATTCACATAGTCGAAAACGCAAGGCCAAACCTAAGAGAACGGCAAAGTAAGGAGCAATTTGCTCAATTTTGAAATCCCCCCTCATCCCCACAACCAACCCGAGATACATCATTGAACAACTGCAGCTACGTGGATGCCCCCTCCCCCCCCCTCCTCAGTGGATTACACACTATTGCATACCACCACTAGATAGATGATTACTATTGTACCACTGAGGCCACTCGTGTTATTATTCTGTTTGTATTTCATCTTAACAAAAATGTTCACACTTCATAATATTTCTCTTACTGTGATCTACAACCTATGCAAAGCTGATGTCCTTCATATATCTTGTGTTTGAATGCTAAACATGTCATGTGTGCAGTGTGACACAAAAAATAAAGAATTTAAAAAAAAAATCTGATTGGCTGGACCATTATTATTTTCAATGTTAGAGGTCTGCCAGGGGCTTTGCATATTTTGGACAGCTTCCACTATATAGGTTACACATCATATACACAGAAGAAGCCCATTAATGGCCCATTTTTTTCTTTATAACTAATGTAGTATCAGAATGGTTACTTTTAGCAGTGCATGAAAAAAAATAGAGAGAAAACATAGATATATTACAAATGTTAAAGGAAAGTGCCTTTAGTAAATTTAGAAATCATTACCAAGAATATATTATTCCTTTGATAAGTATAGCATGATGCAGGCCTTGCTGCATATTGATGGGATATAGGTCATCATCTATACGAGATCAGTCAATGCATCCTACATTAGAGTAAATAATTTGGATCTTAGGAATTTTTAAAACCAACCAATACTAGTGTGTCTACTTGAATTGAATCCCAAGACACAGCCAAGATGTACATGGGTTGTCAATAGCCTGTTAGAATAACTAAAACTGAAACCTCCATTAATTCAATTGATTTCTGCTAACAAACTTTTAAAATAAATCCCTGTAAATACACCCACATTGAGTTTAGCAAATGTGCACTTTTTGTAAATGCATGTTTATTTAAAGTATAGATTCATTGTCCTCGTTACCTCCATCTCTTTAGATAATTCCACATGCATTCTTATTATTCAACTGGGCGTTTTGTTTTTTTTTCTCCAATTGCGATCATGAGTTTAAGGCAAAAAAATCCAGTCTCTCATAATTTCTATGGAGATCAACACATTGATTTCATTATTTTATTAGATGTGACCCAAGGAGCTCCAAGTATCCTGCAAACTCTTCTATATCCTGTTCATCAGTTTACTAATGCGAATGTCATCATGGCAGAGCCAAAGTCTTTGTTACAAGTTGCTGAAATGACAGGACACTATAGAATTGCTATGTGTCAAAGTACAAGACAGTTATTATTCTGCCAAAGCATAAAGGTAGAATGACAGGTGTTTTCATGCCCAATAGGTATGAGTTATTGTACCTTGTAAAAAAATGTCGTCAATCAATTTAGTTTGTATTGATTGTATCATTGTTAAAATATTGTTAATCAATGTGATGTGTAGTGGATGCATGGAATAATTACCCAGTAGAGGTGCCATGACAGACTTATGAGGATAACTGTGTCTCGAGTATATATAGAAAGTTCAGCGAACAGTCATTTACTTAAATTTTGGAAGTGTTTTCAGATGCTATCTTGGCTTTTGGGGCACTATGTATGCAATATATGTCATGTTTAGTCTCACATTGATTGTCTGTATTCACCGAGATGATCTGACCTGGATACATTTAGACCAGAAATACATAATATATTTTACATTGTGCATTTTCATCCAGGTTTTGGAATATATGAATTAGCCCTTCTAACAATTCTTGTTCCATCTAGCCCTCCTCAGAAGAGCCAGCCAAGAATATGGGAGCATGTGGTCTGCACCACTCAATGGTGTAACATTGCAACAGGTTACCACCAAAGGTGCAGACCAGATGAGGTGCCCACTTGACCACCAGAAATTAGCATACCCCCCTTTCCAGCCCAAAGTAATCATGATGGATGGGAGACTTAACTATAAATATAGTTTTTTATATACATATATAATATACAAGATCCAGTGCACTCACTCATCCACTAAACAGCAACCTCAAAGCTCACAGATTTTATTCAGGGTTTTTTAGTTGTTTTTTTTGTTTGTTTTTTTTTAAAACTCTTAATCTAGGTCAAAATAATGGGGGCTTAGATACACTATATGATCATAAGCCTGTCACAACGTCAATGTACCCCATCTTTGGCAGATCCTACTTTAACAGCTTAATGTGTGCTCTTGTGAGATTAACCCACTTACTTAGGGGGAAATCCATCTGGGGCTCTCTGCAGTAAAAGGCTAGATGGGGCCCTTAAATGAGGCACCTGTGACATATATATGGTGATTCTCATTAACAAGAAGTTTTTCACCACCAAACTACTACTAAATTAATGCTTTTTTTATATTTTGCAACCATTCTATGTAAATTATAGACCAGGTGTATGCAAACTTTGGAATTCCAGATGTTGTAGATCTCCTATAATGGGAAAGCGTCAAGGGATATATAGTCCATAACATCTGGAGTGCCAAAGTATCAATAACTCTACTCTAGTCACTGTTGTGCATACCCAAACCACAACATCTGGCACCCACCCTCCTTCCAAGGTCTCCAGAGGAAGACTTCACAGTCGAAACGTTGGGGTTTCATTTCTCCTGCTCTTGGTCAGTATACCTTTTTTAATGGGTTTTTGCATTTAGCACTTTACTTACATTGTGGTTTTGGTACTATATACTGGTTTAGCACTATACTATGCACTTTCTCTCTGCTATAATGATATCTTGTTGTATTTTCTATGCATGAATAAATACTCTTTTTATGTGCAAAACTGTGGTGTACTTTGGGATCATTTCTTATTTTTTACCCATACTCATTCCACATTAAATGTCATCTAGATTGCATTTCATTTTAATTATGGTGTTTCAACAAATTAACCTCATGACCATGGCTTTTTACAGTAGTAGCTGGTGTAGTTTTAAAATGGTGGGGCGTTAGACTCCTCAACGAGAAATTGACTCTGCCCTGTAGCTCAGAAGTCACCATCTTCTGATCTGTGGCATCTGTCCGCTTAACTTCATGTGCTCAACCCCTAATGCTAGTCCACATAACCATACCCCGTGCTAGGTATAATGTAGAGATACCCACACAATACTAAAATCTAGGTACAGTACACAAAGTCAGGTACAATATAAAAATTCCAATGCGAAAACAAAACAGTTGATAATACTACAGATAAAAAATGTAAAGTTGGGGGCAACACAAAGATACCTATAAAATACACAAAACTGTGTAGACTACAGAGATACCTATACAACAGACAGAGCTGAGTAAAATACAGAGATGCAACACGCAGATATGGACACAATAGGGAGATACCAATAACTATCCCACTTGGCCAGGGTCACTGTAATGGATTACACAGTGCTCTAGCCCTCTCTGAGTTTCTAGCTCTCACTTTTCTGATCCCATTTTCAGTAGGCATGATAATTGTAGCTTGCTGCTGCTATTAAACTTGTCAGCTACTCCTAGCTCCCTATTAGCTTTTAACACACAGTGTGCAATGGGCTAAAGTAGCAGGATACTGATAGAATCCTTATTGCCTTTGCAGGTGGCAATATGATCATTTTGCAATGGTAATATGGTCAAGACGTAGCTGACATGGATAACAGGAAAAACGATCATTACAGATTAAAACTATGAGAATCAGCTCAGTCCTCAGAGTCACAGTTACAGTCTTGTAATATGAAACTGCCCACAGCATGAGTGTCTCAGTAATCAGGCACAGGGTAATTGAGCACTTTAAAGAAGGCGGTTGGTATCCTACCAACTCTATACTTATGAAATAAAGCACTTGGGTGCATCTACAATGCATTTATTTAGAGGTAATAACACAAAGATAAACAATATATAACACGAGCCCAATTCAGTCTATCATCAAACCAACCTAATATAACTAAACAGTTGTAATCAAAATTATTCAACCCCCATTGAAAATCAGGTTTATTGTCAAAATATACAGACTTTTAGCTGTTTGCAATGAACAAATAAAAACAAAAGCCATTGAAAGAAATGCTTCAACTGGTTTCCCTAAATTCAACATAAAATAAAACTTAGAATTACTTTTCCAGTCTCAAAATTATTTAACCCCTTCATGGTAAGCATCTTTAGTACTTAGCAGAACACCATTTTGCTGTTATGACCTGCTGCAAGTGAGATGCCTAGCCAGAAACCAGATTCTGGCAGCATTCACGAGGAATCTCACAATTATTCAAGCCTCAGAAAAGAATCCCTGAATAGAATCCCTCACAATATGCAAAAAAGGTGTTGTCTCAAGTATACCTGATGCAACTAACTAAGGGCTTGATTAGTTGCACCAGGCGTGCTTGAGCTGGAACCTGTAAAATACCTGAACTTGCTAGGGGTTTGTTAAGTGTCACATTTGACTGCATGTAAAAAATATGGCTAAGTCAAAAGAATGGTCAACAAAGTTAAGAGAAGAGATCATCGCCTCTCACAAACAAATAGGATACAAAAAGATTGCGAGCACACTGAATGTTCCTAGAGACACAAATGGAAGCATAGTTCGCAAGTTCAAAGTTGTGTACATTTTATCAAGTCTAGATTTTGACAATAAACCTGATTTTCTATGGAGGTTTAATAAATTTGATTACAATTGTAGATAGCGGTAGGGGCCTTGCAGTACTGAATCACAAACTTTGAGAGATTTTTTTATTTTACACATGCTGAGTCAATGACCAGGGTATGTTAAATTACTCTTTCCCATTATTTTAGCTTTTTTTCCTCCTTTCCAGAAAATAAAATACAGCAAATAATTTTCCACATATAGCTAGTGTGGCGCATCCCCAAGTGACACTAGGAATAAGTTACCACTGGCTGCATGTTTTTGTTTTTTTGAAATTCTTTATTTTATTTGTGCATAGGTTAGATATACAAGCATGCACTGCCACAACAGCTGGTGCATGCACAACATCAAATAGAGTATAGTAGTTGTGTGACATGAGGAACACTGCACATTTTACAATGTTGAGAAAAAAAAAGAAGAGGTAAGGTTACCAGAAAAGCCTTTATGTCTCAGTGGCTAGTAGCATTATACTTGGCTAGTCCTATAACTCTTAAGTTTAACATGCTTTGTGAATATATATAAGTTATGCTTATTATGTAGAGTATCATCGCAGTAATAGCTAGGCATTAATATGATTGTGCTTAATTGTGCATAAGGGAGTGACATACATTTTTGTATAATAACGACAGGAATGAGTAGTAAAACACAGAGTAGGTAAAACGTTAATGTTCAAGATATGTTAGAACAGTTGCAGTGCTGGATTTGCATACATGATAAACAGCACAATTGTAGGGATTTATGACATGAGAAACTTAATGCTGAGCTAAATTAATAGGAGAGTAGGTGAAAAAAGCTTAAACTATGCAAGTAGTTTTAACTGCGTAGAGTGTAGAGAGAGTACATCAGGTTGCATAGATGGCAGGGCTGCCAGGAGCCATCTCCGCTGAATCCAGCCCAGACTTTGAGAGAGTCCTCCAGACAGTGCAGGCTTATCCAACCACCGATCTGCAAAACCTTTGGCATGTCAGGAGTGAGTCCAGCATGATGTGTGCTGAGAGGGGTGAGTGCACTCCCAGTGTGTGATGTCTTGCTTCTGCCCGATCCTGCAACTCAGGAGTGTCATGCAGGTCGGCAGGGTTATCAGTGTTGCGTGGTGAGGGACTGGGTAGCAGGTCTCGACTGTACATTGCCGCAGGAGCCTGGGATCCAACATGTTTGTAGGTCAGTAAATGGTGATTTAGCTGTGTTAATGAGCCCTTTTGCTTTTCAACCATCAGTATAGCCTCGAGACTTCTGATCTGCTGTGACTTGGTGGTCTCTGGCTGTCCTGCCATTTCAGGTCTGCCTGCCACTACCGCCATTTTGGTTATGGGGGCCCTCTGTGACTTAGG
This sequence comes from Pelobates cultripes, assembly GCA_933207985.1. Lineage (NCBI taxonomy): Eukaryota > Metazoa > Chordata > Amphibia > Anura > Pelobatidae > Pelobates > Pelobates cultripes. The sequence goes on along the minus strand of OW240916.1, from coordinate 124,502,845 downwards.
TGCTGCGGGTCGTGGGGACAATCTCCTGGGACCGGGATAACCCCCACCGGTCCAAAGAGGGGGGGAAATGAGGCCTGTATTGCATGGCATCAGAGTTCCAAAGGGAAACCACAGGGCAGGATAGTGAGGCGGCGGCCGTCCACCTTACTCACCGCCCGGGTAGGCCTCAGATGCAGCTATGCCGATGTGCCCTCTCAGGGGTTAGAACGCTTGTGGTCAGAGTGACTTCAGCACCAGTGCCTCTTTGCCCGCAGGACCGCTGCTTCTACAGTGCAGATGGGATTATTATTTGCTTTTTGACCGGCATTAATGTCGCTTTTCCGCAGGAGCTCGTCTTGTATGCAACCTCTCAGAAGGGCCGGACTGGGAACTAACATCAGCCCTGGAAAAAAATTCTATACCAGCCCAATAATGCATCGCGCCAGCATAGTGTGCTGATAAAGAGGGTGAAAAAATAACTTGAAATTGAAAACTCTTACTCCAACGAAGGAACGCATATAGGGCTTCAAAATAAACAAAAGAGCGCCTCTATTTTAAGTAGACGTACATTTGCATGTAATCAATGTTTCAGTACAACTACTTTGGCCTATTAAGGACATTTTAGTAATGGTACTGAAATGCTGAATGTCTGCAGTTGTGCAACTAAAAAAATGAGGTGATCTGGTTAATTTTGAAGTTCTATAGGTACGCTCTTCACTTTGAATGTGTTATTGTGCATGAGTATGCAACTAGGAAAAAGACAGGGCCAATACATGCTCATTACATATATATACATATAGATTACATATATAATGACATTTATGTGTGTATTATGCATATATAAATGTATATTACTATATGTGTAAATACTATAGGCATAATTATATGTTACTAATACACACATCAATATACATGCATATATATATATATATATATATATATATAAATATATATATATATGTGCATTACTGTCAGGATCACATCAATTTACGTCTATTACCTTTACCTCGTTCAGTATATCTTGTCTCCAATTGTCTCCTTTTTTTCTCTTACAGCGACCCTTGTGCATCTTTTACTTCATCCCAGTCCCTGTGTTTCTTTTTACCCTTCTCCAGCCTCTGTATTTCTCTTTCCCCCAGCCCCTTTTGTGTTGTTCCTAGCCCAAGCCACTTTGTCTCTTTCTCCCCTTCCAAATCTCATCTGTGTGTCTCTTTCTAACTCCAGAGTCTGTGTGCCTCTTTCTCCTCTTCCAGTCACTCTCTGTCTCTTTTTCCCCAGCCCAGCGTTGCCTCCCACAAATCTTGTGTCACTTTGTTCCCCTTCCCTATTGTATGTCTCTTTGTCCCCCCAACAAACCTTCTGTGTGTCTCTCTTAGCCATCTCCTCCGTGTCTCTCTCTTACCCCTCTGTCTCTGTGTCCTCCTTCTCCTGTGTCTCTCTATTACCCCTCTCTTTGTCCCCCCAACCCCTATGTCTATTACTCCTCTGTCTCTTTGTCCCCTCTTCCCTGGTGTCTCTCTATTACCCATCTCTTTGTCCCCCCATCCCCCGTCTCTCTATTACCCCATCTGTCTGTGTCCCCCCTTGCCCTATGTCTCTCTATTACCCCTCTGTCTCTTTTTTGTCGTCCCCAACCTGGTGTCTTTCTATTATCTCTGTGTCCCCCCATTCCCCTGTGTTTCTATTACCCCTCTATTTGTCCACCCATTCTCCTCTATTTGTCTCCCCCATTACCCTCTATTTGTCTCCCCCATTCCCCTCTATTTGTCTCCCCCCCATTCCCTCTATTTGTCCCCATTACCCTCTATTTGTCTCCCTCCTTCCCCACTATTTGTCCCCCCTTCCCCCTCTATTTGTCTCCCCATTTCCTCTATTTGTCCCCATTCCCCTCTTTGTCCCCATTGCTCTCTATTTGTCCCCTTCCTCTCTATTTGTCCCCACCTTCCCTCTATTTGTCTCCCCCATTCCCTCTATTTGTCTCCCTCCTTCCCCTCTATTTGTCTCCCTCTATTTCCCCTCTATTTGTCTCCCCCTTCCCCTCCGTTGTCTCCCCTTCCTCCTGTTGTTGCCCTTCCCCTCTATTTGTCTCCCCATCCCCTCTGTTGTCCCCCATTACCCTCTGTTGTCTCCCTTCTTCCCTCTGTTGTCCTCTTCCCTCTATTTTGTCTCCCCCCATTCCCCTCTATTTGTCTCCCCATTTCCCCTCTATTTGTCCCCACCCATTTCCCTCTATTTGTCCCCATTACCCCTCTATTTGTCCCCCTTCCTCTCTATTTGTCCCCTTCCCTCTATTTGTCTCCCCATTTCCCTCTATTTGACTCCTTCCCCTCTATTTGTCTCCCCCCTTCCCCTCTTTTTAACTCCCCCCCTTCCGTGTCCCTTCTGACCTTGTCACAGGAGGTCTGAGGGAGAGGGCAGAGCTAGCTACCATGCTCCTTTGCGGTTCCCATAATTCCCAGCATCTACACATTATAGAGTAATCCCTACTCTATGATGTGTAGATGCTGGGAATTATGGGAACCGTGAGGGAGCATGGTAGTTAGCTCCACCCCTTCCCTCAATCCTCCTGTGCTGACAGCCGCATGGCTGTCAGTATCAGTGAGTGTGCTGCTGGATCGCTTAGGCGGCCGCCCGGCACACTCACTGATACTGGCAGTCACACAGAGATGGGGCCGCCGGCCGCAAGGTGAGTAATCACCTCAAAGTGAGCCGCCGGACCGGCCACCTGGCGGCACCGACATGCGGCCGGCGGCCGTGATATTATTAAAATATAGAGAGCAGGGCTCCCTCTCTCTTTCCAGCCCCCCCAGGTGCCGCGGCCCACCGGGAAATTTCCCCGGCTGCATGTTTTTATGTGGAGAGTTGCTGTTATACAATTTTGTGCCGCATCAGGTTTTATCACTCAGTTAATAAGCAGGTGCATAAGCTTATATCACATGGTGACCAACAAGAGTATGTTTCAAGTCATATGAGCAGGATGTATCTTTATAATGTCTTAGCGGGTGAGTTATCCCAGTGATCCCATAAACAGGAGCTCTATGCAAACACTCCCTCATTGATACACATACACAGACACACATACAGTCATTGGCACACACACTGTTTAACTGACAGACACACAGACACACCCACTCGCCGACAAATCCATACTCTCAGATACACATACACTGACATACACTCACTTACTGACAGACACACAGCCTCACTGACACACTCACAATCACTGACAGACATACACTCTCATTGATTGACACTCACACAAATACACACTTATTAACTAATTGACACACTGAGACACACAAACACTGACAGATGCACAAACACAGGACACACACACACATGCACTGACTGACACACACCTTCACTGATTTGACAAACTCTGACAGATGCACACAATCAATGGCAAACACACAAACACACACACTGACAGACACATGCTCTCACTGACTCCACACACACTGACAGACACACACATTCACTGACAGACACTTACACAAATACACACTCATTAAATGACAGACAGACACACAAGCACTGACAGATGCACAAACACAGGACGTACACACACATGCACTGATTGACACACACCCTCACTGATTTGACAATCTCTGATAGATACACACAATCAATGGCAAACACACACACTCACTGACAGACACATGTTCTCACTTATTTGACACATTCTGACAGACACACCCACATTCTCTCACACACAAATTATTATGATTTTTTTTTTTTTTTTAAATGTATTATTTAAATCAATCCAGCCTCCCTGGAGTGGATCCTGTCCCCAGAGTCCAGTGTGGCTGCTATGAATGTCCTCTTCTTGCTCTGCTCCTCACACACTGTTTAATGATGCCGGAGCTGGAGTGACATCACCACACAGACCAGGAATATTGCACATAGACACGCACCAAGGGAGCACGAAGATCGCCAGCTGGCCAGCTCTTGGGCCTTCCATGACAGGGGGAACACAGGGGGTCTGGTCGCATGAGAACTATAGCAACCCCTCTAGTTTGACCATTGACACAGATAGAAGATGCATTAGCAGGGGTCAACAGGGCAGCCGGGACCCTGGATTAACAGGCATGGTTGCAGCTGCAACCCCCGTGACCATGGTAATACCTCATCTGGTAATATGTCTCTTTTAAAGACATTCTCTAACTTCCAGACCAAGTTACCAAAAGTGAGTGAACTCATATGCAGTACTGAACATCCGTGTTCAGATATTGTCCACTTGCAAATTAGCTCATAAAAAGGAAGGTATCTGTTCTTAAATCAGCAGAGAACAGTATTAAGGCAATAAACTATCCCACTATTTAAATTTTCCAACACATAGATCAATGAGCTTGGCACTCAACACTCATGGAATTCTGACATAGTTAGCCATAAAAATAGCACAAACCTTGAATAGTATATGTGGAACTGCACTCACTCCCACAAATCTGAGCCAGTGTGCTTGCTGAACCGGAATCAAACACCAGATTGCCAAACATTAGTAAAATAATAGGAGTCCAGGCACTCCTTGGTTCAAGACAAGCACTTTATTGAGAACCACAACAGCAACGTTTCGACCCCAAAAGGTCTTTATCAAGTTTGTTGTTGTGGTTCTCAATAAAGTGCCTGTCTTGAACCAAGGAGTGCATGGACCCCTATTATTTTATAAAAACAGCACAAGCTAGATACACAAATACAAATTATTGCAGTTGTAGCCAAATGTAACTAGTTAGGAGTTAAACCACTTGCTATACATTGTAACAAAATCAGCAGTAGCACTACAAGTGCTACACCATTAATTGATTTTATTAAAGGACACGGAGGCTCTTATTAGGCTTATCTCTTTCTTTTATTCCTCAGCAGCAAAGAAAGCTAAGGTGTTTATTTGTAGAAAAAAACATACATAAATACCCTCACAGGGTTAACCTTACATCATTATCTCTTAACCAATAGGAACAGTCCATCTCTGATATCCTCTCATGTAACCTCCTCCTCTTCCTCTTTCTTTGCTGCTGCCTCAGCTAAGTAACACCTTCATTTTTTCTTGATATGCATTGCTTAATTTGATTCTGTGATTTCTGTTGATTCTGTGTTGTTGCTGCAGTATAATCTCCTGACTACTGTGTTTTCCCTCCCACCCTCAACCCTCCTGTGGGTTCACTCAGTGGGGGTGCCCCTCCCACGCATCCCCGCCGGTTCCCCGACCCCCAGGGCGGGTATACCGGCCGTTCACCTCACTATCGGGTAGTTTATTACCCGCCCTCCCACCCGCGGCACTCGGGCGCTGGGCGCAGGGAAACCCCTGGGAACGGTTCAAACTGTTCCCTGACTGGGTTTTTTCCTCGGCGCCAGTGCCCGCGAGTGAGTGCCGCGCGCGCATGCGCATTTCCAGCCGCGACCCGCGGCGGCCATCTTAAAGGGGCGGCAGACATAAATTTTGCCGCTCTTTTTTCCCCCTCAGCTCGCTCAGCCCAACAAGAAGGGGCGAGCTGATTGGTTTAGAGGCCTGCCTGTCAGCTTGCCAGTGCTCCCAGAGGGCATTCCTGAGGGAACACTCGGTAAGCTAACAGTGCAGCCTTTTTTCTGTCCTGTCTTTGCCTTGTCTGACTGTCTACCCTGCCCTGCAGTGTGTAATTAACAGCCACAGTTTTTACTGCCAGACTGTGTGAGTCCCATTATCCTGCCACTAAGTATCTAACTATGCAGGCCCCTAGTGAGCACCCTGTCTCTGGCCCCAGTGATGGTGAGGACACCAACGCCCGCCACCAGACCAAGCTGTCTGAACCCCTAACCCTCCAAGGGGATGCGGTGGCTCCGCTGGAGCAGCTGGACTCGCAGGAGTTCCACTCACTCCTGGACGCCACCATGTCACGGTCGGTCACCCAAGCGATTTATTCTGCAATGGGGGCTATGTCTGACAATCTCTCTCACTCCATCACTACTGCTCTTAAGGCATCCACCACCAATTTGCCCCGCGCTAGAGCCGTGGCAGACGGGTCATTACGCAGGGAAGGCCGGAAAGCCATAAGCAAAACCCATCACGTGCAAACTCCTACCTCCAAAAAAGAATTGACGGACAGGGTACGTCCTGTCACCGCTGAGGTCGTGGGGCCCCCACGAAAGAGAGCCACCCGCCGGGCAAAAGCGGCGCGGACGTGGAAGAGGGCAAAAGCCCTGTCAGATTCTTCCGACACTGATTCGGATAGTGAGGAGGTTTTGAACGAGTCCGACGAGATCGACTCAAATGAATGGGAGGTCTCCTCCCAGGACCATAGTCCGTCACGAGATCCAAATACCCTAAGGTATGATAACGCGGATCCGTCCGCCATTTTGGATCCACAGGGCGAACCTCTGTTCGATCCCGATACATTACAGAACCCTAGGTCAGCAGAGTGGTTCCCAACTGAGCATGTGGCACGCTACATAGCAGCCAGAATCCGTAAGCCTTTAGATAAGGCCACCAGGAACAAGTTGCGGGCAGAATGCCCACGGCCAACAGTCCCCGACATGGCCTGTGCCACGCCGGATATAGATCCCAAGGTAGCACAGTTCCTGGGAAAAACTGGCTGGAAGGCAAAGAAGGGATTGGATTACTCCCTACGCCACTGCCAGGACAAGGTACTCGATACACTCGGCCCTAGTGCCAAAATCTTCGAGCTGGTTGAAGCAGCCCTAACTGAGGGGACACCGTTAGATTTGCTAGCCATTAGAGGCTGGGCCCAGAGATCCATTTGCCTCATCGGCAACGCTAACGCCGCGCTAGCCACTGAGCGGCGCAAAACCATTCTTATGAAAATTGAGCCCAAGCTCGTAAACATGGCCCTCACCGAACCGGGGCCACAAGCCAAAGGTCTCCTATTCGGAGACAATTTCGTTAAGGAGTTAAGCACTTACGTAAGCACGTTTACGGCCCTAGACAAGGCACAGACAAGCATAAAAAGAGTGTTCTCTCCCAGAGTTTTTGGTGGGGCCGGCAGACACCGGGGCCGTCTGCCCGGCCGTTCATCCCGTGGTTCATACCGGGGATACCGAGGTCCCGCTACGGCTAGATTTCAGCCGCCAGAAAACAGAGCACCCTCGCCCTTTTTTCCGGTCAGAGGCAGACCATGGCGACCTCGAGGAACCAGAGGCACCTCATACAGCCGACGGCCTTATGGTGAGTGCAATACCTTTCCCCTCCCCGGGTATACACAGCGTAGGGGGCAGACTGTTACACTTTATAGAGGTCTGGCAACACTTGACAACAGACTCGTGGGTCCTAAATACTGTAGTAGGGTACCGCATAGAGTTCGTACAACCCCCTGTCCAAACTACCTGGCCACACCGAATAACATTCTCCTCACACGACAGGGACCTGGTGACCAAAGAGATCCTCTCACTCCGAGAAAAAGGCGCAATATTTCAGGTTCCCTCACCCTTCCCGGGGTTCATGAGCAATCTATTTCTGGTACCCAAGAAAGGAGGCGGAGTCCGCCCAGTCATCAACTTGCGGCCCCTAAACGCATTTGTCCGATACCGCCATTTCAAAATGGAAGGTATCCACTGCTTACGAGACCTGCTCAGAGTGGGGGACTGGATGGTCAAACTAGACCTGCAAGACGCCTACCTCACGATCCCTATAGCGGAAGAATGTCGCCACCTACTCCAATTCCAATGGCAAGGAGCGACATGGAGATTCCAATGCCTGCCCTTCGGACTCTCATCAGCCCCTTGGTGCTTCACCAAGCTCCTAAAACCAGTGGTCGCGTTATTGCGCAGCAGAGGCATACGAATGATCATATATCTGGACGATATGCTGCTCATGGCGCACGAGGCCTGCCAACTCCGACAGCATCTATCCTGGGCATTGACCCTGTTAAGAAATTTGGGATTCCTCATCAATTGGGAAAAATCGGTACTTACCCCATCTCAACACATGGAATTCCTGGGATTCCACATAGACGCAACGACCGGGACGCTCAGTTTGCCAACAGACAAAGTCAAGAGCATAAAAAAGGAGATCCGCAGAACACTGACAAGACCAGTGTTAACTCTGCGACAACTAGCCAGGGTACTTGGACTCCTATCAGCCTCCATCCAGGCAATCTTCCCGGGGCCTCTACATTACAGGGCTCTGCAAAGGCTAAAAGCCTCACATCTACGCTCGGGGCACTCATACTCCGACTCCGTCCCACTCGACCACGAGGCCAAGCAGGAACTCACCTGGTGGCTGCATCATATGGAAGCATGGAACGGCAGGGCTATCTTCGGAACTGCCCCGGACTTCACCATAGAGTCCGACGCGAGCACACACGGTTGGGGAGCGCGCTGCGGGCCTACCTCCACCGGAGGCATCTGGTCACGCTCAGAGAAAGAGTTACACATCAACGGCCTGGAACTCATGGCGGGGTCATTCGCCCTGAGAAGTCTCCTCGGAGCCGCAACCAACTGCTCCATTGTCCTGCGAATGGACAACATATCTGCAGTCCGATACATCAACCACCTTGGTGGCACAAAGTCAAGGATCCTGGCGGACTTGGCCAAAGACTTTTGGCAACATTGCCTGGCACGCAATATTTCGGTACAAGCGGAGTACATCCCGGGCATGTCCAACATAGTGGCGGACTGGTACTCCAGACATCTGCGAGACACCAGCGACTGGCGGCTAGACCGCAGTGTGTTCTTACGACTTCAGACGCTCTGGGGCCCGATGCAAATCGATCTCTTTGCGTCTCGTTTGAACTCCCAATTGCCAACATTCTTCAGCTGGAGGCCGGATCCAGACGCCCTGGCAGCGGACGCTTTTTCTCCAACACTGGCCACACAACAGATTGTATGCATTTCCTCCGTTCTCCCTCACAGCTCGAACACTGGTGCACCTCAGGCGGACTCAAACGTCATTGGTCCTCATAACCCCGTTTTGGACAGCTCAGCCGTGGTTCCCCACACTCATGGAGATGTCTATAGACCTGCCGAGACACTTACCAGACGTCTCATACCTTTTAGCAGATCCAGAGGGCAAACCACACCCCCTGTTGGTACAGGGGCAACTCAAACTTTTAGCATGGTTGCTTTCAGGGGACCATGGAGCGTCCCAGAGGTTCCACAGGAAACTATCGATCTACTGGCAGGAGCTTGGGCGCCTGGAACGAGACGCTCCTACCTCTATGCCTGGAACGGATGGAGTAGTTGGTGCATGGAACAGCAGGTGGATCCCATATGTGCTCCTATAAATTACCTGTTGCGTTTCTTTACCAACCTATACAATCAAGGTTTGGCCTATCGCACCATCAACGTGTACAGGTCTGCAATCTCAGCGGGACACCGGGGAATAGATGGGACCCCAGTGGGCCAACAACAATTGGTATGCCGTCTCCTTCGAGGTATTCGGTTTGCTCGTCCACCGCAACCCCGATACACGTCTCTATGGGACGTCAACTCAGTTTTACAACTGTTAGAAACTTGGCCACACAATGAGACACTCACACTGAAACAACTGTCAGCAAAACTAATCATGCTCCTCTGCTTGATCTCTTGTAAGAGAGTGTCAGACGTCAGGGCGTTGGACGTTGATGCAAGATCCTTTACTCCCACGGGGGTTTCATTCAACATCTCCAGACGTACAAAGTCATCAATTACCTCAGTTTCGTATCCAGCATTCCCGCATAACCGTAAACTCTGCCCGGTGGTTTGCTTGAAGGAATACGAGACAAGGACCCTGGAATTCAGAAACCCGAGGCACCCGGAATTGTTTTTAGCTATCAAACAACCACACCATCCCGTATCCACGGTAACTCTCGCCAGATGGGTGAGATGGATAATGGCCTTAGCCCACATAGATACAACTGTATATGGTGCACACTCTACCAGGGGGGCCATGGCTTCAAAGGCTTTTAATTTAGGTTGTAAATTGGAAGATATCATGAAAACAGCAGACTGGTCTAGGGCATCGACATTTAAGGAATACTACTTTCGACCTACAGAACATGTGTCAAGTTTAGTTATTGCACAGCTTTAAACTAGCCTAATAAGAGCCTCCGTGTCCTTTAATAAAATTACCAGATTTTACTAATTACATGACGTAAAGTCATGATTTTATAAAGGACACGGAGGCGAGTATTAGCCCACCCAGGGCAGATACAACAAAACATTTGTATCCCAACCCAGGTACGTAATAGGGACTTTTTTTCGTTAAATGAGTTATCATTGATATAAGGTATATGTGTTACGCTATGGTAAATCTATCAAACAAGGAATGATTGCATGTTTAATATATGATTGATTACATAAACAGCTCACCTTTTAATACCATAGTAAGATGAAAATAGTTGGCAAGGACACGTTTTACCATTTGTTTTCTTTGTCTTTCCAGCCTGAAACACAGCTAAAAGATACCCACTGATGACGAGAAATAATCTCGCAGTTTTGAGAGGATCAGTTTCGGAAGATCCCGCGTTATTTGTGGACGGATTCAACTTCAACGTCAAGTATCCAGTTGTCAACCGTTTGTGTGTTTTGGTTATAACGAATTTTGTTACATACTAATGGTGATTTGTTCGTTTCGGCATCATCAAGAAAGAGGAAGAGGAGGAGGTTACATGAGAGGATATCAGAGATGGACTGTTCCTATTGGTTAAGAGATAATGATGTAAGGTTAACCCTGTGAGGGTATTTATGTATGTTTTTTTCTACAAATAAACACCTTAGCTTTCTTTGCTGCTGAGGAATAAAAGAAAGAGATAAGCCTAATACTCGCCTCCGTGTCCTTTATAAAATCATGACTTTACGTCATGTAATTAGTAAAATCTGGTAATTGTAATCACATAATTCAAAACCGCTGCACAAAAGTATATGTTTTTACATCCCCCAGGCTATGTCATTAAGAGCACTTTGTGAACAAACCTATGAGCAACTGATGATTTTTTTGGGAGTTTTTTCCATACATTTATTTTAGGGAAATTCACAGACAACAGATGTCCTACTACTGCAAACCCATATTTGTATTCTGCTACTGGTTTTGATTGCAATGATACCATACATTTATATTTCATAACCTAATCCTGCCCATAATCATACCCCTAATATTGTTCCTTAAACAATCTTTAATACAAACCCTTAATCCAACCACTCATCCAATGCCATAATACAATTTGTAATCCTACCAATAATCTAACTCATTTTCCTACCCCTAATCTTACCTATAATCTAACTCTAATCTAACCAATAATCAAACCCTAATCCTACCTGAGTCCAACCTATGATCTTATTCAAAATCCTATCTATAATTTCAGTCCAAATCCCACCCTCTAATCCTAGTCCTAATCCCATCCCATCCCACCTCTCAAGGGATTTCCTCTTCTGATGTCAACACTGAAATCAGCTAAATCAGCAGAGGGATTCCACAGCTCTCTCTGTATTCCATGATTGCAGCATGAGAGAGTGAGAATGATATTAAATGGGAAAGAGGAACTAAGGGATTTGTGCCCAGACTAGGGACTTTTTAAGGGAACACTTTGAGGTATGCAATCTTTAAGGACACTCTAATTAATGTTTAATTATGTTCTAGTAAACAGCCCCTCTCTCTGTGTTCACTAACTTGCATGATGATGATGTAGGCCTAGCCAGCTATCTGATTTAAGTTTTGGTAAATAGCACTAAAGAACTGAAATAGTCAAATGAAATCCAGAGAATTGGAGACTCTACTTTGATTCAGATTCACATCTGAATAAGAAAGACAGTATGTTAAAGTATTTGTGAGACTTTGCAAATTCTGCATTTCCCTGGGGTCTGCTCAGCCTTGCATCCAAGATACCAAGCAGACAAATCAATTAGAATTTGTAATATATTTTGTGATGTATTGACTATGTCTGTGAATTCCTTTGTGTTTGCACAGTTATTATTAACCTTATCAATGACTGTTGTTCTTCTGTGATAGTCATATAAATTATGAATATGCATGTATGTACAAAACTGGAAGTTAGGGGTGGACTCAAAAAAAGGTTCCATCTCTGACCGGCAAAAACATATTACAGATGCACGTATTTTGCGAGAACCTTCCTCCAAGTGACCTGTCCACTTCTAAGGGGATATCCGGGTGGGAAAGGAGGAAATAAGACACCAGAACCTGATTATCTTCAGCTCCTATAAATGAAGCTGCCAGATGCTTCGTCACTTGTGTTCTCTACTGACTGTGCAAGAGTCTAGAATGGAAATCAATGGAAAATCGCATGTGGCTCTATAGAAAGGCATTGTGCAAAAATATACCTGATGGGCAAATGGCAAGTTGTCTGTAGAACCTGTTTCAATCTCTATCTTCTGCCACCTTTTGCAAATAACCTGCATAGTCATTTAACAATATTGCTTTGGAGTTTCAATTTCAACAATCTAAAAAAAATTTCCAAGACATTTAAAAAAAAAATAGTTCAGCTCACTAAGCAAAGTAGTCCCTTAAACTAAATAATGGAAATATTACCCTCATGTTTTCTGAATGAAAACATGAAGGTAATAGTATCAAAAAGTGTTAATAGTGCCAAAAACACAGAAGAGTTTCATCCAAATGGAAGGGGTTAGTGCTTTCAATAAGCAAAATGATCCACTAAGGTCTATACATGGGTAATATAAAGAGCACTTTGGTAACTTATTCTATAACAGGACAAGAAATGAAAATTCACCCAAATCAGAGGCTACTTCATGCACCATGACTACTTCAGTCATTTGAATTAGTATTGGCGTCAAGCAGTTTTTCACTTCAAAACACTGCACGTTAAAAATGTAGAATGGAACAAGAGTTCTAGCTAGCAATGTGAATTTTTGTGCAAATTTGGTGTCCTCCATACAAACTTGGAATCCTCCCCTACCCCCTTTGTCACCCTTGTATTCCCTTCAGCCCATCTATAACCTACTCTCCTCCCCTAGCAGCTTGGGGGTATGACATCAGCAGAGGAGGATCGGGCTGAGGGGATAATTTGGCTAAGGTGCTGGATTTTTTTTTTAAACTTTGACTAGGGGGAACCAACACAGCATGGGATACTCCCGCCAAAACCAGTGTTTTCTGAACTCCTTAAGGACCAAACTTCTGGAATAAAAGGGAATAATGACATGTCACACATGGCATGTGTCCTTAAGGGTTAAAGAACTGTTTTTTAGTTGAAATAACCTTTTAACAAAAAAACAAGGACAATATGGAATTATTTGTCTTATATTGTTAGACTTTTTATTTATCCTTAAAAAAGATCTTGATGCCCTCTTTTAAAAACAATATTGAATAAATAAAATACTTAATATGTGAGGTAACAGATTTGTGCTCTAAGGATAACTCTGATTGCCAATTTGGTGTCAAGAAGGAATAATTTACCATTTTGTGGTATAACTGGGAATGAATTCATATATATATTTTTTTTTTTTTTTTTTTGGATTAGTATCAGAAAAGAGACTTGCAAAAGGATGAGCTTGTGTCTTGTTACAACCTATTGGCATGATACTGTATTGTGTAACATTTTATGGATTTAATACATTCTTCGCTTACTTGATACATGACATAGCAGCATGCCTACAATTAAGGATTGTAAACCTGAAACACAAAGTATTTCTGCTAATCTCTTTCTTCTTCATCACTTTTTTAATGACCCCTCCACTACATTGTGTGTCATTTTAAGGATGGAATAAAGTTTCTTCATTTTTATCCTTTCCGCGGAGGACAGTATGTCTTGCTAATAAATTATCCTTTTAGCTATGGCTTTATCTTTGAGGAGTTATCTTTGATTCACTAATCCATGGTTAGGGCCTAGTGGCATTGCTGTCAACAATTTTGAATTTGCCAGGCAATCACACATTTTAGGGTGCTGTCCCTGCAGGCAGATTTCAAAATGGAGGAGAGAACTGGGTATTAGGAACATGCGCATAGTGTAGCGCTCCATGCATGGTCTGCCTTGAGAGCGCAGGCTGTTAGTCAGTCATGTCACCCTCTTTGGGTGTGGGCCAAACCATTTAATGGGCAGACCAATCTTTTTGACTTGTGGACCCACTCTTTGCATAGTGTCCTGTGCAGTCTGCTCTCTTTCCTGACCTCCTCCATTTAGTCAAAACAGGTGTATCCTTAGGACACAGTAAGTAAAGTCAAACATATTGGTATAAAAGTACAGAGTGAGCGAAGGTGTTTATTTCAAAGACACATGCATGTTGGGGCAGATAAAAAGACGGCAGATAAAACATCACATATTCTCTCTAGCAGCAATGAAGGTCAAAATGGTAAAATGTATTAATCAAACCAGGAATTAAACATTGAAATGGAAATTGCAAATCCAAGGCCAAAACATCTTAAATGGAAAAAATGTGCCAATTATCCATTGGGGTTACTGTGAGCTACAGTTTGATTATCTTGTCAATTCTCACCATTTTCTAATTCAGTGAACAAAACAAAATGCTATTTTATTTTCCTTAGTAGGTGAGCAAAGATTATTAAAGTATTTAAATTACCAAATTCACAAATGCAGCTCCTAGTGTTATTCCGGTCCTTAAAGGGTTAAATATTAATTAACCACAAACACAACATATTTCTTTCCAGGGCACAATGCAAGTTTTACTAATTTCAGTTAAATATGGCAAAATTAAATTTTCAAGTAATTTCATCTCTTCAACATTTATTTAACAGATTAATTAATTGACTTAATTGCTTTTATTCAATTGCTGCCAGAGTTCTACATGGATCTTTTGTCCATCCTGTCATCACAATAGTAGACACTATGCACTCTGAACAATGGAGTGATATTGGAAAGATCTGAGGCTATTTCAATTAAATTATTTTTTTCTTTGGAACATTTTTGGCTTTAAAAGGATAATTATGTACTTACTTAATGTCCCCAATGACTTGCACATTTTTTGCCCAAATCACTGAGTTGGAAAATAACTCAACATTGATGTTTTAAATTTTTAAATGATCAAATTCATATATCACTTCTTGTGTCACTGATGTGACTTACATTCTAGAGCTCCAACCGTTAATTCTGTTCCCTTCCCCTTACTAGCATGGGCACAGAAACATGAGAAACATGTTTTCACGACTCTCCCAGAGTTCCTAGCTGCACATGCAAATGAGCTAAGAAACAGATTGTATTTAGTAACAGTATACAGGTATTTGGTAACAGTGTATGATTGTACATTACATAAGCATGCAACAGCAACCGTATATCTTATTTTGGCAGGTCCTACTCTGTTTCAAGCTCATGGTTATTCTTATAAGATTAACCCACTTAAAGGGGGCATCCATTCTCTTTGGGAGATACATAACAGCAAAGCATATATTAGCATATAAGCATATATTAGGAGAAACTAATATATGCTTTGCTGTTCTACATACCCCAATCATAGGCGTGCGCATGGGGTGTGCCGGGTGTGCCTGGGCACACCCTAATCCCCCTGGCACACCTATGGTTTGAGTCCTGCAGGAACAGCATTCCTGCACTTTTTTTGAGCAGGAACGCTGTTCCTGCAGGCACTCAGCGCCCCCTGTTTCATCTCTTGCCCCTGTCATGGGGGGGGCAAGAGGTGATGGATCCACACCCCCTCTCTGCAGCTCAGCTGCGGCGAGGGAGCTCTCTGCTGTCTGCTCTCTGCTCCCTCTCGCCGCGCGCTGATGCCGGGAGCCGGAATATGACGTCATATTCCGGCTCCCAGCTACAGCAGACAGCCCGCGCGGCTGAGCTGCAGAAAGGCGCCCGCCCCACTGGACCCAAGAGAAAAGTCCACGCCAGCACTCCAGGTAGGAGGCTGGGTGGACATTTTTTTAAATTTAAAATATAATAATTTGCTCTTGTGTGTGTACATACATTTATAAGTTATATTCTGCTGCATAGTATTTGATGTTTTGATTTTTTCAGATCTCCAATTACATTATATGTAAAATATATTATATGATAATATATTTTTTTTTGCATAAACTTCACTATAATTTTTAGTGTTTTTTTAGAGGTTCCTATTTTTAAATACAGCAATGGTGTACAGCAATTTAAAACATTATTAAAAATAACTTTACATTACATAAGAACAATCTATATATTTCAAATTCAGACACATCCATTAAAGCAATTCGTGAGTAATGATAATAATGTCCCGGGACAGTAAGTACACCCATCATGTAATAATATAGGAAAGTGTTATTAGAGGATAAGCAATTCACAAATCATTAAAATACCAGTGAATGGAGTTATTAGTCATTCATACTCGGAGAATTGCTAATAGCCTATAAAAGAGCTCTTAATTCATAATTATTTCATAAATAGTTACAAAGCTTCCAAGGCAAAACTTCATTCATATTATTTAGTACAGTATATACCTTTCATTAATATTCCACCGTTTTGAACATGTTCTTTCTTGAGTGCTTGGTTTGCATGTCCCCCTCCCTTTCTCTACTGCCGCTCTCCAAATGTTCCTGCGGTTCAGGGAGACCTGCATGCACTCCATGTGACTGATGGATCATCAATAACATTAAGCAGCATTATGGACCACATTGGTGTAGACCAGGATCAATACAGCCAAGTAAAAAGTCTAATACGTTGACATAGCCATACTCTGGAGAGCTCACATTACAAGAAATTAGAATTATTTTTTTTTCTCAGAAGATATGGGGACGTCAGGACTGCTTAACTGCTTTATACTGTGATGGTTTGACTAAGATTTATAGCCTCTTGTTTTGTTGGTCGTAAGACATCACAAAAAAAATCATATAGTTTAACAAACTGCTAAAGCAAAGCATAGATAAATTACACAATTTACAGAAGAGTAAAAAAAAAGGTTTTTTTTTTTTATAGTTGATTAGATCAACAAGTATTTAGTGTTCTTTATGTCAGTTTCATGTTGTCCTTCCTACAGCTCCGTAACACTGATGAAGAGACCTTCATGTACACTAAAACCAAAACAGCCATTTAAACGATGTTACAACATAGTCAAAATGAAGCTAGTGCCACAATTGGAATTAGTTTGACAACACAAAAACATTGTATATTGATCATAGATTGTAAGTAAACCCATTATTGAAAAAAAAATGTAAAAAAAAATAAATGCTGGATCTTGTATGTTCTGTATTCACATCAACTGGATTTTGTCAATCCATAAGGTCCAGCCCTTTGGATACATATATACTTTTTCTTTTGGTTCAGGTCTCTGCAAAAAAAGTAAATCATTTTATTTATTTTTTAATCCTGAATTGCTTTACAGGGTGGACCACTAGCAGTACTAACAACCCTACCACAACAACCTTTAAAGTGGGATAATATTCACTCAGAACAGCATCAACAGCTTTTGGATTTAAGTTATTTCGACCCTGCAATAAAGTAAAAAAAAATCATGGCTGCCATGCTGTTCAGTCACAGTTAGACAGACTGATGTTTTTAGCCTTATGTAGCTGACTTTATAACTGAAAAATGGGCATATGCTGCAGTGGTTACCCTCTGCACCGGCATTTCTATTGGAAAGGAAGCTGTGGTCTAATTTGGTCAGTTTCTGTCGGGAGGTTCCGTGGTTGGTCTGTTACTCCCAGTGTTGAAGAATAAGCTAATCTCACACATCTTCACTCTGAAGTCAGAAGAAGCAGCATGGATGCCCATTCCCCCCTCCCCCCCAGTTATCTGGCACATTGCCCTCAACTATCCTTAAGTATCACTGGTACCTTTTGGACCATCTTAACCCCTGCACAATTTATAGTACGGTGCACAAGCCTGCTTAAGATGGCAAACACCACAAGCTCCTAAGAGGACTATCGCATAATGTAATGGTCTATCTTGACAACCGATTTCATGTGTTTTTGGTAAAATTAAGCAGGGTATTGCTTCTGCCAGAATCAAAAGAGCTGGATCAATACCTACCCCATCAAACACCAGATGTACTTGCCTATATTAAGACTATATCTTCTATATCAACTTGCCTTGGGAGACCTGGGAAATACACAGACCACTTCTACTTCCCACTGCCACATATTCAAGCCTTTAGGGAGGAATCCCTGCGACGGGGCCTACAACCTTGGAGGAAACACTACTATCAACATCAAGTGGCAATGCGTTGCACATATTGAACTGCTCAGGAAAATACTGACCAAATGGTACTTAGTGCCATCACGGTTAGCTCATATGGATACGACCACATCTGATACCTGCTGGAGGTGTAACTCAGGAAAAGGTACAATGTCACACATACGGTGGGAATGCCCTGCGCTTACACCGTACTGGGAGATTATAGCCACACTGTTGTCGGACATACTGCATAAACCCATAAAAGGTTAAATTAAATTCTTTTTACTGTTTATGTTCCTGAGCTACCTCACTATGGCGCAAGAGACCCTTGCATTTTATGTCCTAATATCCGCAAACCTACTAATAGCAAGGGGGTGAAAATCCACCAAAACTCCCTGTAAAGAAGATGTTGTCCGACAGGTTAGCATTAAAGGCCAATACGAAAGGATGGCCCATATGAGTTTGAACAGGTCTCACAGAAAGATGGCAGGGTGGGATCATTGGGAGGCATGGATGGCTCTACAGAGGGAGCAAGGAGCAAATTAAAGTATATTGAGTATATGAAGAAGAAGGGTTAAAAAAAAAAAGGAGTCAAGGTTCCAGGGACCCATGGACGCCAGCTATTTACGGCAACCTCACATGCACCAACTCTACATGGCCCCCACTCTTTGGTCTCAGTCACCCTGGTACTCTCCCAATACAAGTAATAGTGTCAAGGTAACACTCAGGCTCGCCAACTTAGGCGCTTTCTTCTCTCATCTTTACTTTCTTTCTATTATTTCACCCCCTATTCCTCTAGACCTCCATACACTAGCATTATCTCCGTTCAGTCACCCAAAAGGCACCAAAAGTGCCTGCTACTTAATCTAAAACGGGTGCCGGTACACCCAGTGTCCAGAGAAACATACCCACCATTGTAATGACAAACCACCCATCGGGTCAATGGGTGGGCCGGTGTTTTGCTTCTAGAGGGATACACAACTACCACGACTAGACAAGCAGCACCGTTGTAGTTATATCACACGCCGACACAACCTGGTTGCGTACAGTCATACCCACGCACCTCTACTACACAGTAGTAATGTGGCACTGGCACAAATGGGATTGACAAGGTGACTATGTCATTATTGAACTGTTTTAGGCAAATGTACTGTTTCTAGTTAAATTGTAAATTGTGACGAATTTCACTTCACCACTGGGTTTTGGAGAGGCCTGTTTGCCAGCCTCTTACCCTGTGACCATGGCCCCTGGGATGGATTGTCCTTTAAAAACACTATTTGGGCATATTGGATTCTAAAGGACTGTTTCTGCCCCTTGGACTATTAACTGGAACAGATTCAAACATGTGGCAGCGGCTATCTTAAATTGTCCAGCAGTGTTTTGTCGTCAAGTGTATGGAACTGTTTTGAGCAATTAAAACATTTACAACCAAGACTCTCTCACTCTGAATACTTGTGGGTGGGCATTAAATCATCTATTGTTCAATCAACCTAAGGTCTGGCCACACCTAACTCTTTTGTTCCCAGTAGGTAAAGAGCGTGGTAGTAGGAGGCTACTATGGGATCATGGAGCTTCACAGGTTCCCACCAGAATGGTAAAGACCTCAGTCAAAATGGCTGCTTCTCCACTCTGTCTGCTTCTGCCAGGAACACCATGATCATAGACACCAGCTGGAGGAGGATTTTTCTATGAAGAGGAGTTTCACTAGTTGTTTCTCCCATTGCCAATTCCTGCTGTTCCACTCATCATACCTCTCTTTCTCTGCATCTTTATTATTTGGTTGGTCTTTCCTTATAGTCCTGGTATTACTACTCATTTCCATATTGCCCTTTATTTTGTGTCAAAGATGGGGGCCAGCATGAACTCTGGAATGGTGTCCATCAATAAATGTATTAAAGGAACACTATAGTCACCTAAATTACTTTAGCTAAATAAAGCAGTTTTAGTGTATATATCATTCCCCTGCAATTTCACTGCTCAATTCACTGTCATTTAGGAGTTAAATCACTTTGTTTCTGTTTATGCAGCCCTAGCCACACCTCCCTTGGCTATGATTGACAGAGACTGCATGAAAAAACTGGTTTCACTTTCAAACAGATGTAATTTACCTTAAATAATTGTATCACATTCTCTAAATTGAACTTTAATCATATACAGGAGGCTCTTGCAGGGTCTAGCAAGCTATTAACATAGCAGGGGATAAGAACATTTTAATTAAACAGAACTTGCAATAAAGAAAGCCTAAATAGCGCTCTCTTTACAGGAAGTGTTTATGGAAAGCTGTGCAAGTCACATGCAGGGAGGTGTGACTAGGGTTCATAAACAAAGGGATTTAACTCCTAAATGGCAGAGAATTGAGCAGTGAGGTTGCAGGGGGATTTTCTATACTCCAAAACTGCTTCATTCAGCTAAAGTTGCTCAGGTGACTATAGTGTCCCTTTAAGTCTTGAAATTAGTTATCTGATTTAGAATAAAACGATTCTTAGTTTCCTGGACAAAATAACAGAAAATTCTAATGCTCAAATTGAATAATATAGTTTTCAAATGTTAGCAAATATGCAAAACAAGTGAGGGGGGCATACATATTCTAAAGGACATCACAGGGAAAATTGAATTCTGTTGCTTTAATGAATGGTGTTTTTAATGCCGCATTGAAAACATCAGTGATATTTTAGTGTATTTATTTCCTAACTGAACAAAAGTTCCATTCAATGCCAGATATTTATGAAAAATGCATACAGTTGGGCTGCATTGTTTACACTACAATTTTAAACAATTAATTTTTCATAAGCATCCTGTAGTGGAGCTACTTCAAATATCAGTCACTTACATATTGATCATCTCTTTTCTAATCCAGAAATCTTTTTTATTTCTTTTTCCAAGTAAATAAGTAAGCTTTTGGCTTGATAAATTAAGAAAATATACATGGTATCATTGCATTCTGCAAAAATCAAAGTCATTACTGTGTATCTATATAAAATCAGAACAATATGTGCCTGCATGTCAGCAATATAATGAAGAACACTGCAGTTATTCAAAAACAAATATTGTACATTGAATGTAGTTTTCTTCTATCTGCGGCTTTTATTACTGTCCTATTCAATTGGTCACTGTCATTTGCCACAATTTACCTCACACGAATGGCGTTTTTTTTTTTTTTTTATTGCCCTGGGCACCTGTACACATTATAATTAGAATAAATATAAATCATTGGTAAAATATATCTCAGGGATTTGGGGTACATGGTTCACTGAGATAGCTAGACAGACAGACAAACCGACAGACAGACAGATAAATAGATCTATAAATAATTATGAATCATACATAAGCTATTAATTGATAAAGCAACTACGCTCACCTTACGAGTCTAAATATAAGATAATAAAAAATATAAGACAAATTGAACATTTTTGTTGCAATCCCAAAAAACTGATGCCACGTAGATAATTATCTATATAATACTAGTGTCCCTTTATAGTAAGAAAGGGATCCTGGTCAGAGCTTCGGATCGGATCGTCGTACAGCTCACAAAAAGAAGACAAAATCTCCAGTTCATCTCTATTCACAGCGTACGCTGACAAGTCAGAGTGAAGATAAAGCATTCTTCTTAATGATCTCACATCTGAGCTAGAGAGAACTCAATGAAAATCCACTATAAAAATTGACAGATCTTAGTGCACAGTGCTGGAAAGACATTATACTCCCCAACCAACTATAAATAAAAAGCTAAATTAAATAAATCCAGCACAATTATGGATTACAGCATGTTTAGTTTCAACAATCCAGCATTTGGGAGTGTCAGGCTGGAGAATTTGAATCCAGTGCTTGGTAGGTAAAGATAAAGTGACATTTTGGAAGCATTGTAGGGTTTGTGTATTTACCTTGATTAAATCACACCTATTTCTAATTGTCAAAGTACAAAAAAAACATATACAAATAAATGTGATGAAAAGGCTTATTTTCTTTAATTGCTTGCAATCACAATTTTAAAGGTGGTAGAAGATATGAACATGTCTGGAAAAGGTGAATTTACACAGCTGTGGTTTCATGAACATTACTTATGAAACAACAATCCATGAAAACATTTTTATTTCATGGTAAAATAGTCTCATAGTCCTGTAGATTCAGTATTATCCAATATGCACGCACATATTATAAGATCCAGATGACATCCTAAAGTTACTATTAAAAGTCTAACAGCATTGTTCACTAGAGTGAGAATTCAAAGTGAATTGAAAGTGGATTTCAAATTTAAGGTAAAAAGAAACTTTCAGTTTGGCTACTCTGACCTTAAATTTGAAATTCACTATCATTTCACAACTGAGTTCTCACTTTAGTGAACAACCCTGTTAATTATCAGCTACATTCACTAAAACATTGAAAATAACAGGACCTAAAAAATGCATAGTCTTGCTTTGCTACGGGTTAACCATGTATACTTAAATGCAACTTGGAGTAGATATTAAATGAACACTTCAAACACTGTGCTATTGTAAGTAGTCAAACCATTTTAGAAAGTTTTTACTTCTTACCGGGTATATACCAGGTGCTTTTCCGTGTCTCTTCTCAGCAGCCAGGAGAGCCAGAAGCTTCTGCTTCAGAGCTCAGTAAGAACTCCTGGGAAAAGCCCTGCTTAGCTCAGTGTGCTGTAATGTTTATGATGCTTGGAGTGTTACTTTAAAGTTTGCTGCTGAACCAAAATGTGTCCTTGCCTCCTGAAAACTCAGATGTATATTTAAAGGGACACTTGTAACGTGAACATACCCCAACACGCAGGATTCAGCTAAACAGAAGACAACACAGAGGAGAGATACGTCTACCGGACCTTAGAATGGCCGGACTCGACGTATATGAGAGGAGGCAGAGTCAGGAACGATCCGAAGTCAAGGGCACAGAGAGACAGCGTAAACTAGGACAAGCCGGGGTCTGGTACACAGTAAACAGCAAGCCGACAACCAGAACAGATAAGGATAAAGAGAAAACGTAGTCAGAAACAAAGCCAAAGTCAAAACGGAGAAACACAACTGAACACAACAAGCGCTAAAGGGAACTGATACAGAAACCACGATAGGGCAGGGAGTAAAGGGAGAGGTAAGTATATATAACTTTTAAACTAATGTGATTGGCTCCTGTCATATCCACACCCCCAAAAGGTAAGTGTATGGGGAGTGTGGCATGACAGGGGCCAATGGGAGCCTTTTAACAATTTAGGCTCCCACTGTCTCTTTAAGAGCGCGCCCGAGACTCGCGGCGCGCTCTTAGATTCAGGCAGGACACGTGACTGCTTCTCACGGTCACTGCCCGCCTTTCTAGTGAAGCTGTCGGATGAGCTGCGCGCGGCTCGTGCAGCAGCAGGACCGCGCGCAGCTCGAAGAGAGGACCGCGGCCGGCCCCTGGATAAGGTGAGTAACGCTACAGTACCCCCCCAGAGGACACGCCCTCCGGGCGGGTAGGGCCAGGCCTGGCAGGAAAACGAGAATGGTAAGAACGCACAAGGCGGGGAGCGTGAACAGCATCAGCTGAAATCCTACTGCGCTCCTCAGGCCCATAACCCTTCCAATGCACCAAGTACTGAAGTCGACCCCTAAGGTAACGAGAGTCAAGAACAGCAGAGACTTCGAATTCCTCATGACCCTCCACGGAGACAGGAGGGGGAGGCGGAGAATGCCGGGTATAGCGGTTGCGTACGTAAGGTTCAACAACGAGGTGTGAAATACATTAGGAATACGCAGATTCCTAGGAAGACCCAAGGCGTATGAAACAGGATTAACCTTATGCAGTATACGATAAGGACCTATGAAGCGGGGAGCCAATTTCATAGAAGGCACCCGCAGGCGAATATTCCGCGTGGAAAGCAAAACCCTGTCCCCCACAACATAAGTAGGAGCCGCCCTGCGATGCTTGTCAGCCTGAGCCTTCTGGCGAGCAGCGGAATCCACCAAAGAACGCTAAACCTGCTCCCAAGTATTACCCAAACCAGCCAAATGCTCATCCAGAACTGGCATGCCCTGTGAGGAGAATGCAGCCGGAGGAACAACGGGATGCTGGCCATAGACAACGTAAAAAGGGCTTTTGCCGGAAGAATCATGAGTGGCATTATTCCGAGCAAACTCAGCCCAAGGAAGTAGGTCAGACCAATTGTCCTGATGGTGAGACACAAAACAACGAAGGTACTGCTCCAGAGACTGGTTGGCACGTTCAGCAGCTCCATTAGACTGGGGATGGTAAGCAGAAGAAAATGAGAGAGAAATACCCATTTCTGAGCAAAAGGCTTTCCAGAACCTGGAAATAAATTGGCTACCCCTATCGGACACGATAGATACAGGAATATCATGTAACCGAAATACTTCTCTAGCGAGGATAAGAGCCAGTTCCTTGGATGTGGGCAACTTGCGAAGAGACACAAAGTGAGCCATCTTGGAAAACCGATCTACTATCATCAGGATGACTGTGTTACCATTCGAAGGGGGTAATTCAACAATAAAATCCATGGATAGGTTAGACCAAGGTCTCTCGGGAACTGGTAAGGGATGCAGAAGCCCACAAGGAACTCTACGAGACGTTTTCATACATGCACAAGTAGTACAAGCACTTATATAGTCAGTGACATCCTTGCGTAAGGAACCCCACCAAAAATATCGAGAAACTGCTGACATCGTTTTGGTAATACCAGGATGTCCAGCAGTCTTAGTATCATGATATAATGACAGAATCTCCCGTCTCTCTGGAACATCAACAAACAATTTATCAATAGGCCTCTCGCTAGGTGCCATACTTTGTTTCGCCTGTATGGTCTGCAAGAGGGATGAAGAAATAGACAACATAGTAGTGGCTATTATCCTGTCTGGGGGAATGACAGGAGTAACATCAACCTCCTGTTTGTCAGTAGTTTCGAACTGTCTGGACAGAGCATCTGCTTTAATGTTGCGATCACCTGGCCTATAGGTGATAATATAATTGAAACGGGACAAAAATAGTGACCATCTAGCCTGCCTAGAAGATAATCTTTTAGCTTTACCAAGGTAGGATAGATTCTTGTGATCTGTAAAAATGAGGATAGGATCCTTAGTTCCTTCTAACAGATGTCTCCATTCTTTAAGAGCTAAGATAATAGCAAGGAGTTCACGATTACCCACATCATAATTCCTTTCAGCTTTGGACATTTGTCTAGAAAAGAAGCCACAAGGATGCAATGGCTTTTCAGGTGATTCTCTTTGGGACAAAACAGCACCTACCCCGATTTCAGAAGCATCAACTTCAAGAATATAAGGCAGTGAGGGGATAGGGTGCTGTAAAATAGGTGCAGAGGCGAATGTAGTTTTAAGAAAGTCGAAAGCCTGAAGTGCCTCAGGAGACCAGACACGAGTATTACCACCCTTTTTTGTCATACGGGTGATAGGTGCTACAATAGAAGAAAAACCCTTAATAAAGCGTCTATAATAGTTAGAGAAACCAAGAAAACGTTGTATTGCTTTCAAACCCTGTGGTAGAGGCCACTCTATGACAGCAGAAAGCTTCTGGGGATCCATACGAAACCCTTTGGCGGAAATCAAATACCCCAAGAACTGGACTTCGGATTGGTCAAATAAACATTTTTCTAGTTTACAATAAAGACCATTATTAAGAAGGGTCTTCAAGACCGTTGTGACATGTCTGTGATGAGTGTGTAAATCTGTAGAATATATCAATATGTCGTCCAAGTACACAATTACAAATGTGTGAATAAAGTCTCCTAGGACGTCATTAATAAATTCCTGAAATACTGCTGGGGCATTGCAAAGACCAAATGGCATAACAGTATACTCGTAATGACTGGATCTAGTGTTGAATGCAGTCTTCCATTCGTGACCTTCCTTTATGCGTATTAAATTGTATGCACCTCTAAGGTCCAATTTGGTGAACACAGTAGCATGTTTCAGCCTGTCAAATAACTCTGTAATTAAAGTTATAGGGTATGCATTTTTGATAGTGATTTTGTTTAGACCTCTATAATCGATGCACGGTCTTAAATCACCCTCTTTTTTAGATACGAAGAAAAACCCTTCTCCAGCCGGAGAAGAGGATCTCCTAATGAACCCCTTTTCTAGTGATTCTTTAACATACTCCTCCATGATACGGTTTTCTTGAATAGATAAAGGGTACACCCTGCCCTTAGGAGGTATAGTGCCAGGCAATAAATCAATAGCATAATCATAGGATCTGTGAGGCGGTAATTTATCAGCTTCCCTTTTATCGAATACAGTCTTGAGAAACAAGTATTGAGGAGGTATAACAGTAGACAAAGGAGGAGTAGTAGGAATATTAATGGTATTTAGAGGGGTGACTTTAATCATACAAGAGTCGTGGCAGGTTTTACCCCATGATTTTAATTGTCCCAATTCCCAGTCAAAAATGGGATTGTGAGAACATAACCATGGGTACCCTTACACGATATGTGAAGAGGGAGAGGTGATAACCTGAAACCGAATGGTCTCAAGGTGTAAAACCCCTGTGTACATGAATAATGGTACAGTTTCATGGGTAACGACTGGAGTATTTAAAGGTCTACCATCTATGGCCTCAATGGCCAAGGGTATCTCCCTTTCTCTGACGGGAATGTTATTTTTCGTAACAAACTCAGAGTCAATGAAGTTCTCAGCAGCCCCGGAATCAACTAAGGCTAGTATGCTTTCAGCTATACAACTCTCTCCCGTATGAAGGGAAACAGGGAGAAGCAAACGGTTAGGAGGCAATTTAGGAGACTTAGATATCACACCCAAGGCCAGTCCCCTATAAGGTCTTAGGTGCGAGAGTTTTCCGGAAGCAAAGGACATTCCTTTACCATATGGTCTCGCCTACCACAGTATAGGCAGAGTCCGTTCCTTCTTCTAAGTAGTTTTTCAGTATCCGAGAGTTTGGCAACCCCTGATTGCATGGGTTCCTCCTCGGATACTTTAACACTCTCAGGTTTATCAACTCTGGGGTTAGTAGATGTGACCAGACGTCTATTCCTGTTCTTGGTATAGAGCCTGTCACGAATCCTATTATCTATATCAATGAGGTAGTCAATAAGGTCCTCTAATGGAATAGGAAGCTCCCTTGCCGCTACCTCATCTAATATAGTGTCAGATAAACCTTCCATGAACGCAGTAGTTAACCCATTATTGGTCCAATCTACCTGTGAAGCAAGGGTACAAAACTGAATAGCATAATCAGCCACAGACCTAGACCCCTGTTTAATTCTCATTAATGCTCTTGCGGCATTCTTTGACCTTTTTGTTGTGTCAAAAGTTCTACGAAAAGCCGTAAGAAAGCTATTGAAATTATGCACCATAGGCCCATTGGCCTCCCAAATAGGATTTGCCCACTCAAGTGCTTTGTCAGTAAGTTGATGCATCAAAAACCCCACTTTAGAACTATCAGTGGGAAAGGAATGAGGATACATCTCAAGGTGGAATTCTATTTGATTAATAAAACCTCTACATGTCTTGGCTTCCCCTCCATACCTAGGAGGAGGTGTTAAATGGGGCGAAGTATTGGGTGAATTGGATACTTCGGGAGGATGAGGTGTAGGAGGGTTAGGTGCGGTTGCCGGGAATAGTTCTAGACAAGAGCGTCTGGAGAGCCTGTGCTATCTGATCCATACGGTGATCCTGTTCTACAAACCTTGCCTCGTGAGAAGCCATTTGCTGAGCCAAATCTGCGGGGTCCATGGCCCTATCGTAATGTAACGTGAATATACCCCAACACGCAGGATTCAGCTAAACAGAAGACAACACAGAGGAGAGATACGTCTACCGGACCTTAGAATGGCCGGACTCGACGTATATGAGAGGAGGCAGAGTCAGGAACGATCCGAAGTCAAGGGCACAGAGAGACAGCGTAAACTAGGACAAGCCGGGGTCTGGTACACAGTAAACAGCAAGCCGACAACCAGAACAGATAAGGATAAAGAGAAAACGTAGTCAGAAACAAAGCCAAAGTCAAAACGGAGAAACACAACTGAACACAACAAGCGCTAAAGGGAACTGATACAGAAACCACGATAGGGCAGGGAGTAAAGGGAGAGGTAAGTATATATAGCTTCTAAACTAATGTGATTGGCTCCTGTCATATCCACACCCCCAAAAGGTAAGTGTATGGGGAGTGTGGCATGACAGGGGCCAATGGGAGCCTTTTAACAATTTAGGCTCCCACTGTCTCTTTAAGAGCGCGCCCGAGACTCGCGGCGCGCTCTTAGATTCAGGCGGGACACGTGACCGCTTCTCGAAGAGAGGACCGCGGCCGGCCCCTGGATAAGGTGAGTAACGCTACAACACTATAGTCACTAGAACCACTCCAGCTTAATGTAGTGGTTCTGGTGACTATCGTATGTCCCCACAGCCTTAACATTGTAAGCACTGCATTTTCAGAGACAAGTCAGTGTTTACATTACTGCCTAGTAACACCTCTAGTAGCAGTCACTCATACGGCCTCTAGAGGTGTTTCCTGTGTTCAACGTCTCCATGTTGTGCATGGACACACTGAACAGTCCCGATAGAGATGCTTTGATTCAATGCATCGCTATGAAGAGATGCTGATTGGCACATGCCTATGGGAAAGCATTGGGTTGGCTGAGATCATCATGATTGATGATGTCAGTCATGGGCACAGGGTCAAGGGAAAAAAGGTGAGTAAAATAAACTTTAATTACCATGGAGGTGACCCTCACAAAGGGGTAGTGAAGGGCTTTAAGGCATCACAGGATAAATTGCTGGACCAGCTTGACCCTATCGCCAAGATCCTGTACTTCACAGATCTGGCTCTATCACAGGGCACTCAGCTCACTCCCATCGCTATCAGAGAATGGGCCCAATGCTGCATATGTATGTTGGGCAATGTCAACGACGCTTTATGCACGGAGAGAAGAATGGCCCTACTCCGAATAGATGCAAAGCTCATTAATATGGCACATAAGGAGCTGGGATCCACAGCTAACGGCCAACTATTTGGTGACTCATTTATCGCTGAACTTAAGAAACATGTCTCCTTATTCACTACCCAAAATAAAGCACAAAATAAAGCACAATCATCGATGAGACAGGTATTCCGCCTGCCACCAGGCCGGAGTCAACCCCATGGAACTCGAACGCTTACAGGAGAGTGGACAGAGCCAGGGGCTACAGCAGCAGAGGCTGAGGGTGCGTCAACAGTTCCATACAAGTGTTTCTACTTTGACAGCAGGCAGACTCTTCCTTTATTTACAGTACTGAAAAGAGATTTTGTTAAATGCGTGGATTCTACAGACGGTATGGGTACGTTATCGAGTTCCACATCCGACCGTATCAACCGCACCCCCCGCCGCCTATACAGAGTTTGGCAGAACACGAGTCATTAATCGACAAGAAAATCCAAACCCTGTTTTCCAAAGGTGCGGTGAAACACCACAGGATGAAAACGTTTTCTTCAGTAACTAATTCAGAAGAAGACCAGAGATTTCCTACCCGTCATCAATCTGCGACAACTCAACCCCACCACCACCACTTCAAGATTGAGGAAATCCATCTGCTTCATAACCTACTCCTCAAAGACGACTGGTTCACCCGACTGGACCTTAAGGACGCGTACCTTTTGGTAATGGTGACTCAGGCCTGCCGAACATTCTTATGCTTCTGATGGCACGACCGCCCATGTCAATTCACATGCCTCCTGTTCGGGCTTAGTTTGGCCTCGTGGTCCTTCATGAAGCTCCTGAAACCGGTCATGGCTCGCCTTCGATCTCTAGGCATAAAATGCATAATCTACTTGGACGATTTTCTACTGTTCTGCGAAACACCTTCACGACTACGCTCTCAGATTAAATTTGTAGTAGATTTCCTTGAATCCTTAGGATTTGTAGTGAATCACGACAAATCTGTAATGGAACCCTCTCAAATGGTCCAATTTCTGGAGTCGAGATAGACTCAACCTTCTACTTACTCCAGGTACAAACAGGTATCGGGCCGGGGCTTTTGATGAAAACTGTTAATTTTCAGTTACTCCACATGTCTGCACTGTTATGTTTTATAATATGCCTTTCTGTCACTATGCCACTTGCGGCTGGTTATCCTCAACTTGATAATTTGACATATACTTCACAGGGGTCTTGTTGTTCAATTATTCTGGCCAACTCTTTCATGACCTATATCATTAAGTAAAGTCTCACCAGGTATGCTTTATGCCGACCATTGCATTTCTGGGGGTATAGTCAACTGAGCCATTTATCACACTGTTTAATATCCTTTTTTAGTTTGGTAACAGATATTAATAGAGTATTTTGGGTTCTGGGCTTCTTGCACTTACTTTACCTACCTTACCAGCAAACTGTTGCATTTTCATTGGTGTTGGTGTCGTAGTTCTGAAGTATGAACACTAAGTTCTTGGGTCTCTCTCTCTCTGGTTGGATTTTGGTTTTGGATCTCAGTAAACCTTTTTCTTTTGCCCTCCACTTTCCATTTGCCTATTCTTACCATCAATTTCTAGCATAACTTTCATTTATCTGCCAGGTGTATATCTTATCATGCCACATTTATTCTTTTTCATTTACGTTTTTTAAGTCACCATGTAAGTGACTGGCTTTACGATACTACCTGCATTCTTACAATAACCACTCACTCTACAAAACTTATCTTTAGCTTGGACTGGCTGTTAGGGTACCCTAAGTGGCCATGAGTGGTTTTCGGCTTCTTGTGCCATTATATAGCTGTCCTGCGAGGCCAACTCCCATCCTCAACTACAGAGGTATTCGCCCCTCGGGCCAAATCATAGTTACTGCCTCGCATCTCCGCCCTCTTGGCAAAGCAGTTAGGGCCTCACCTTTCACAGCCAACTTATTTTGAATCTCTTTAATCCTCACCGAGAGGCCAACACCCTGCCACAACACTCGGTGGCAAACATACCCAACGGGCCAAATCATAGGTAGAGCCTCTCATCGCCACTTGGCAACTAGCTAGGTTCCCATATCACCAATTTAGCTTAATTGTTTCACCGCTTGGCATAACATAGGTCAGCCAGTATATTTGTGTTATAGAGTATCTCCCACTAACCAATTTTCTCTTTCAGGTATGGTTATAAATGCTGATAAAATTTATTGCTGGTTTAATGTAGACACGTATTAAGGTGTTAGACTATTAACTTTTTGCCCTCTTTTTACAGGCCTACCCGAATGTCTGTTTCGGTACACCACAATCGACTTGTGCACCACTAACATAACTCAGCTTATTGTCCCTGACCACAAATGGAAAGGTGGAGCCTATAGTTGTGGGAGGGGATATTGCTATAAATACACAGATCACCCCTCCATCTGGGCTGAGACTGTCTGGTTCACCCCACTCACCACTCCCTTTATCAAGCCATTTAAATTGGTGGGCCCTCTTTTTACAGGCCTTCCCGAATGTCGGTTTCGGCACACCACAATTAGTTTTATTTTTCTTAGAGTTCTGTTTGATACTTGGATTATATTTGAGACTATTAGTTATTTACAATATCAGTTAACATGTTTAATAGGATATGCATCGTTCACAATCATGTATTGCCTGGAGGTCATTTCAAGTACATTTCACTTGTTTCTTTGCAGTATGAAATAACATATCATTCTACCTGGACAAGTTACTTCTTACCAAACCATGTTATACCATGAAGTTGTCCGAATATTTACCAAGTTCTTCAGTTTTCGTTCCTGTTACATTGGCTATCTCCGTTCACATCAAAGAAAGAGGAGGAGTTGGGGGCTGTCCTGACATATATTTGTGATGAAACTTTTTTGATTGGTTTAAGTTACTTTGATTGATCTTTGCTGCTGGAGATTTATAGTAAGAAAGTGATGCAAATATTCACCTCCTGACATTACTAAAATTAAGATTAGGTACACTACGTTAGCATAATCTACAATTTTATCAGTGCTTAAAATGTAGAGTTTTTTTGCAAAGTGACAAAAAAATTAAACTTCTTAAACACATCTGTCTATATATTACATAATACTATAATGAGGATTATTAATACTGTGCATGTATATTAAATGTTAAATTATTTTTCATGTTATAAATAGTCTTTTAATATGCTGTATAAAATATAAGAGTTGACAGTTTAATACATTGAATAAATCCTGATATTATGAGTGCAAGGAACTCTTAAATTTTTCTGTTATTGTACACAATATTTTTCAATTTTCAGACTGGATAATTCTATCTTTATTCATAATAAAAGGCATAATTATTATACTTAAATCTTACTGGAAAATGTAGTATAAGTATTCTTATAGATGGAGATCAGATTATGAACAGTAATAGTGTCTGTTGGGAAATATTCTTAGAAAAATCATTGGTAGAGTTCAGGTTCTAAAAAAAAACACCCAAATTGTCCATGATCTGCACAGTCACTAATTGAGTTTTTTTTTTTATCTATCTGACCAAGTAAGCTTCAATTTTATCAACTCATCAAAACTTGCCGTTTTTCAAAGAGACCCATAAATCTGGTGTGACGGACTGTCTTTTACCCCAACTGGGGGCCTCCACCAATCGCTGCTCCTAGTAGCCTGGAGTACTATAAGCACCGCTCCGGGCACCATAAGCACCGTAGCCCCTTAGCTGCCGCAGATTGGCTGGGGTCTTGCCGTTTTCCACCCACCCTGGACCCAAGCCCAGGACCCAGCTTCCAGAGGGTGTACCTCTCCTACTCCAGAGAGTCTACCAAGTATAGCTGTGTAGCTCTTACAAGAGCTAGTGATTATAGCCAGTATCGCAATCCGAAGCAGGTATAGTTGGTATAGCTGGTATAGCTGTTCCCTATAATCACAAGACGAGGCTGCGTTTTGAGGGTGAAATGAATTGACTTTAATGGGACCACATTTGGCTTTTTATGACAGTCCCCATGCAAGGGGCACTCCCACTTGGACCTGAGAGTAAACCACAGTAGAAACAAATGCACAATCACATTGGCTCTCAAATCCAGGACACTCCCATACAAACTAGGTCAATCCCTCCTCTGTACCAGGGAGATAATTGAGTCAAGTACTGTACTAACTCAATTATCTCCAGACACAAAACACACATTTTTATAAAACCCCAAAATACCTTTAAACCATACAAATCCCCCACAAAAGTTACATCCCCTGATAGTGCCGATCTGGGTGAACAACATATGCAAAAATCACCAAGATCGGTTCAGGGGTTCAGGAATTTCCTGGAAGTCATAGTTTTGGCCGACCGCACGCATGGTCCCATGCCTAAAACAGTTTCATAGAATCACGGCTAAGTGCCGCTGGGGACCGACTGGAAACCACAAAGTCTTCCTGCCAAAAACAGTTCCATAGAATCACAGCTAACTGCCGCTGGGGGACCGACTGGGAACCGCAAAGTTTTCATGCCGAAAATAGTTCCAGGGCATTCGCGGATAAGTCCCCCTGAAATTTATTCGCGGTTTTGGTCCATGCCATGGTCCATCGAATGTAGAGAGATGATCCTGAAATTTCTGCACCAGTAATACACAATGTTAAAAAGGTCTAATGGTGGCATTTGATCAGTCGCTCAGAAGGAAGTGTTAGGGTGCAGGTTGGGAGATATGAAATTTCTAGGTGAAATACACCTGTAAATATACCTGAGGTATAGCCCTCTTTGTTGAAAGTGGTTCTCCTGTTCTTTGTTATAGCAACAACAATACCGTTTCTGCAGGGCCAGACTGAACATACAAAGTAGCTCAAAAAAAAAAAATCTATGCCAGCCCCATAAGTAATTGCGCCATGTATTGTCACATGTAATATGTAAGGCTATGTCTTGCCAGCCCACATGATTGAGTAATATATAAACACACACACTTCAATATATATGCATATATATTTTCCAATATGAAATATTGGTCCTTTTAGGGTAAAACATTTTAATTATCCGGTAAGCATACTCACACAAAGACACAGACACTCTCACTGACACACACAAGCTCATTGATACACAACTTCATAGACAAACAATCTTACTGTTATACATAAGCTTATTGACATAAAAACACAAGCTCACAGATGCACACACATAGGCTCACTGACAGACAATCTCACTGACACACACAGACAAACCTATCGGTATACACAGAAACGCGGTGCAGACAAATTCTGACAAGCTTACTGCAGACAATCTCACTTTCACACACACATACATGCTCACGCCAGAAAAGTTAACTGATACACACATGCTTCCTACAGAGAAACTCACTGACACACACAAGCTCACTACAGACAAGCTCACTGTCACAAAAATGCTCACTACAGAAAAGCTTGCTGACACACACATGCTCCCTACAGAAAAGCTCACTGACACACACATGTTCCCTACAGAAAAGCTTACTGACACACACATGCTCACCACATACGCTCACGGACAAACACATGCTCACCACAGAAAAGCTCACTGACACACACACATGCTTCCAACAGACAAGCTCACTGACACACAAACACACACATGCTCACTACAGACAAGCTCACTGACACACACATACAAGTTAACCCGCTAGCAGCCACACACACAAAAGCTCACTTACTGGCAGGCACAAGAACCCACCTCACTCACTAGCAGGCACACACACACATACACAAGCTCACTCACTAGCAGATACACACACACAAGCTCTCTCACTAGCAGGCACACACACAAGCTCTCGCACTAGCAGGCACACACACAAGCTCTCTCACTAGCAGGCACACACACACAACATCTGTCACTAGCAGGCACATACACGCAAGCTCTTTCACTAGCAGACACACACAGACACACACGCTCTCTCACTAGCAGGCTCACATACACACACTTTCAGCATACGTGTTACCAAGCAGTGAAAATCACAGAAGTCAGAAGAGTGGGCAGACTGGAGGTGAGTGCTACAAGAAGAGTAACACAGATGAAGTTCAGGACATGGCAGCACTGGGCGGACTGGAGGTGAGTGCTACAAGAAGAGTAATACACATGAAGCTCAGGACATGGCAGCACTGGAACAAAATTAAGATGAGTAAATCACAAACGTTTCCATTGAATGCATCTTGATTCTCTATGATATATGAAATATTCAATGTATTTGGAAGGGATTTAGCTATAGTTAAAATTTATATAACAGGTTCACTTTAAATACATAACTTACAAAGTTGTATTACAAAACACTTTAGGAATCCCCCTCCTCCTTCCTTCCCACCCTCCAGCAATGTAAAGGGTTAAAAAAAATCCTTTTAACGTTTACCTGATTCCAGCGCAGATGTAACTCGGTGCTGGGTAAGGCTCCTTTTCCGCTGATGTCAGCCAATGGGGAGAACCTAAGGCACATGCGTGGTTAGCAGTGAATGCCCATTTAGTCTTCTGCATAGGAAAGCATTGACTCAAGAATCACCACTATGGGCAGCCTTAACACTGCAATGTAAACATCACACTTTCTCTAAATTTGCATTGTTTCACATTGCAGGATTAAGGGAACAGGAATACTGCACCCAGACTACTTCAATGTGATGAAGTGATCTGGGTACCTATAGTGTCACTTTAACAGTATGATAGCTGATATATTGACTGCATAGGGATCACAGAACAGATTAATTTTAACAACCTTATAAAACCTTGCAAATATTGAACTGTGTCTAAAAAGTCAATAGTTTAAATTGCTTCAAATGAACACTGTACTCACTATAACAACTTTGTGACGAAGTGCCCTTCGCCACTTGGTCCTGGAGAGGCCTGCTTGCCAGCCTCCTGCCCTGCGACTATGGCCCCTGGGAGAGTTTACCCTTTATAAACATTATTTAGGCACATTGGATTGTAACACACTGTTTATACACCTTTAATTCCATGAGAAAATGTGCCTCTTCCTCTCCCCCGTTTTGTTCCATTGTTCTACAGCAGGGCGTTGTCCCAGGGACACAACCAGACCAGTTGAAATTTGCTGCTTTGTCCCTCTCATCAGCCGTTGTTAAACTTTAACCCCATGGCGATTTTATTCTGTTCGTGGCATCTGAGCGCTGTTCGGATATATTGAGCGCTCAGATCCAAGCTATCTGGGGATGAATGTGGGGGTTCTGTTCAGTATGATAGGAATTATGTATTTTTGTGTATTTTTGCTGTTGTTGTGAATAGAGATATTTTCTGTATGCTGGAGATAATTGGCTTACCACACCCAAGCCATGCTTGCAGTCGGTCAAATAGGACTTCCATCTATCTTTTGAACCACTGGACCAATTTGTATGATTTTGACATAAGTTTGTATTATGCTGATTCTGAAAATGTACGTTATTTATGTGAATGTGATGTATACTTTTAAAGTTATGAATATTGTGTAAAACTGTGTATTTTCCTGCCTGTGATAATTACGTTAGCCCATTGTGTTCAGTAATTATATCACAGGCAGAGGGGAGGATTTTGCTGTAATGACTGGGAGTGTCTGACTGTATTGTATTGTGTTTTATTGGCTGTGCTACAAAACCCTGTGGGTGGGACTATGTGTGTAAAACCTGCATAAAAGAAAGCCCTTTGGTGCTGATTAACACAGATATTCTTGACCCTCAACACGTAGTCTTGTCTCGTGATTGAGGGCAATCCCCAGTGTGAGCTATACTCACACTGGGGATTGCTATACTTGTATACTCCCTTGAGCTTTAATCACTTAGCTCTTTTAAGAGCTTGTTCCTGATACACTCTCCTGGAGGAGAGGTCTTCACCACACAGTCCTGGAGGACAGAAGCTGATCAAGGGTGGAAGGCTCCAGTTAAGCTACGGCGGTTGTGGAGTCTGCAGTGGTTGTGGTGTCCGTTGCAGTGCTCGTGGTCCTCGGCGCAAGCTGGGAAGCGTCCATCAACGGAAGGTACTCGGTCGGAGTACGGGGAGTTCCGTTACAAACTTCATCTAAATTAAGTTATTATAAGGCCTACATATTTTACCCCATTCTTATTGGCCCCAAATTACAGTATTTTACTAATAAGAAGGCTTGGAAGTGCAGATCCAAGCGACATCTCTAAGCCATGTGGGAGAGCCAGGACAATTGCTTCCTGGCTCTCATACCCTAGCATACTGTGACATCACGCTCTCATGTGCAGTGCCATCATAGGTTTATTGTAGATAGTGCTGCATATGCGCCTACAGTGCCCAGGGCACCTCTTTTAGGATCAATGGATTGGACTGTCATTCTAGAGGTACACCTCCATGATGACATCAAGCAAGGAGGACGCCATGGCAGCTCCAAGGAAGAGGAGGTGGAGGAGGTGGTGGAGGTCATTTATTTTGGTGTTTTAGTTTACTTGTTTTTCTTTTTAAATTTGTAAGCATTGGGCCCATGAAACTATCTAGGGATATAAAGGATGTAGCATTAAAAATATAGATTTAAAATTACAGAAAATTGTGTTTTGAAAGACTCACTTGGTTTTTAACCCCTTAAGGACCAAACTTCTGGAATAAAAGGGAATCATGACATGTCAGACATGTCATGTGTCCTTAAGGGGTTAATACATATACAATGGAAACCTGAGAAAGATGTCAAAATGTCAAAAAAAAGACAATCTTAGGATTTTAAGTAATGTTTTTTCTTCTACTTGGAACATATATTTATTTGTGACTGCTATGTTTAGTTTCAATTATCAGACAAAAAAATAAAAAACCACAGTACAGGCCTGTCATACATATGGATCTACATAATGATGAATTGAAGTTCTAAGATTTTCTCTACCGCTTCCTAATGTCCAGCAGTGATTAATGATGCCCTCATTTATTCATTATAATCCTCTGGCAGTTGTAATTCTTTGCAGTTTGTATAACCACCCCCACATTAAAAATACGTCTGGTTTAATAGGTTTATACAGGACTATCAAAACTGCAAGTAGATTGTCAAATATTAAGTCATAATTATAGTGGTGTGAAGCTTAGAAAGGGCTCCTGAGAAACTCAGAGTCCAAGTTATTAAAGTTCATAATCAGCAGCAAACTACAACTGTGAATCCTAAAGAACACACTATATTCCCATGGTAATAAATATTATTCCGCCGAGCAGAAGATCTCAAAATGATATTTATGAGTGTAAGCGTATGCAGTTTGATGCTGTGGGTATTTTTTTTTTTATTACACAGACATCATGTTTAACTCTTTGGCCCATATTTATCAACAGAAACCCGTGGAAAAAGGGATAACTTGGACTTTATGTGGATTTTTTTTAATTCATCTATAGTGAGAAGGGACTGGGGGAATATGCAACCAGATCTCTGTCTTTTTCGCTCATTAAATCCAAACTTCCATCTCAGAAATATTCTGCTGTAAATATTTTTATTAGATATCAACTATTTTATAAACTAGTTGCTGCCGGGAGAGATTGATCTATCATCAGATCATTATCATGATATTAAATAGCCTTTGGTGGTAGCTGAAAGAAAGTAAAAAAATATGTGGATAGGAAACAGAAACACAATGCACCTAACCTGTGTTATAAATCCACCAAAATATATTTAATCTATAAATTAGACTAAGATATAGGTACCTGAAAAAATATGTTCCTCAAACATGGATGAAGGCAGCTGGTTTGGCAGCTGCACCAACCTCTGCCTGTTCTTCAGATAACAAGCACTGCATCAAATATGGCTTAACAAGTGGCTGCATGCCTGAGACAGTGGAGGATATTGCCAGAGTCTGAACTCTGGGCCCATTTTGCCACCCACCCCCAACCTCCCAAACATCAATTTTCTCCTAAGGAATATACCTAAGTGCAGGAATATACCTAATTAGCCGCAAGGCAAACAAGGCATTTGCCTTGGGCGGCATTTTCCAGTGGGTGGCAAAAAAAGCCGCCCCCAAATGCCCAGGGCAAATGTCTTGTTAGCCTTGCGGCTAACTAAAAATCCGGGCGGGCTGCTGGGCGGGCGGCGCTGGCGAGGAAGCACTTTCCCCTGAGCTCTCTGCTCAGCTCCCTCTCGCGCCGCAGAGTGATGCCAGGAGCCGAAATATGACGTCATATTCCGGCTCCCAGCATCACTCTGAAGCGCACAAGGGAGCTGAGCAGAGAGCTCACTAATCAGTGCTCCCTCGCCAGCGCCGCCTGCCCAGCAGCCCAGCAGCCACTGGACCCAAGGGAAAGGGAGAACCCCCCAGCATTCCCAAAGGTAAGGTGGCTGGGGGGGTTGAATTTAAAATAAAGTAAAAAAAGTGAGTGTGTTAATGTGAGAGTGAGTGTGTGTGTGTGTGTGTTAGTGTGTGTGTGTGTGTCTGTTAGTGAGTGTGTGTGTGTGTGTGTGTGTGTGTGTGTGTGTGTGTGTCTGTTGAGTGAGTGTGTGTGTGTGTGTGTGTGTGTGTGTGTTTGTGTGTGTGTGTGTTAGTGAGTGAGTGTATGTTAGTGTGTTAGTGTATGTGTGTGTGTGTGTCTGTTAGTGTGTGTGTGTGTGTCTGTTAGTGAGTGTGTGTATGTCAGGGAGTGTGTCTGTTAGGAACTGTGTTACTATATGTGTGTCTGTTAGTGAGAGTGTATGCGTGTCTGTTAGTGAATGTGTGTGTCTGCTAGTGTATGCGTGTCTGTCAGTGAATGTGTGTGTATTTAGAAGGCAGGGCAAGGTGGGATGGCGCGCGTCTGAGTTTTGTCATGCCTAGGGCAGCACAAAACCAGGATACACCACTGCCTAAGTGGTATGCGAGTGTGGTGGCTGAGAGTTAATGTGGTGGTTGGTTAAATGTGATATGAATGTGTGGAGTTGGTTGATTGAGATTGTGAGTATGGTACTGGCTGAATGTGATTTTGTTTGAGGGTTGACTGAGTGTGATTGTGTGTGGGGTGTGGTGGAGTGATTGTGTATGTGAGGTTGTCTGACTATGATTGTGTGTAAGAGCTGTGTGTGTTTGAAACAAAAATGTTTTATTCAACCCTGTTTTTACATACATTTGTGCATGGAGGAAGTATAATCTGTAGTGGTTC
Source organism: Pelobates cultripes (assembly GCA_933207985.1). NCBI lineage: Eukaryota > Metazoa > Chordata > Amphibia > Anura > Pelobatidae > Pelobates > Pelobates cultripes. Next base: position 124,462,986 of record OW240916.1, on the reverse strand, counting down.
AGTGGAGGTATGACCCCAGCGGACAGCATCCCTTGTGGTGGAGTAGGGGAGAGTGTGATCAGTAACCCAGGCGGGAGCGCTCGGACTCATTCATTCAGCACTGGAGAGGGAGCGTCTGAAGTGCACCCTGTTATAATTTGGTTTTAGTATATTGCTGAATTTGCATTTTTACTAAATAATGGTTCTGTTAGGGCATGGGTTCCCAACCCAGTCCTCAAGTACCCCGTAACAGACCAGGATTTAGGGATTACCAAGTAGCATCTAAGGTTTTTTTTTAGACCCAACAGGGTAATCCCTAATTTCTGTAGTGGTAGAGGGTACTTGAGGACTGGGTTGGGAACCCCTATGCTAGGATGTTTCCCTCCACGGACAAGTTACACTGCGACCATTGCAACCCTGGCAGCTCTACCACTGGTTGACTTCTTGGACTCTGACCATGTACTAATGATTCAGATAGATGTCACAAACTGTTCAACAACATAAACCAAGAGATTATGGGAATATGTAAAAAAAAGAACAATGGAATAATATATGACTATCTTTTGCGGCATTCAGTTACTGTGTGTCTTGGATTCATTTTTCAGTATCATCTGCCATGTTGTCTGGAATGTGTTTCAAGCCAGGAGAGAGCTGGAGGATGTCAGGCATGCTCTGTCTCACCTATCTTCAACCAGCACTACTGCAAGAGTATGGGTTGCCTATATCCATAAAGTGGCATAGATGGTCAGGGGCCCAGTAGGCTCCTGTCTGAGCCTGGAGCTCCACCTCTGTCTGAAAGGGGGGCTGAGTCATCTTAGCACATGGCCTACGAGGTCCCCATAGACTTGCCAACTTTTCAGTGTATAATTCCATGAGAATTAATCAGAACCTTTAAACCCTTTTTTATTAAAACATTTAGGTTGACTATTCACCTCAGTATCAGCTGTTATCTGGACATGCGATCTTGCTGTTGCAAATACATATTTTCAAGACTGAAACTGATAAAAAAAAAAAAAAACATCAACTTTGCAGCACAATGGGGCTGGATTTCACTCATGCGTATGGAAATTTACATACTGACGACCAATGAGTTCAAGCCAATTATAAAGCAAATTCAGTGCAAAGAAATCTTGCAAATGTTTGTGTTGAGCACTTGATTAATTATAAATATTTCATACTAATTTTGTACTGTGCCACCTCCGTCTGTATGATACTAACCGAGTACCTTCTTTATGTTGGATTTCTTGTTTTTAAGCTTCAAGGCTCATGTTATATTGTTCAAACATTTGTGGATTAATCTCTGATGTACAGTATGTTTTTAATGTTTAAAACTGATTTTGTTGGAGGTACCAATAAACATCAGCTTAATTATATTGATAATTTACATTTTAATTCCTGTGAGTGGTTGTGTAGGCAGGTCCCCAGTGCACTGTTTTGCCCAGGGACCTATAATCCTGCGAAGACTGTCCTGAAGGGGGGGCAGCAGGGAGATCACAAGTTCTCCCTTCTCAACTCTGCAGCCCCTCACTACCTAGAGGGAACATTGTGATCTGCACCTCTATTAGGTAATAAGTGCTCACCCATAGTCCTGGTGCATCTCTATGACTCAGAGTGCCACCGCCAGTCATTGACTGAATGCTGATATCATGATGGAGCTCCTAAAGTGATCTGTGCGCAAACGTGGTGCACACCACAACGCTTCCCCACTGGACCACTAGACCACCAGGAATCCTTCCCAAAGTTCAATTCACAGGACTATCAGGGATAACACCTTACTTCTGTAAAAAGGGAAGCAGGAGGACAGCCACTGAAAAACCTCCCCACTTACACTTTATCTCTTTAACTAACACACTCAGACACCAAACACACAACACTCATCCACACTCAAATACTCCTTCACACACAAAAGGAATCCAAGCCATTTATTTAACAAAGCAAAGCACTGCCCTGACCTAAACCAGTGATGCAGGGAGGCACTCATTATCAGACTCTGCTGACACTCTCCGCCATTACATTTGCCCTGCATGGCAGAGTTAGCACAGTGGAGCTAATGGAAGTTCTTTGTAGGAGCTTTCACCTTCAGGGCAACTTGTCCCATTAGAGGTATCTCTGATGATGGAGAGTCAAAAATGGGTCGCAAGAGAATACTGAGGACGGGCAGCAGCTGAAATAGCCTGCCCTTTGGTCAGTCCCCCTCAGTTCTCAAGCTGATTTTTGCTCATCTCGTGCCATTACAGATAGAACATATCTGAAGCATATCAGACTGGTCCCACCCATACAGGCAGTCCAGATCCGAAATGCCAGCAAGTTCTCTCTGCATGAGAAATACAGCAACTCCAGATGATTGTTTCAGCCTTGTTAGGCATCATCAGTGAGGCATAGCTAATATCTCCCTAGGCACCGTGAGCAAGGGGTCCACATCTTGATTATCCCTTTAAACTTGTGGAGAGTCAAAAATGGGTCTGCTTCACTGAAGGAATTTTGACAAAATGTGGCATTGTGGGTCTTCAGTTCACAAAAGTTCTTTCCCAATATTTCAGACAAGCAAAGAGTAGGGTGTGAGTTGGAGGTATGTCCAGGGGGCGGGGCTGTTCTGAGAAATGTTGTGTGACACTGATAATTTATACAATTAAAATGTAATTTCGAATAAGAACAATGTATCTTATTTACAAATACCGATTTCTAAACACATTTATTGTTGTTTAAGACAAGTTACTGTGAGCATTAATGCTGTAGAGCTCTGTTATACATTCAGACACAACAACAATATGGAGCTCCTAGAAAAGAGGGACATTAGGATAGAAAAGAGGGACAGAGAGGTTTCCCTTCTAAATAGAGACACTTGGGATGTATGTGTATATCTAAACATATATATTGTGACGAACTGGACCTCGTCACAGGTTCTTGGAGGGACATACTTGCCAGCCTCTTACCTGTGACTATGACCGCTGTGCTAAAACTTGGTTTAAATCACTATTTGTGCCTATTGGGACTTATAACAGGAACCATTCAAACTTTCGAAGCGGCACTTCGAACTCCCGATGCCACTCGAAGTGCCCTTCGACCACGTGGTGGCGGCCATCTTGTTCGCATGGACCAAAACCGTGAATAGACTTCAGGGGGACTTAGCCGCGAATCTATGGAACTATTTTCAGCTATGGGACCATGCCTGCGGTTGGTAAAAATATGACTTTCATAACATTTCTGAACCCCTGAACTGATCTGGGTGATTATTAGATATGTTGGTCACTCAGATCAGGGCTATCATGGGATGTAACATTTGTGGGGATATTTTGGGGTACTTTTGGGACTTTTTAGAAATGTGTGTTTTTTTTGTGTTTGGAGATAATTGAGTTTAGTATAGTGTTTGTCTTAATGATCTCCTAAGTAAAGGGGAAGGCTTATTGTATTGTATGTGGGAGTGTCATGCATTTAATAACTGTTCTTATTGGTTTGTCAGTGTGTGTCCCTGTCCCCAACAAGGCCCACGTGGGTGTCACCCTTGCATGGGGACTTGCATAAAAGGCCAGTGTGGCTACCATTAAACGAGTCTTACTTTTACCCTCAACACTGAGTCTCGTCTCTTGTTGTAGGGAACTGCTATACCAGCTATACCAGCTATAATCCCTGCTCCTGGGATTGCTCTTTGGATTACTATACTGGCTATAATCACTAGCTCTTTTAAGAGCTACACAGCCAGACCTGCTATATTCTCTTGGAGGAGAGGTTAACCCACTGGAAGCTGGATCCTGGTATTGGGTCAAGGGTGGGTAGAGGACGGCGAGACGCCAACCAAGCTCCAGCTGTTCGTGGGGTCTACAGTGCTTATGGTGTCTGGTGGCATGCTTGGAGTCCTCAGTGAGCACTAGGAGCGTCGATTGATGGAGGCACCCAGTCGGGGTGCCAGGCAGTCCGGCACATATATGTATATGTACTTTGTGACTATTTTATAGTAAATATAATTCTCTGGGCCAAGCACTCACTGTTTCATGGTCTTTACTTAACTTGGGGCTGTATAACTCTAGCCACAATATGGAACCCATGATGTGTTCACTCTACTGCACTCTATCACAGGTTATATATTAATATATATGTATTTTCTTCCTGTAATTAATCTCAAGAGCGAGATTGTAAAGTAGTGTTTATAAACTGAGCAGTCTCTGTACAAAACAATATAATCAGATGCCTAAAATAAAGTAGACTTTGATGCCTAGACTCCTTCAGGCTATTCACTTGTGTTCCTTTTTCTCTTTCACATAGAGCAACATGTTCATGATAGGAATTTTATTAAATTAGTGGCACTTAATCCACTGATGTATTGTCAATTTTGAAGGAGGGAATGAGCAGGCGGCAAGCTTTTAAGTACCTCAGTGGGTGTTTGGCTGGCTCGTGCCCAGGCAGTTTTCTTCATCCTTGCCAAAAGCTGTCGGTATGGGTGCCTGACTACATCCTTTTTCTGATACTGGAAACCTGGATGTGCAAAAAATCTGTTTGTCGGAGCTCATGCCAATTAGAGAAGTGTTATGACACATGAAAAGGATTATAATTATGACTTGGCTTCCACGCAAAACTCCTCTGATACATCAGTGACATAGAAGGATAACAGCATTCTTTAACCCATATTAACTCCGTGTTTTATATAGATATATAATATAGATATATAATATAATCGATAGGATATTTACATTCCTTTTTGTTTCATAAATGTAATTGAAGCCCACTATCATTAATTTGTGATAATTGTTATATTTTATGGCTTTTAAGAAATCTGTCCATCACAAGTAAGTTTGTTATACTTAAAATGCTATTATGTTGCAAAATATAAAGCTACAGTAATTTCCCATATGACACAATTGCAAATCTTCACCACCTACAGATGGTAGTTAAACGATTGGCAGTGCAGACACAACATAGTCTCTTGAAGATTTCCACGGATGAGGTCTACAGCCCCATTTGAACACCCACGCGAAAAGGGGCACACACATCCCAACAACACCAATGACTCCAGTTAGCATGCACCCGACACTACCTCTGCCCACAACTGCCTGAGCAGTCCTGACCTACAAAAAGCAAACAATTCATTGAGAGGGACGACGTAGCCGGCCCCTACTATAACATTAGAAGCCGGGTCTCAATACTCAGGGAGCAAATGTTAAAGTTGGAATAGTCGTGTTTGAATGCAATGCCGATGATGTGACTCTGTATTACCCTTTACCTAGCCTTCTTGCTTTAGAAACCTTGTAACGAAACCGATAGCTGTCTATTGTCTACTACTTAACGCTGATCTAATTAAAATAGCGAATTCTAAAAAAATATTGCAAACAAGGTGATGTGTATGTTGAATAAATGAAGCCAATGATTTGTTATGGGAATATCCATATAAGTATATTGTTTTTTCTTGTTTATTACAAAATGATGATACAAATCCCATCTCCCTCCCAGACAGCCCTTTTTCTTTTTCTGTACCCCATTTTATACTTGAAAAACTTTCAATAAAATCAGAATTGTAAAAAAGAAATATAGGTGAAGTTGTGCTTTCATACTCCAGGTGGATCTCTTCTATGAATTCCTCCGAGCACTTTAAGTCAACCTTATAAGAGAACAGAGTGATCCCTAATTCTCATACATAGATCTGGATTGCATTGGAAATAGAAGGTTCTTTAATTCAGCCGCATAATAGGCCTATATAATGGGAGGCTTAGAGTGATAAGATGTAAACACAGTAGTGAAAAATTGTTTATTTGGATATGTAAGTACCTAGAACCAATAGTCAAGTTATTTCTTCAGTCCAACATTTTTGGAGAAACCGGATCCATGCTTAATCAGCAACCCCAGCAGCAATAGTAGAAAAACACTCAGAATATTATGTTTATTAATCCCACGAGTGGTGTCTTTATATGCAAGTCTGGTTGTTTTTATGTTTTCAGGCTGGGATCCTCTGTGACCTGAGCATCCCGGTTGCTATAGCAATGGATTTAACCAAGGTCCCAGTAAGAACAAGGTTTGGGGCACATGCTGCTCACTACCTCGTTTTGACCAAGTCCCTAAATAGTGCTCATGATGATTTGTGGGGTGGTACTATTCCTAACTGAAACATAGACATGCTGACTAATAAAAGCTATGTTTTAAATGGAAGAGTCTCAGAGTGCTGACCATCTTTTGGCGATTGAATCTGCTGGTTATTAGCATCCGGCATTTACATGTTATTGAAACCCAGAAGTTCATACCTATTGTGGAGTAGGAGAAGAAACGCAGTTTGTTTTTCCTCTTTCTTTCAACTTCACCATATAACAATTATTGTGGCAACCCCCCGAAGCAAGATTAAATTTAGCTCTCAGATTTAATTAGATTACTGCACATGTGTGAAATTAAATGTATTATACTGCCGTATATAAGTATATAAACTTTAGAACGCATACATTATTTTAATTTTCATAGAAAGGGTACCTATGGGCAAATAAAAACCACTGGATTATGCTCATTCTGCTATTCATATATGGAGAGATATCCAGTAAGCTATTATGTTTCAATTATGCCTTTGCAATAAAGTTGTCGTGTAAACAAAGCAACACTCTATTAGAGCTTGAGAACTTAAGTTCAATAGTCATTTATTATTACAGATTGAAACGTATTAGTTTCTTTTGCACTCGTAACCAAATTGATGGATTTATAATTATAAGAATACCCTTTGCATTAGTAATGCCAGCTACATGGGAAGTTACAGGGGTGTTACCATGCCAACCCGCTTAATAAGAATAAATGAAAAATAAAATATTTGCAAACAAGAATGTTTTAGAAACAAGAGTGTGTACTAGACTTCTAATAAATTATGGACAATTTAGACACAAATTCTATATGAGAAAGTTTGATTAGTTTTAAATTCTGAGAGTAAAACGAGAACACTATGTACCACTAATAAAGCCAAATGTATGGAAAAACACATTTGGGGACATCGTTTTTAATTTCAAGATATCAGCCAAAACGTAGACCGTTACTGGCATACAGAGCCTGACAACATCGATACCAGGAGGATTTCTCTTATTGATACAACTGCCTTGCAAAAAACGGGAGGCCAAACTCTCCAAGATTAAAACAGGACACTCCCTGAGATAGTTATGCTGGTAAAGGATTTTATCAAATGTGAGATTCCAATCTGTTAAATACATTTTAGTGATTTTAGACATTTTTACCCTATGAGCCATCTCTTCTAATTTTCTTTCTGTATTCACATGTACCTGGCCAATTACAAGGAGACTTGTTGCATCTGAAATCCTGAAATAAATTTTACCAGTATTAACTTTGAAAAAAATTTCAATATAAAGAGTATCTGTTATTATACATAGGAAGTGCGGATATTTTATACTACCACTAATAGCAGAGGGGTTGGATTAACCAAGGAGTGTAACTCCCATCAGTCTCAGGAAGACAAGGGCATTATAGAGGAGATTTATCAAAGCATTGTAGACAGTTGTGCGCCTTTTATTTGTATTTTTATTGATATTTTATTACATTTGTTGGATTTTGCTTATCTGTTGCGTCAATTGCGTCCTGTCATTTTTGATTGAATACAATTTATACATTGACACAATGGGTTAATCAAAGTTTCCTTTATGTTTCCTGACAGAAAAGTGTTCTGTTTCACTTTTCTACCACCTTTGGGGTTTTTTTGGTAAAATTGATAGTTTTGCAACAAATTGAGGAATTTAGGCAGGATAAAGCCAATACTTGTTTGACCATTTTTACAATTAAAATTAAATGTGAAAAGTAAGAGATCGAAAATAAAAGATAATTTTCAGAACACTGTGTTAAATCTCTCCCAATATATCACACATATGTACTAAGATTAAAAGAGCCCTCTGAAATGTCTCTTTCCTCCAACATTTCCTGTTTGTAATAAACTAACTGCCACTCCGGATACACTGAAGGACAGGTGAGAGACCAAGCAACGTTTCAAGCTGGGGTACTGCATTCATCCACAGACATCATATAGTGTGTTAAATAAATCTGACGCAAAACAGGTGAATTGCAAAATGTCCATCATATAAAAAACTATGTGCAAAATACAAAAATATCAGTCAAGTGTTATGTACATAAACCTGTTTCTTACTTTATAAACTTATATCAATTAACGTAAATAAAATTTTTTTAAATATAACTTTTTTTATGTATGATGCATTCTTGTGTTTTGTTTTAGCTACATTGTCTATTTAGTAGTAAGATATTTTGGGGGGCCTAGACTTTAGATTTACATTAAGTGACCATCAATATGATTAAACATGTGATTCATCTCTATAGTAAAAGTGCACTCTAATACGTGCAATGATAATGTAGTTTAAAAGTTCAATATAAATCACTGATTGAGTCTTCTCATCCACTTCTACAAATTAACCATATCGGTACAAAATCACATCTCAGTGTTGCCTTGGAGATTGCATTGAACAAGCATGCAATCAACCATAGCTACTGATGTCTACAAAAAATTAACATATAGCCTCCCACTAATTATTGGAGCATGTGCATACAAAAAAAGAAGGGACAAAAGTATGCCCACTCACCACTCCTACTATATAATTGAAACAATACATATGGTCAAACTTCGTCATTTGTGCTATCTTCACACAATAATAATATGCTCAATAGTCACAATAACATGTAAATGACAAATGTGACTAGATCCCATGGTATTATGAAAATAAAAGCTGATAAAAAGTATATCAATCCAAATTTACATAACAATACAAATAAATATATATGTCCTATTTATGCACCAACAGCAATTAAAATCTAAAAAGTGTTAACATCAATAAATATGCATCTTTTTACATAATCTAAATAAATAAAGGATAAACAACATATATAAATTTGGTTTTGTTTTTTTTAAAGTGATCACAAATGATAAAATAACAGAGAGCGTTTATGTTCACTCTGTATACACAAACATGACAGATATTGGTTTGCCCGTGTCTGACAGTGAAGATGGCACTGGTAATGGAATTAGCTTGTTTGGTGTGCATGCAGAATTTATAGGTTAAGCTATGAATGTCACAATGTTTCTATCAATCTGAGGCTACATTTGTTTTCCCCTGGTTCTGGACTTCATGTAACTCTTGTTTTAGTTCAGCAGGCTACATCACAATGCATTTATGTTTCACTTTAACAGAATGCTAAACAATGTTTGACATTGGCAGCTTGGAGCAGACCTTATGGAAGTTGACAAATTCCAAGCCAGTGCAAAACATGAGATATGGTCGAGATCAATACGAATCTATTTACGTTTTTGTGCTGTCTTGTCCAGAGCTATATACATAAGCTACTGTGTACGTGTTATGATCAATATAAATTAACATGCACTTATTCTGAATTAAAATTTGCCAGTGTTTGTCATGTGTATATATCCAACAAAGCAAAAGTTAAGAACTGGATCAGTAAAGTTCAGTATTAAGTATGAAAAATAAATGAGCTAAATTGAGGCTGTCTTTGCTAGTATTAAAGATAAGAGTCTCACATTAGTGTGAGAGTTGAGAGCTCTAGGTACTGCTGGGTGAATGATTATGCAGTTGGTCTATTTCTTAATAGTGAGTTGGGTTGGGAACAGATTTACAAAATTCAGGCCAAAAGGGAAGATTGCTTGTGTCTGTTAGTTTGGCATAAAGGGACACTCTATGTACCAAAACAGCTTTAGCTTAACAAAGTATATTTGGTGTATAGATTGTATGGAGATAAAACATGTCTAAAGTAAACACACTGTGCTGTGAGCATGATACTTCAAGGACTCACTGTATGCGGTATGATCTACACCAGGCTTCCCCAAACTCCGGCTCTCCAGATGTTTCTGTACTACAACTCCCATGATTCTCAGCCTATTTCATTCGCTTCTCCAAACTCCAGCCATCCAGATGTTGCTGAACTACAACTCCCATGATTCTCAGCCTATCTATTTCATTCATAGAATCATGGGAGTTGTAGGTCAGCAACATATGTAGGGCTGGATTTTGGGGAAGCCTGATCTACACACTAAAACTGTTTCATTAAGTTAAAGCTGTTTCGGTGCTTAGAGTACACTTTTAACTGGTACAGGTTATAATTGGTTTTCTTTACTTAGTCATGATGTTTGGCATTCTATATGTTGTGGATTACTTCTCCCCTTATGCTTTGCCAGCATTATGGCTGTAAGAGAATCATGGGAGATGTAGTCCACAACTAACTTATAATAGTGAGGGGACATTAAAACTAATACCTGAAAAATACAATACTTACCTTTTGAAATCTATGTTCTATAGCCCCCAAAAAAGCAAAATAAAAACAAAAAATCAATATGATCCATAATTCAGAGTGCACTCTATTCTCACTAATCTTGAGATTACTGCGGGCCTTCAGTTGCCACTAATGGGTGGGGGCTGGAGATGGGCAAACAGGGCATTCTATTTTAATAACCCCACTATGGGTGGAGTTGATGGTGATACTATGTACCCCCAGTATAAAACTATAAGCTCACACCCACTGACCTTGAGTGGAAAAGGGGGGATTTAAGGATGCCTCCCTATATTTCAACTTTAATAGCTCCCACCTGCTAGACATGGGTAGGAAAACGGGGTGGGTTGGCAGTCATCTGTCCACCTCCGATTTTTCCATTTAAACTCCTTCACCTGATGCCCAAATGATGGGGCCTTTTTAGGGGCTGGGCATCAATGGCTGCTCAGTCGCTAAAATTAAATTTAGGCAGGTGGGAGCATAGGAAGGTTTTTAATCTAGTAATTAAGAGTAGCATTACTGCTAGGGGCATCTGCCCCAGGTGTAAAAATGAGGAGAGCCATGTGGCAATAGTGACAATAAAATTTTAAAGCAGTTGAATGGCCTGATATGCACAAAATGCATCAATATTTACTTTAGCTGAGTCTGAAGATGGTAGATAAGACCAGCTTTTACAACTTTTGAAAAACATTCTAATTGTAGTTTACTGTGGTGATTCACCTGTGACACAGAGAGTAGCAGTAATTTCCATGACCAATACTGTATTCTGGGGGGGGTTGTACACAGGGGGACACACTATTTTTTTCTGCCTTTGGCGACTGTAACTCTAATTATGCAACTATTTATTGACACTCATGGGGTTTATTTATTTCTTTATTTATTTTACTTTAATGTGGCAGCTGGCTTGCAAGTGATGTCTTGCAAGTGATGCAACATAATTAACCATCACATTGCCAAGGGTTTTTAACTATTTGCCCACTGGCTGCTAGCGCTGCCAATGGGCATATAGTTTGGATTTCTTAAATCTGGCCTGGATTTAGGTTCAGATTTCAGTTTTCGTCTTGTGACTTTTTTTTCGGCTGAAATTTGGAACTGCTACAGGCTCATTCAGAGCATGAATTCTAAATTGGGACATTGTTAAATAGCCTGAACAATATACAGATTTTCCAGTCTGAATAGCAGCGGAATGGTTTTGCCCTGGCTTATACGAAGTCTATTTAAACTTTGGTGAATAACCTCGTGTGACAAACGCCCTGTGGTCTGGTCGTTTGCCACAAGCTCCTGGAGGAGCCTGCTAGCCAGCCTCCTGCCCCAGGATTATTGGCCATACGAAATACCCTGCAAGCTACTCTGTTCGTGTGATTTGGGATTATGTTGTTCAGGAACTGAACAACCGCATGAACCGGATACCACCCAGGAGCTTGTTAAGCCCAATTGACACCTTGTTACTAGTTCCTCCACAGTGTTCTAATTGTTTGTCTGGGTGGCCGCATTTCGTATGAACGACCACGCGGTGGCGGCCATCTGGTTCTCATGAACGCAGGCAGTGGTGTTAGGGCATCAATCTCCTGGATATAAAATCAGACACGGAAACTCACGAACACCGCTGAACTTCCATCATTGCCTGTGTTCGGTTCTATACGACTGTTCGGTGGAAACATTCCCATGAACAAGGTGAACAAGCTCCAGGGTAGAACTAAGGATTCCGTTCGGTAGTTTGTTCGTTTTTAAACTACCGAACTTGACCAACCGTTAGCACTGATTCCATGGAACTGTTTTGGGCATAGGACCATGTGCACGGTCGGTCAAAATTATGACTTGCATGAAGATTTCGAACCCCTAAACTGATCTGTGTGATTTTTGGATATGTTGGTCATCAGGGAATGTATTTTTTGTGGGGTTTTTATGTGTTTTAAAGGTATTTGGGGGTTTTTGTAATATTTTATGTTTTTCTGTGCCTGGAGATAATTGAGTTAGTTCAGTTCCTGACTCAATTATCTCTCAGGCACAGAGGAGGAGTTTGTAACTTGTAAGGTGGAGGAGAGGGATTATCCTGTTTGTGTGGGAATGTCAGGGGCGTGCTTAACTGTGTCTGAAATTGTATAAAAGCAGGCCACCTGGCCAGATTAAAACATTCCAGCTTGTACTCCTAGAACTATGTGTCATCTGGTTACTGTTCCAGTGTGGAGGATTCAACAGGGAAAGTCCTTGTAAGGACTAGAGCTCCCAGGACTGAGTGTCGTCCAGTGCCTGGGGGTGGATAGAGCTTGTTCCCCATTCGGCTCCAGGTGGGAGCGGTTCCAGGACCCAAGTCAAGCCACGGCGACTGTGGGCAGAAGTGTGCGGTTTATCCCCTGTTCCAGCTAGGAAGCGATTCTTGGCAGAGTTACCCAACCAGGGGTACAGGGAGCTCTGTTACACCCTGTAATTATTTTATTAGAGGAAATATATTGGTAAAGGTGCTTCATTCCTAGCTTCATGCACAGTTCTTTCTACTGTTGTATCCAGGGCTGCCATCAGGAGGTGACAACCATAACGGTTGTCACGGGCCCGGCGGCCCTGGGGGGCCCAGCCGCCCGGGCCCCACGTGGATCAGCGAAACTGCCGCAGGTGCATCTGCACCAGGGCCCATCAGGTGGCCCAAGCATTTAGGGCCACCCGATGGGCCCTAAATCTTCAGGGGCCCGGTCAGCGCTGCGGCCGCGTAATTGCGCAACCGGGCCCCTTTAAAAAAAATTGCGGCTACACCGCAAGGGCTGCTGGGAGGAAGTGACTCCATGCGGGGGTGAAGGGAGAGGACAGGACAGGAGAGGAAAGGACACCGCATCCTCTCCCATCATCACCAGCCACCCTCTGTCTGTGTATGTACATATCTATCTGTGTGTGTGTGTATGTCTGTATGTATGTATGTATATCAGTATGTATGTGTATGTATGCCTGTATGTATGTATGTCAGTATGTATTTATGTGTATGTATGTCTGTTTGTATGTCTGTTTGTCAGTATGCATGTATGTCTGTGTATGTATGTCTGTATGTCAGTATGTATGTGTGCAGGGACGTTTTAGCCGCGAGGCAAACAAGGCATTTGCCTTGGGCATCATTTTCCCAGCCTCACTCTGTGGCACGTGAGGGAGCTGAGCAGACAGCTCAGAGGAAGTGCTCCCTCGCCAGCCACCCGCCAGCGCCGCTCGCCCAGCAGCCACTGGACCCCCAGGGAGATAGAGAAACCCTTCCTTCCCCAGCACTCCCAAAGGTAAGGAGGCTGGGGGGTTAAAAAAAATAAATGTGTTAATGTGAGTGAGTGTGTGTGTATGTCTGTTAGTGTGTGTGTGTTAGTGTGTGTGTGTCAGTGTGTGTGTCTGTTAGTGAGTGTGTCTGTTAGTGTGTGTGTCTGTTAGTGTGTGTCTGTTAGTGAGTGTGTCTGTTAGTGTGTGTGTCTGTTAGTGTGTGTGTGTGTCAGTGTGTGTGTGTCAGTGTGTGTGTGTGTGTGTGTGTGTGTGTGTGTGTGTGTGTGTCTGTTTGTGTGTGTGTCTGTTAGTGAGTGTGTCTGTTAGTGTGTGTGTGTGTGTCTGTTAGTGAGTGTGTGTGTGTCTGACTGTTAGTGTGAGTGTGTTTGTCTGTGAGTGTGTGTGTCAGTGAGTGTGTGTGTGTCTTTTAGTGAGTGTCTGTTAGTGAGTGTGTGTGCTTGCCTGTGAGTGTGTGTGTGTCTGTTAGTGAGTGTGTGTTTCAGTGAGTGTGTCTGCTAGTGAGTGAGTGTGTTTGTGTGTGTGTGTGTGTGTGTGTGTGTGTCTGACTGTGTGTGTATGTTTGCCTGTGAGTGTGTGTGTCATGAGTGTGTGTGTGTCTGCTAGTGTGTGTCTGCTAGTGAGTGAGTGTGTGTCTGTGTGTGTCAGTGAGTGTGTGTTTCTGTTAGCTAGTGTATGCGTATCTGTCAGTGAATGTGTGTGTGTGTGTGTGTGTGTGTGTATTTAGAAGGCAGGGTGGGTGAAGGGATGGGTGGGGGCCGCGCGCGGGGGAGGGGTTGGGGGGCGCCTGAGTTTTGTCCTGCCACTGTATGTGGGTATGTCTGTGTGTGTATGTCAGTATGTATATATGTCAGTATGTATGTATGTCTGTGTGTGTATGTATATATCTATCAGTATGTCTGTATGTATGTATGTGTGTATGTATGTCAATATGTATGTGTGTATGTCAGTATGTATATATGTCTGTGTGTATGTCTGTGTGTGTATGTCAGTATGTATATATGTCTGTATGTATGTCTGTGTATGTCAGTATGTATATATGTATGTGTGTGTGTCAGTATGTATGTGTGTATGTATCTCAGTATGCATGTATGTTATGTCTGTGTGTGTGTATGTCAGTATGTCTGTATGTATGTGTGTATGTGTCTATCTGTATGTGTGTGTGTGTATGTCTGTATGTATGTATGTCTGTGTGTGTGTGTGTCAGTATGTATCTGTGTATGTATGTATGTATCTATCTATCTATCAGTATGTATGTCTGTGTGTGGATGTATATATCTATCTGTGTGTGTGTGTGTGTGTGTGTGTGTGTATGTCTGTATGTATGTATGTATGCATTTATATCAGTATGTATTTATGTGTATGTATGTCAGCTTGTATGTCTCTATGTCAGTTTGTATGTATGTCTGTTTGTCAGTATGTATGTATGTCTGTATGTATGTGTGTGTGTCAGAATTGGTCAAACCTGTGTGACAAAATCAGCAAAATCCCCTTGTGACGAATTGAAGTTCACCACTGGCTTTTGGAGAGGCCTGCTTGCCAGCCTCTTGCCCTGTGACTATGACCCCTGTATTGCCATTTAAAAACTCTATTTGGGCTTATGGGGTTTTAATACACTGTTTCTGCCCCTTTAAATCATATGGGAAAGGATCTGCACTTTTGAAATGGCACTTCGGATGCAGCTGAAGTGCCGAAGTAGTTGAAGTGGCCGCCATTTGACATACGAACACGTGGCGGTGGCCATTTTAATTCAGTCGAACGCGTTCAGCGGTGTTTGGTCGTCGAGTTCATGGAACTCAAATCAGACATGCGACGGCATGAACACCGCTGAACTTTATCTTCTCCAGACTTCGACGCTTCGACTGGAGTCGAACACCATTCAACAATTCGAACGCCAGTTTAACATTGATGGTTTGCACAGACGGTTGCCGTTCATTTATTTGAACTGAATTTAACATTGGAAATAGACCGGCCACACAGCCTAATTCTCTGGAACTGTTTTGGGCATGAAAATTAAAGTGGGGTCGGTCAAATATGACTTCCATAAAACTTTTGAACCCCTGCACTGATCTAGGTGATATTTGGATAGGTTGTTCAACCAGATCACGGCTATCCAGGGATGTATAATTTAGTAGGATATGTTTGTGTTTTGGGGTGTTTCTGGACTTTGGGTAAAAATTTATATTTACTACCTGTGGATAATTAGGTTATTCCATTAGCTATCTTAATTATATCACAGGCAGAGGGGAGGGATTGCTGACTGTATGTGGGAGTGTTACTGTGTTAATTATTGTTCCCATTGGTTTGTGTCCCTTTTGTCTCTGTGTACCATCAGGTCAAGGGGGTGTGCCAATGGCCTGAAAATGTGTATAAAATAAATGTCTTTGTGCTCATTAAACCAGACCTTCTTACCCTGAACTCGCAGCTTTGTCTCATATTGTAGGGTACTGCTATATCACACTGGGGATTGCGATACTCTGTATACTCCCTTGGATCGCTGCTAGCTCTTGTAAGAGCTCTCTTCAGCTATACAGCTATACTCTCTTGGAGGAGAGACCCAGCTATACTCTCTTGAAGGAGAGACGCAGCTATACTCTCTTGGAGGAGAGGTTGGAAGGAAACGGTGAGATCCCAACCAGGCTACGGCAGTTCGTGGAGTCTGCGGTGGCTATGGTGTCCGTTGCGGTGCTGATGGTCCTTGAGAAGCACTAGGACCCCTAATGTCAATCACAACTACACCATGTCAGGATTGGACAAGAGACCCTGGTAACATGAATGAATTGACATATATACCTAAAATGTGTTCTGTTGGTCAAGCCATTACTCCGTGATTTTCAATATTTACATTTTTAATTCAACTCTTGTCTGATTCTATATCATATAGTGTGCTATAAGATGACTGCTACTAATGTTCTTTAACACAAAACTTTTAAAGTAATTACAGTAAAGCTAGATCGCTGCTTAACTATCAGCAGATTTCTGGACCAAACACACCAGAGATCCACTAACTGCAGTCAATTCTCAAAAACATATTTGAGTCAAGATTACAAGGTAATCAAGAACATGGTGTTTTTAAATATAGATTTATATTTTATATATTGTGGTATGTCAATGACATTGGATCAGAGCAACTTCATCCAGTAAGTCACTCATAGCTATAGCAAGAACAGCCAGAATGAGAAAAATATAAGACAAGAGGATTGGAAATTAGATGCACAAATATTCTCTGAATTAGATCTTTTTTAGAGTATTCTACCACTGATCAAACATTAGTATCATATATTTTTTGTTTTAAATCAAATGCTGTTTTGATAGTAGGCTCCAAATACAACCATAAGACACAAGCAATTTTCCAAATACTGTTTTGCCTGAATATTGACATGTAATCTTTGCACTATGTAGAATTCCTGGTCAAAGAATGTCTACTGTCTACTTGGTTCTATTACCATCCCTTTAATGTAGCAATCTTTGTGTATGCCAAAAATCTTAGTTATCCATCCAAAGTCAGTGGAGTTAAACATTTAAGACAGGTTTTGCTGTATTGATCAAAAATAGTTTAATGGCACAAACACTCGGCATTAAACAATTCATCATGTTTGTCCCAATCCAGCCAGATTTGAAGAGCTAAACAAACTATTTTTAAAATATTTGTGCTTAACAGCAAAAGTCTGCATTGCTAATGTCCAAAATAAAAAGATTCATCATGCGTAAATGAAACTATGAAAATTACTTGGAGATGCATCAAATGGGAGAAAGAAATGTCAGCCAACTTAAATGATAAAGTAGGAACATTGAATGATTTTTATTATTTTTATTTATTGTACATAGAAGGATGCCATTACAAAGAAATTGGAGAATTTACAAATATTTAGAAAACATATAAACATTTCACACAGAGCTATAGAGCATTTGTAAGGCATTTGTGTATGTTTTTAGCATGTTTAGCCTAATTGGTATATATTTTTTTGTTATTACTATATCCAATCTTATAACATTGCATGTTGTATTATGTATGTTTGCTATAATGAATCTACCTGTGATTTACTTTTATATATTTACTGCTTAACATATAATCATTTACTGGTCTCATAGATTATATCTGTTTTTCATGAAAATGAGAGATGCTTTTATATTTTAATTTGCTGAGAATATAATTAGAGGCAGTTAGTGAAGCAGGAAGTAAAAGCAACACAGAACAGCCTTGAAGAAGTTCACATTATCAGTCCAGAGATTGGATACACATCCTACGGGTTTACTCATTATGGACTCGAGCCTACCAGAACTTAATGTGGTGTCTGTTTCTATAAGCAAAAACAAAAACAATAGGTTTACCGAAAAATAAGGAGATCTAATGATTGTGGAAAAGGTATCCCTGACAGAAGGGCCTAACGCAAATAGCAGTAACAAAAAACATTGTATGAAAAAAAGTCCTCCACAATGGGAGTACTAGAAAGGAACCCCTAACATTAAAAATGTATACAACTCTCCAAGCCTGTATTCAAATACTCGAATGTACCACAATGTACGAATGTATGGCTAGACGGGCTGCACCACCTCAAACCTTTTTGAAAACATCCTGGGGTAATTGGGACGCACATTTAAATGCAGCCAGACACCAATCATAGTAAACGACATGTAGTGCGGATCCAACAGGGATCCCCATAACAGGGATTTATGTTGTTATATTCAAGCAAGGGTGTAAAAAAATATTAAAATTCTACAACTATACTAAAAATACAAAAATGTGCATTAAACCGATGTTCTACCTTATTTTCATATTTCCAATTGGAAAGTATAATGGGTGGCATGCCACAGGAAAACACTGTATGGAATACTTATGAATGTGAATTTATGTGCTTCCTCTCTCCTCACCCCCATTCCCGCTTGGACCTATCCCCAGTCCCCTTTCTCTTCCTCTTTATTCTCTTCTCCTCTCACCCCCATTTCCTTTTTTCTTATAGTCTGTCATTAAAAATGTTCACCAAATGATCGGTTCACCTGGCCTTAGTTATATTCTGTATAAAGTACACAATTTATCTTCCTGCATCTAATGAAACTGTAATATTGGTTATATTTGAAAATCCCGTTATGTTTTGGAAATATAATGCTCGTTATGACTATGTAAATGCAAATAAATTCTAAAATAAAAAAAGTATAAAAGCACAAATTCTTTATTAATTTATATACGATTGAACATTATTATCATGTGTATATATGAACCACCATAATTACTTAAAGGTAGAAAAGCACTAGCGATAAAGGGAACCCACCTAAAATATTCCAGTAAATAATAGGAACAGGTTGATATTTTATTGCGTTGTTTGTATGTTGAAAAAATACTTTATGTGTCAGTGCATGATGTATTTATGTGTGTGTCAGAGTGTGTATATATGTGTAAGTATGTATGTATGTGGCAGTGTATGTTTATACGTACATACATCCCAGCAGACCCCAACACTACATCCACACACACTCCTGCATTCAAACATTAAAATAATATATAAACACATTCAAACACCAATATTAAACACAAATGTACACCCAATATTAAATGCCAACACTACATACAAAAACACACCGCTGCAATCAAACGCAAACATTAAATGCAAACACATCTCTGTATAAAAATATCAAGATTATATACAAACACACCGCTGCATTCAAACGCAAACACTACAAACAAGTACACCACTGCAAACCAGTTTATACAAATACACCCCTACCTGCACATACAATATATGCTTGCACGCAAGCACACACTCTGTATTTAAATGTGAAAAGGTGATGTATGGAAGCAGCACATTCAGTAATGTCCTCAAATCCAATTGAGTATAGGGTGATATGAAATGATAAGACAATAAAATGAAATCTAGAGCAGTAGTTTGATTGCTGGTGATATTAAATAAAAAGAATGAAAGAAACATACAATTTTCTGGAGCTTAAAATCAGCTCCAGATGTAAAAAGAGTTGAATCTGGAAACATTATCTAACTTAACTATAGTTTATTCAATGATTGTCACATCTTGGCTATTTTGGTCTCAGTTTTATCATTCGGAATTCTATTTACTACAGTTTAGTAAATACGTTTATCTCTCTCACTCTCTCTTTGAAAAACTTCTGAAATCACCAGCTAAAATAACTGCTCACAAATGCAACCCTGCAAGGATGGTATATAGTAGATGCTGACAAAGCATCGTGGGAGCTGTGCAACAGATTCTGATTTAGCTTTTGGCCACCCTTGCACTAGAGGTTTGCTAGAGGGGTGCCTAAAAAACTTTTATACCAGGGCACACTCTACAATAGTTCCACCACAGGCACTACTATATACATGATATACTGTTTACCGGTTGATAAACACTGATTCCATTTATAAGCAATGCTTTAACCCCTTAACGACGCTGGACGGAAATTTTCCGTCAAGGCAGACCTACCCTTAAGGAAGCTTGATGGAATATTTCCGTCAATTACTAAAGTTAACGCCAGATCGCCGCGATCGCGGCGATCGTGGGGTTAACGCTGTTGCTGGGTGCCTTGGCGTTTGAGGAAGCCCAGCAACAGCCAATAGTGCTGTCCCAGCACATGTGATCGCTGTGACAGCCAGTCACAGCGATCACAGTGCAGCTGGGACTTCTGATCCTCCTCCCTCCACCTCTGTGTGTGATTAGAAGTGGAGAGAGACGGATCGTTTGAAACTTTGTGTCCCTGACAGACACAAAGTGTTTAAAAGTTTAAAAAAAACCTTTTACCCCCTTTAACTTTAAAAGTTTAACCCTTTGATCACTGGCAGCAGTGATCACAATACTGATCACAGTACTTTACTGAGATCAGAGGGTTTTTTTTTAACCCTCAGGGGTTAACTTTATTTTCTTTTTAACCCTCAGGGGTTAAATATATATATATATTTTTTTTTTTTTTTACTTTTATTTTCAGTTAATTAGTTAGCTGGGGTGGATTGAAGCTATGGGGAATTGGGGAATCTAGCATTAGTGTAGCTAGGAAGCTGAAAAGTTTTAGAAAGTTATTAAAAGTTTATAAAAGTTATTAAAAGTTTATAAAAGTATAAAAAAAAGTGAAAAAAGGAAAAAAGAGAAAAAAAAAGTAGTTTATTTTAAGTCAAAGCATTTCTGCTTCGCTAGGTGTAAGCACGGTGATCTGATTCCTGTTTTTACCCACAGGGGTTCATTTTTAAAAAAGTTTTTAGAAGTTTTAGAAAGTTTTTAAGAGTTTTAAAAAAGTTTTAAAAAAGTATAAAAAAAATTCAGAAAACAAAAAAAGTATAAAAAAAAGTTAAAAAAACAAAACAAAAAAATACGTTATTTAGTTAAAGTTAATTTTAAGCTTTCACCATGCTTAGAAAGTTTAGTGCCGAGGAGGCATATAATATATTAGCAGCCGACTCAGAGAGTGCAGAGGGTGACTATGTGCCAGACACAGATGAAGAAAGTGACGATACCCCTGGCACTGCTCCTGGCGCTGATATCTGGGTGCCCCCTAACAATTTTGTCCCCGACATCCCTCTGTTCACTGCGACTCCTGGTAT
Organism: Pelobates cultripes; assembly: GCA_933207985.1. Lineage (NCBI taxonomy): Eukaryota > Metazoa > Chordata > Amphibia > Anura > Pelobatidae > Pelobates > Pelobates cultripes. Next base: position 124,441,970 of record OW240916.1, on the reverse strand, counting down.
TCAGGGAGACATGACCAGATATAACTCCCAGGATTTTATGGAGCTGTTCCTTGGGGATGATTTTTTAGGGCATAGCTACACAAACAAATATTTATGCAGCGCAGTATCTGGCACAAAATGCAACAAGTCACCTTGCCACAAAAGGGAGCTGGTACCCCACCAGTGTGCCAGAGTTAAAACAGTTCTGGGCACTAACCATGCTAATGGGAATTATAAAAAAGCCCAGCATCCGAATGTACTGGTCCAAAAACCCAGTATGCAATACTCCCATTTTCTCTCAGACCATGAGTAGGCCCAGATACGAAACAGTACTGCGTTTTCTGCACTTCAATGATAATTCGAAGTGCCACCCCAAAGATCATCCGCAGTATGACAAACTCTATAAAATCCGCCCCCTAATTAACCATTTTAATAAAGAATTTGGCATAATTTATACTCCCCAAAGGAATATATGTATTGACGAGTCCCTAATGAAATACAAGGGTAGACTGGGGTTTAAGCAATACATCCCAGCCAAAAGATCCCGGTATGGCATCAAGCTATACAAGTTATGTGAAAGTAGCAGTGGGTATGTTTATACCTTCAGAATATATGAAGGTAAAGATAGCCACCGGGATCCCCCAGGTTGCCCTGATGTAGTTGGGACTAGCGGAAAAATAGTTTGGGATCTAATGAACCCGCTACTGAACAAGGGGTACCACCTCTACCTTGATAATTACTACAATAGCATACCCCTCCAAAAAATGCTATATTGTTTTGAGACTGTGGTCTGCGGCACTATCCGCAAGACACGCACTGGCTTCCCCAAGGCTCTGGCAGAGAAAAAAATTAAAAAGGGGGAAACGGCTGCTCTATGCCAGGACGAACTGCTGGCTCTGAAATACAGAGACAAAAAGGAGGTGTTCATACTGACTACCATGCACAGTGAACACACACGCAGGGTCGCAGTTCGTGGCAGACAGGAAACAAGACGGCTGCCTGTCTGCATTAAGCAATACAATAAACACATGGGGGGAGTTGACCTGTCTGATCAACTGCTGCAGCCATATCTGATAATGAGAAAGACCAGGGCCTGGTATAAGAAAGTGGGCATTTATTTAATGCAAATGGCTACTCACAATGCATTCATCCTTTTCAAAAAGGCAAATCCTCAGCTGAAATGTACTTTTCTTACATTTCAGTTTCAGCTCATTTCTGTGCTGCTCACTGAGTGCCACAGTGGGGAGCCATCAGCAGGGCCTAGCAGCAGAGATATTCAGACAGGTCACTTCTGCTTTCGGATACCACCAACCCCCCAAAAAAAGACCCCCAGAAAAGGTGCAGGCTGTGTTACCAGAGAGGCATTCGAACGGAGACCAGTTTCTACTGCCCTGATTGTCCCTCTCAGCCTGGCCTTTGTATTGGGAACTGTTTTAAATTATTTCATACTCAGAGCCAATAAATTCTCAATACAATTTTTTTTTACAAATAAAAAAAAAACAACAAAAAAATAAAATAACATTGTTTTGTTAAAGTTCTTGTGTAAAAAGTTTAAAATGCTTTGGAAGTACAGTTAGAGAATTCTGACAGCGGATTCAGAGGTGACAGACAGTGCCTCAGAGTTTGACCCAAAATGGGACATGGACCCAGCATGCAAATTCAAAGTTTGAAACAAACCTGAAATGGCCGAGTCTCAAATTTGCCCCTTCCACATCCACATATACCTGAGAAAGGTACACACAGGGGTATTGCTGTACTCAGACGACATAGCTGAGTGACATATGAAGCGTTATACTGCCGTAGCACACCTAAGGATTGTAAACTATGCAGTAAAATCTCAAAGTATGTGTCAAAAAGGCAAATTCTACTCTAAAAACTGAAATGGTCAGGTCTCCTTTATGGCACTGTAGTGTCACCAAATAGTGTCAAAGACATACATTGGGGGTATTGTTTTACTCAGAAGACTTAGTTGAGCATAATTAGGGGTGTTTGATCATAGTGGAACATATCAAATATACAAAATGCCCAGCACAAATGTAATGCTTAAGGAAAAAATGTGAAAATATTTTTTTACCACAAACTTTGACATATAATGGCGAAAAAATGGCGACATATTAAGGCACAATATATGCCATATGAGATACCCTGGAGTGTCTACTTTCACAAATGGTAGGCCTTTTTGCGGTTTTTGAAACTGTCAAACTGCTATAATGGCCCAAACTGAAACATAAGCCCTGCAAATCCATCTCTCAAAATTCTACTCTAAAAACTGAAATGGTCAGGTCTCCTTTATGGCACTGTAGCGTCACCAAATAGTGTCAAAGACATACATTGGGGGTATTGTTTTACTCAGAAGACTTAGCTGAGCATAATTAGGGGTGTTTGATCATAGTGGAACATATCAAATATACAAAATGCCCAGCACAAATGTAAGGCTTAAGGAAAAAATGTGAAAATATTTTTTTACCACAAACTTTGACATATAATGGCGAAAAAATGGCGACATATTAAGGCACAATATATGCCATATGAGATACCCTGGAGTGTCTACTTTCACAAATGGTAGGCCTTTTTGCCGTTTTTGAAACTGTCAAACTGCTATAATGGCCCAAACTGAAACATAAGCCCTGCAAATCCGTCTCTCAAAATTCTACTCTAAAAACTGCAATGGTCATGTCTCCTTTATGGCACTGTAGCGTCACCAAATAGTGTCAAAGACATACATTGGGGGTATTGTTTTACTCAGAAGACTTAGCTGAGCATTATTAGGGGTGTTTGATCATAGTGGAACATATCAAATATACAAAATGCTCAGCACAAATGTAATGCTTAAGGAAAAAATGCAAAAAATATTTTTTTACCACAAACGTTGACATACAATGGCAAAAAAATGGCGACATGTAAAGGCACAATATATGCCATATGAGATACCCTGGAGTGTCTACTTTCACAAATGGTAGGCCTTTTTGCGGTTTTTGAAACAGTCAAACTGCTATGATGGCCCAAACTGAAACATAAGCCCTGCAAATCCGTCTCTCAAAATTCTACTCTAAAAACTGAAATGGTCAGGTCTCCTTTATGGCACTGTAGTGACACCAAATAGTGTCAAAGACATACATTGGGGGTATTGTTTTACTCAGAAGACTTAGCTGAGCATAATTAGGGGTGTTTGATCATAGTGGAACATATCAAATATACAAAATGCCCAGCACAAATGTAATGCTTAAGGAAAAAATGCGAAAAATATTTTTTTACCACAAACTTTGACATATAATGGCGAAAAAATACGACATGTTAAGGCACAATATATGCCACATGAGATACCCTGGAGTGTCTACTTTTACAAATGGTAGGCCTTTTTGCGGTTATTGAAACAGTCAAACTGCTATAATGGCCCAAATTGAAACATAAGCCCTGCAAATTCGTCTCTGAAAATTCTACTCTAAAAACTGAAATGGTCAGGTCTCCTTTATGGCACTGTAGCGTCACCAAATAGTGTCAAAGACATACATTGGGGGTATTGTTTTACTCAGAAGATTAAGCTGAGCATAATTAGGGGTGTTTGACCATAGTGGAACATATCAAATATACAAAATGCCCAGCACAAATGTAATGCTTAAGGAAAAATGCGGAAAATATTTTTTAACACAAATTTTGACATATAATGGTGAATAAATGGTGAACCGTTAAGGCAAAATATATGCCATATGAGATACCATGGAGTGTCTACTTTCACGAATGGAAGGCCTTTGTGTGGTCATTTGAACAACCAAACTACTATAATGCCCCAAAATAAGACATAGGTCCATTAAATCCATCTTTGAATTTTCTAACTGTAGAAACTGAAATAGTCTGGCCTCTTATATTTCATTGTAGCTTCCCAAAATAGTGGCAAAGACATACAATGGGGGTATTGTTGTACTCAGTAGATGTTGCTGAACACAAAATGGGATTGTGACCAGGAATAGCACACAGCAGCTTTACAAAATACACATTTAAAAAACCTTGTTACATGTGTGTATTTCAAAAAACAGAAAAAACACAATTTTACTACAATATGTAGCAGAGATTGGTGGGAAAAAGGCTATGTAAAAAGTGTCAAAATATCCTTAAATAAATAGCCTGTGATGTCTTCTTTATTTAAATATATACTTTTGTGTAGCAATTTTGTTTTCTGTGACAGCTGTCAAACTTACAAGTCAAACATACCAACTTCTAAAAAAATTTCACATTTACATTTTATATTACTCCTTGTATTTTGTGACCTGTAACTTTTAAAATAAGCTGAAATCCTTTACATATTATGCACTTTGAAAAACAAGAAACCTAAATGAATTTATTTTGAATTACTTTTCCTAAGCTGGACATATTATACACACACTATTATTGCCAAAACTGTGAAAAATATATATATTTTTTCTTTTTTTTCTTTTTTTAATGTTTTTTAATAATAAATTAGATTTTATATATGTATAAGTCACATCAAAGTAAAGCCCATCTTGTCCTTTAAAAAACAATATATAATATGTGTTGATTCAATAAATGAGAGCGATGCAAATTGCAGTTGAACACAAACAGCAAAAAATGCAAAAATAGCTTGAGTCCTTAAGGGTATGTCCAGCTTCTGAAGCTGCGTCCTTAAGGGGTTAACAGAAGACAAATCATATTTACAGAATACATTTATTTGCAAATAATTTTACATTTATTATTAAATTGTAAGTTAAAAAATAAATATCTTTTTACTATCTGCATTGTTTATATATATATATATATATATATATATATATAATTATAGTGTATGTTTATGGAATATTTATAATTGTTTATCATTTTTATATGCGTTGTTGTAGATCCAGAGCATTGATTTTTGGTTCCCATTTTAAAATGAGGCTCCATAGACTAACCCTGGTATTTTCACTGTAACTCTTCTACATTTAAATCTAGCCATTCATGTTTTGTCCCACAATTATCCCTACAACATTGAACTTTCTTTAAAATGTAGCATATTAAAATGAGAACACATAGATGTCATGGTGCATAATGGTCAAGAGTTTTCTGTTTCAGACAAACAAAGCCTATATTCTACTGGCCAACTTGGTTCCATTATAGAGATCAATTTTCATCAAGTTATCTACATTGGGGATTTTTAAATTAGCAGCCATGATGATTGTGACTAGGCAGGTTTAATTACAGAGATCAATCACATAGATCAATGGTTGACTCAATGGGCACAACACAAACCTAGCAGCTAAAGCATCTTCGTGTAAGGAGCATGTGTATGATATGGGTATACAACCCACACATATAGCTATATAATTAAAGTAAGTATACTACCACTTTAACAAGAAATGCTTAAAAGAACACCATATCATTAGGAATACAAACGTGTATTTATAACACTTCAACATCCTAGTTACCATTTAGGTGACCCTCCTTCCCCAACGGTTAACAAGTTAGTTTACTAATCTTTTATCACTTAGCACTCTGCTGTATCCACAGCTGGCCCATCGTACTTACGTATCTTGATGATGGTTTCACATAGGAAGGTATTGGAAGGCTACTTTGCATGCATGGCAAAACACAGTCCTGCGTCAATCAGATGTTCTGTTGTTGTGACCATATGATTGACATATCCAAGTTTTTTAAGCATTTAAAAAAAAAAATCAGAGCTAAATTAAGATGCACTTTGTTGAATGTTTTTCCACATGAAAGTGAAAAATAAAATTCTGAAAAGAATACTACATGATCATTGCACATGACCATAACCCTTCCAATTTCATTAGCATGTCCAACTTCAGAGTTGCCAATCAGGCTGGCAGAGAAAGGAATTATTCCTCAGCTTGAATTAGTCTTTCTGCTATTGACATCACACGCTTCCATCCATAGATCAATTTGTACATAACACCATGATGAAGGGCTTAAGAAACACTATAGTATTAGGTATAGAAAGATGTTCTTAGTGCTATAGTCTTCTCCTTATTGGTTAAATGTCCAGGATCCCTAAATTTAATTAAAATAAAATTAAATCAGGTTTTTAGTTATTTTTTTTGCTGCCGCCCGCTCCGTTTTCATGATGTTATTCAGCAGGCTGTTGCTTCTTGTACCATCAAAAGCTTTTCAACTCTTCCTTATTATCAGCATTTGATGATGTTTGACTTTGAATGTCACATAACCAAGTCAAACTTGGTTATCAGTGCCAAAGTATCACTAGGGCAGGGATAGGCAACCTTCAGCACTCTAGATGTTATGCACTACATCTACCATAATGCTCTTCCATCCATAATGCTGGAAAAGCATCATAGGAGATGTAGTCCAAACCATCTGAAGTGCCAGAGGTTGCCTACCCCTCTATAGGAGCTGTCAGAAAGACAGTCACTATAGGTGTGTTTAGCCCTGCAATCAAAACATAGCTGCATGTACTAAATGGCAATGTTTTAGATTTCAGGGCTAAACCGACAGAGGAACTGCATCTCCACTCCATTGAGATGAAGTGGTCTGAGTGCCTTTAGTGTTCCTTTAAGGTATACACACAGACTGCAATGCCTAAAATGTCTATGTCTAGTTGTCTAGTTTTAGCCAGGTATCCGTATTTACTGTATGAAGGCATGTACCATTTGCAAATGTGCAAGCTCCAATAATGTATTGTGTTTTCTTGTGGATTTATCCATGGCATTAGGGGATGGGACATAGAGGATTACAGGATGCGGCTTTAATAACAAGCTCCACTTACCCCAGGGCATAATTAAAATATGGATTCTATGTGATGCATTATATAAGATAGACTGCCATTTAAAGCTTCTGCAGATTCTGCTGTATATATATATATATATATATATATATATAACAAATTGAGATAGCACTCACAGGACTCCAAAGGTGTAAAAATAAAATGTAACTTTTATTTTCCAAATTTAAAAGATCATTTTTTTTTCTTTTATATATATATCTGCTCACAAAAATTATCTCTATAGAATGTCTATAGAATTTCCTTGTATATCAATGCATGCAAGCCTAATGCATATATGCATAAATATAAGTGTATTTGCAGCGGTGGTCTTCAAATCAGAGAAAGTTTGAATGCTCAGCTCACTTTCCATGTACACTGAAGATAAACAGGCAATTACATAACATGTTATGTTTGATGTTTGAGCAGAGAATGTGAAAGCATGCTATTAGTTTATATTCCATCAGGGCCTGTGCAATAATCAGGCAGAGAGAGAGAGCTGGGCCTGAGCAAGCGAGGGTTGTTGGCTGTTAATGTGACAGTCCTGTCGGCAGGTTTTACATTACTGGGTGGTAATAAAGTGACATGAACTTATTAGAAAAATGTGAGATGAAATTGAACTGAAGGTCTTCTTAGCTCATCCCCTGCTATTTTTATATTTATTCACACAGTAATTGCCCATCTGCTGCAGGGATAGGCCAGATATCTTATAGAAAGGATGTATTTGTATGTCAGTTGAAAGCAGCATTGATTTTAGGAATGGAGCTAACAACAGTCTATATGTATTTTAAAATGCTACTGTTGTCACTACATGATCTCAAGACAATAACAACTCTTTGGGGATCATGCACTTAAACAGGAATAGTGTAGAATTGACCAGGGAATTGTAAATACTCACTATTTTTCCAGCTAAGTTATCCTGGCCTATAATTTCCAATTCCCTTGTCACTGAATTAACCATACTTGTTTATATAAAACCTCACTTCGAAAGAGTAAGAAAAAAAAAAAGAAACAAACAAAAAAATGGCCCTGCTTTCTGATTAAATATGTTTCATATAAAGAATTACAGCAGTACCACTATCAGTTACCAGGGATGTATTTACCACAAGGCAAACAAGGCATTTGCCTAGGGCGGCACTTTCGGGGGGGGGGAAGGGGGCAAGAAAAAGCCACCCCAAGCTCCCAGCCAAATGCCTTGTTTGCCTCGTGTTCTGGGGCTGTCCACCTTATTGTGAGTGAGTGAGTGAGTGTAGCTGTCAGTGTGTGTATGTCATTTTATGTGTATATGAGAGTGGGTGTGTCAGTGTGTGTCTGTCAGTGAAAGTGTGTGTTGGTTAAACAGTGTGTGCCAATAACTGTATGTGTGTGCCAATGACTGTGTATCTGTCAGTGAGTGTATATCAGTGCATGTATCAATGAGGGAATGTGTCTGTCAGTCAAAAAAGTGGCCTTGACATGAATTGGAGGGGGGAAAATTTAGATTTTGGGGGTGCCAGAATTTAGTTGTGCCTAGGGTAGCACAAATCCAAAATGCACCACTGTCAGTTACATTGCCAAATGATGTATCACACTAAATAAGCACTCAGTGAGAAGATGCAGTGTGAGCAACAAAATATTAAAATCCATTATTAATCATGCTGTTACCAATCTCAAAGAATGGAACAATATGTTCTTTTATAATTAACTAGTCCAAACTAGGAGGGACATGAAGGAAATAAATGTTACTATATCTCTTGGGGTTATGGGTAAAGAGCTATCAGATGTAAATTCAGAGAAATTCCACAAACAGAAGTCAGCTGAGCAAAACACTCACTAAGATCGAAAAATTGTGCCAGGCAAGTTTAATGTGTAATGATTGGATGCTTCTTAGTTTATTTATTTTAGGGTACCCATTATCAAGACAGGTTCAGCAGGGTTCCTTTGAGCCGAGCTCCTAAACAGAGTCACCAAATAACTCAATCAATGCAATTGCATAATAAAGGGACCACCATGCAGGATGCTCCCCAGCCTACAGGGTTTCCAAAAATACCCCAGTAATAGGGTAACCCTGCATGCTTTTTAACAACACCATCCTTATGACTAGGGTAAGAATTGTGAGACACCCATCTATTGCTATGTTCCTTATATGACATCACACTTTGGGTGCCCCCGGTTAACATGGAATCCAGTGGTCAGGGAAATATATATTTTTTTACTGCATTGAAGTACCCATCTAATTATATATGTTGTTTGTTATTTTCCAGCCATCACTTACAATGGAAAAGTTCTTTATCTGTTTATCTTTAATATGTCAGGGGAGTAAATACTGCATTATCATCTATGGTCTCACAACCCATACTGTCCTGCTGGGGACCAAGGTCTACAATATTCCGTCCTGTGCTTCTTTGTATTGAACTGATAGTTATGATGTAATTGGTTACTTAAACCCTTTTAATTGTATATGTTTTGGGGATGTTTTATGTAACATGCCCTAATTTTTGGCATCCCCAATTAGCTCCCCCTTCCCATAATAACGTTTAAAGCAATTCTTCCTTATGAGGTCCAGTCAAATGCTTCTCATACACACTCTGAGTCAGTGAGTAGACAATGTAGGGATGTAGGGGATAGATAAAAAAAAAAACTAATAACTGTTACTGGAGGGAGCCCACCCGGGAGGGAAGATCAAGCTTGTTCTCGCAGGCGCAAATATTTATCCATAGGAATTAGGTGGTTGTTCTCTGCACTTCATTGCACCCTAGAAAGGGGTGGTGTTAAATTCTGAGGGTTAGTGGGAGCCACTAAACAATAACAGAGCTATAAAACTGACAGAAACCAGATGCTAAGTAGAGTTAGCGGCTCCCATAGAGAATAATGGGAGCTGTTACCTACTATTTAGCTAGTGTCTAGCCCTCTGCTATTACTGGTAAAATTCAGCAGTCAGGAAACAGACACTACTCGCTAACATATCTTGCAGCGGATTTCTCAGTCCATCTCTGTGTTATCAGTAACCACCACATCCCCCACAATTCATGAGGCAGTCTTCATATTGGCGCTCCATGCAGGAAGCTCCTTGGCAAATGTAAATCTTCAAACTTTATGGAACCTTTCATTGTCTGATTGACAGGCGTCCCTTCTTTTAACGCACTAACATAAGGGTTTCACTATTTTTTAAATCGTTTTTTTGTGTATGATTAACATTATACACCTGGCTATAGAGACACAGCCTAGCAAGTGATGCAAATTACCTTTACCCAGGGCCGGATTAACATAGGGAATGATGGAGCTGCAGCTCCAGGCACATTCCCTTGGAATAGGCCCATTGTTTAAAATATATATATATATGTTGTAATTTTTTTTACTACTCTTCATATGCTCTTGCTTAACTATTGAAATTTCAGAGGGATATAGGGTAACAAAACCTATGTGGACTGGCTGACAATTAAATTAGTTAATGAAAAGCTGACTATGCACTATGCAAATGATCTTGTTGCTTCAGTCTCTGTAACACTGTGGCATGTTCTCTTTCTTCTACACTCACTACATACACCTTTTCTCTGTCCAGACTGTATAGCTTCTGCCTGCTAGTAAGAAGGTAAGGAGAGGAGTGGATAAGTGAGTGCTATGTGACAGTCACTGGCATACATATAGCGGTCGCAGGGGTCGCAGCTGCGACTGGGCCCGTCACTCCTGGGGGGCCCGGCTGCCCTGCATACACCTGCGACCTCATCTTAAGGTGCCCATCAGGTGGCCCATGCTGTCAGGGCCACCCTATGGGTATGGATTTTCAGGGGGCCGGTCAGTGCTGCGGCGCTTTTACAGAGCAACCGGGCCCCCGGTGATGAGATCATCACACGCTGGGAGGAAGTGACTCCCCGTCACGCCTCCTAGCTATCACTGAGAGCCCGCGCAGGAGGAAGCAGAGGGAGTCAGAGTGGGAACCATTACTCCCATCAGCCTGAGCCACCACTGGACCCCAGGGAAAGTCAGCCACCTGCACTTAAAAAGGTGACTTAAATATTATGTGTGTGTGTGTTTGCTTGTTTGTTTGTATTTATGTGTCTTTGCCTATCTGTCTGTAAGTATGTGTGCCTGCCTGTTTGTATGTATGTGTCTTTGTATGTATGTCGTGTGTGTGTCTGTCTGTCTGTTTGTATGTATCTGTCTGTCTGTATGTATGTGTGCCTGTCTGTTTGTATGTATGTGTCATTGTATGTATGTGTGTCTGTACGTGTGTGTGTCTGTCTGTATGTGTCTGCGTCTATCTGTCTGTATGTATGTGTGCCTGGCTGTTTTTATGTATGTATGTGTCGTGTGTGTGTGTGTGTCTGCCTGTATGTGTGTCTACCTGTATGTGTCTGTCTGTATATATGTATGTATGTATGTGTGCCTGTCTGCCTGTTTGGATTTATGTGTCTTTTATGTATGTTTGTCATGTGTGTGTGTGTGTCTGTCTGTCTGTCTGTCTGTATGTGTCTGTATGTGTGCCTGTCTGTTTGTATGTATGTGTCTTTGTATATGTATGTGTCTGTATGGATCTGTCTGTGTGTGTCTCTGTATGTATGTGTGTGGGTGTGTGTGTCTGTCGGGGGGGGAGATTAGAAGGGGGAGGCCCCATGGACCAGTTTCGCACCGGGGCCCCATGGGTTGTGTGTACGCCACTGGTGACAGTCCTTAGAAAGCGTAGATCGAGTGCATCATTAAATGCATTTATGCAAAGCTCAGGGTGCTGTCTGCACAGTATGCCCTTAATTGTCCATTCTTCATGCAGACCGCCCCCTTTTTGTACATGTTCCCACTTTGGGCAGTTCTGGTTACATGACTTGCATAATGTGGCCTACCCTTTTACCATGCCCACCGACATCCTGCTTCACTGGACACTGGTGTTAGAGGGTTGGGATTTACTTGAAAGATGAAAGGGAGACATTAGTATAGGGTATGTGATTTCTGATAGCTATATCCTGTGAGTACCCCTCCAGCACCACCTCCACCAGATACATGACGCTTGGGAGGTATGACTGTTTTAGTGTTTTCTATCAATAAGATTCTGTAATTAGGCCTATCAGAATTCTCAGCACCAGGCCGAATGGGCTCTTAATCTGGAACTGCCTTTACCCAAGTAATGTTGTACTCACTGCCCCAAAAAGCCAATAAAAGATGCCTGAGCACAAAGCATGATGTAAAAATTTGGCACCCATACTCATTAGTCCTATCGTGCTGTATTTTAAACTTACCACCAATGCACCGCTCACTTTAAGTACACGTTGTATTAACGTACATGGGAGTGAAGGTACTATCTTTACAAAAAAAATTCTCGTTTAAGATTTAATTGATCATTTTTATTTATTTATTTGTGTGTTAGAATCATGGTGTTTTAAATAATAATAAATTTGAATAGGTAAGATTACATTGCTACAAGGAATCAGCCTCGGAGACAGAGTGACACATTCACTGTCTGGAAAGCAGTTTTAGGCATGGGAAAATTACCATTTTGCTTGCAAAATATATCACTGGCTGCCCACAGCTGGACAAGCTGTACCTTATCCTACATAGCAACATGGTCATTTATGCTGTTACCATAATAAAATAAGAAAGTGACACAACACAGCTGTCCTTTGCTTCTAGCCTTTCATGTGAAACTATTGACTTATTATTGGCACTAAACATTTTATGGTAAGGAATCAAAAGGACATGGCCTTTTGTACGGAGTATCATTTTCTCTGAAATGAATTAGTTATTAGTCTAGTCCGACATGCTACAGAACGAGGAAAAAAACTGTTTACTGCAACCAGACTCTGCATTTTTATTGCTTTTTATATAAAATATTTTTATAATCGACTACAAAAAATATCCATATTTTTATGTCTAAATCCAAATGATCCTATTGTTTTATATATTCCATAACAACATGAAAGGGCGACTTTAAGCATATTATATCCTATCATGTGAGGTATAGGCAAGGGTCCTAAGTATCCAGACTTACTTTGCATGCTAGTAAATGTTAAAATACAGATGTGAATCCAGCACTTCTTAAACAAATCCCAAAATACACTTAGTATTACACTAGAAATTTTTTCTCATCCACGATTATACATTCACCAGCAAAAATAAATATAAAAAATCAGAAAGCACAAAGAATCCTAAAAGTAATCTCAGGACAAATATATAAAAAGCAGCTGAAGATTGTCCCAATAATAAAGAAAACAAAAGGAAAAATGCAGTGCTACATAAGTATTAAAAATATAGATATGAATCCAACACCAGTCCAGACATACGAGCTGCAATCTCGCCAAGATGCTGAAAAGTCCTCTGGTCCCTTTCAACCACCGAATACCCCCTTACTTCAACGCGTTTTGTCCCTTCTCCCTATTTAACCTCTTAAGGACACATGTCATGTGTGACATGTCATGATTCTGTTTTATTCCAGAAGTTTGGTCCTTAAGGGGATAAAGGGGGGAATCATACTGCCTACCTGAAGCTGTATTAAAGGGACACTATAGTCACCCAGACCACTTTAGCTCAATGAAGTGGTCTGGGTGCCAGGTCCCCCAGGTTTTAACCCTTCCTGACAGCCGCTAGAGGTGCTTCTGCGACGCTGGATGCAAAATTTGCATCCAGCATGCAGAACGTCCATAGGAAAGCATTGAGAAATGCTTTCCTATGGACTGTTTGAATGCACGTGTGGCTCTTGCCGCGCATGCGCATTCCGCTCCACTCGGGAGCTGACGTCGGCGGGAGAGGAGAGGTCACCAGTGCCAAGGGAGCCTGGCTGAGACTGACAAAGAGGCAGAGCAGGGGCAGAGCCAGCACAATTCAAACACAGCCCTAGCCAATCAGCATCTCCTCATAGAGATGAATTGAATCAATGGATCTCTATGAGGAAAGTTTAGTGTCTGCATGCAGAGGGAGGAGACACTGTATGTTTGGATGCAGTTTAGGCAGCCATGACCCAGGAAGGATCTCTAACACCCATCTGACACTAGGCTGTAATGTAAACACTGCATTTTCTCTGAAAAGACGGTGCTTACAGCAAAAAGCCTGAAGGTAATGATTCTACTGACCAGAACAAATGCAATAAGCTGTAGTTGTTCTGGTGACTATAGTGTTCCTTTAACATACATCGCATTGTGTTCCATTTTGTGTGACATACCAAAACCCAGATCTCAGAACCTCCATTCTAATTGTCATTCCAAGTGCCGCCCAACATATTGTCAAGGGCTGGTGTTCTTCCATTGTAGTCTTATCTTACTAGTCCCCTGATGATTTGTGTGTTCACTTCCATTCCTTCTTCACTATTGTCACCTACCCTACCCACTCTAAACTGACCTTTTCTCCGTCAATTATATAAGACATCGCAAATACATGTCCATAATAATGTCGCCGATATTCAATGCTGAGTCTATACTGTCATCACCTGCCCATAGGGGTTGAATAGCTGGGCATTCCCACCATATGTGGGTCAAAGTTCCCTCCTCTGTACTCCATCTCCAGCAGATTGCCGGCACTGAACTGACAGGTATATTTTGTAAAGTTTGCTTGCTTGTTAAATAACACCTGTATATTAACTTCTGATATGCTTATGTGTGGGAATTGCACTTCGTAAGGCATTTCAGAGCATTAAGCTCTCTCTGCCATTCCTGACTAGAGGATGCGTTTTTCAGTTCTGTTAACCATTGTGCCCTATAGCCAGGGGCGTACCTAGAGCATTTGGCACCCGGGGCGTATCCTGTGCTTGGCACCCCCCCTCCAAAAAAAAAAAAACCTGTAAAAAATGTTAAAGGTTTTCTTTCTTTTTTTTTACAATTTGTAAACTTTGCAAAACCGCTGTCAGCCCCTCCTACAAAACCCTTGTCCTGCCCCGCCCCTCCTACAAAACCTCTGTCCTGCCCCTTCTACAAATCCTGTACTGCCCCGTCTACAAAACCCCCGCAACCCCCTTCCACAAATCCCCTGCTTATCCCCCTTATAAAGACTCCTGTCCCAATACAAAACCCCCGCCCCCTTCTACAAAATCCCTGCAGCCCCACACACACATTTACAGGCAGACAGTCACACACTCAGTTACAGACAGACAGTCACACACTCAGTTACAGGCAGAGAGTCACACACAGTCACAGGCAGACAGTCACACACAGTCACAGGCAGACAGTCACACATACACATTTCCTCCGTGCAGCCAGTTTATCAGCTGTTTGCTTGTGTGAGCTGTACTGGCCGCACGGCACCCTAACTACCATGGGACACTGTGCGGCCACAGCTCACACAGCCCCCTCCAGCCAGGACCGGTGCAAGGATTTTTGCCGCCCTAGGCAAAAGTAAAGTTTGCCGCCCCCCATGTGACATCACAATGCCCCACCCATATGATTTGCCATGTTTGCCAGTGCTGCAGTGCCGCCGTGTTTACATTAAAAGGCCTGCAGGGACAGGCAATAGACACCAGAACCACTACATTAAGCTGAAGTGGTTCTGGGGACTATAGTGTTTCTTTAATGTGAGGTAAATTAGAGCTTAGTGCCACGAATAATATACTAGATTGCCTACTTACAACCAGATGAGGATGATGATGGGCTCTAGCTGCAGTCTGGCTCCACTGGTCTGGTGCAGAACAGGCTCTCTAGAGGCGGTTTGTAACTGTGGTCACAAAAATCAATGTTCTGGGAGAACGGGAAGCAGCTCCATTTTTTGGGGGTCCTTTACACAGCTCAATGTCTGGGTCCCAGGGTCCACCTTCATGTTCCACCAATGAGTTTGTTCACAGGTGGTGGAGTGTGTAGGGGATGTCCTGATATGTGTGTAAGGAATGCATTGTGTGAAATTGTGTTTGTATGTGTAAGGGCTGCAAGGTGTGTTTCTGTGTATGTATGGGATGCATTGAGTGTGTGTAATGAATGCATTGTGTGTTTCTGTGTGTGTAAGGGATGCATTGTGTGTAACGGTTGCATTGCATTACAAATACTGGAGAGATGGCACCGTGTTGAAAAGTCCACACAGTGTCTGTGAGTTAAAATGGCTGCCATCCATTGTTCTCACCATGTGCTTCTGATACAGGAAATGGTGGCCACCCAGTAACTCCACAGTATGTCCCCAGATGGTTCTTAAAAGGCCAGCAGCAGCACAACACAAATCCATTATGCCCAAATCATGTCTTTAAAGGGCAATACATCCCAGGGGCCATAGTCACAGGGCAAGAGGCGGGCAAGCAGTCCTCTCCAGGCACAAGTGGCGAAGGGCACTTCGTCACAGAAAGATTGAGGGGTTTGGTATTGGGTATTTGCGTTGCCTGTCTGGGAAGCTAGTATTTGTCCCTGGTCGCATAAGTCACCCAGTGAAGATACCCCAGCGTCAAACCAATGTTTGGCAGATATCCATAGGGATAAATGTTGGATGAAATTTTTGGTGAGATAATTCTGGAATCTATCACCTGTTTGCAGTATCATAAGTGTTGTGGGAAAAATGGCAGAGGGTATTTTCCTTTAGGATGGAGGCGTCCATAGGACATCTATCAAGTAGTCATTTGGGATACGATTGCATTCCATATCGACTCACTGACGTCCCCACCTTCAATTTTAATGTGACTAAATGTATACTTTAATATTTGAGCAAACTAGTGTCACTATTATGCACGTCAAATAAATGTTCTGACAGGTTGTTTTTTAAAACCATTGTTTATATTTCCTACATTATTATTATTATTGGTATTTATATCGCGCCAACTAATTCCACAGCGCTTTACAATATGAAGAAAGAGAGAGAAATTTACAATAAATGAGACAATTACACAGTGACACAGGAACAATAGGTAGATGAGGACCCTGCTCAAACGAGCTTACAGTCTAGAGGACGTGGGGTACAAAAACACAACAGGGCAGCAAGGATGACAACCATACAAGGTGGAAAAGTAGCAGAGCCAGAGGTGAAAGTGGAGTATGGCTCATTAGGAGAGCAAGAGACAGATTTGGATAAGTATAGATAAGTTACTCTTACTCTGGGAGTCCATAAACAGATGTGTTTTGAGGGACTTTTTAAACAATTGAAGACTAGGGGAGAGTCTAATGGGGGTAGGCAGGCTGTTCCAAAGTAAGGGAGCTGCCCGCGAGAAGTCCTGCAAGTGTGAGTAAGCACGACAAGTGTGAGTAAGCATGGCAGAGTGGAGAGACCGAGAAGGGGCATATTTTTTGTGACGGACTGCCTGGCACTCCAACCGAGTGCCTCCACCAATCGATGTTCCTAGTGCTCGCCGAGGAATTCCAGCACTCCACCAGACACCATAAGCACTGCAGACCCCACTTCCAGCAATGCTGCTGCACCGGGGTCTTGCCGTCCTTCACCCACCCGGGACCCAAGACCAGGATCCAGCTTCCAGTGGGCAGACCTTTCCTACTGCCAGAGAGCGCAGCAGGAACAGCTCTTATAAGAGCTAGTGATTATAATTCCTGGGGAGTATAGTGATATAACAATCCCCAGGATAGATACAGTCGTTTCCCCCACACATGAGATGAGACTCTATGTTGAGGGTAAGCAGGAACAGGGGACAAACCGCAGCTTGACTGGGGCCCTGGAACCGCTCCTTCCTGGAGCCGAATGAGGAATTAGCTCTAGTCCTTACAAGAACTCTCCCCATGCAAACTGAAACAGCAGACATAGGAGTAAATCTTCTTTCCCTCCAATAACAGGACGACACAGTTTTGGAGTGTAAGCTGGAATAGGATTTTAATGGAGGTACACTGGCCTTTTATGCAAGTTTTCCAACAAGGGTGACACCCAGGTGGACACAAAGTAAATAAACCAATAAAAACAGAGTCATACAGTGAGACACTCCCATACACAAACAATAGAATCCCTCCTCTGTGCTTGGGAGATAATTGAATCAGGAACTGTACTAATCTAACCCAATTATCCCCAAGCACAGAAAAACATACAATTTTATGAAACTCCAAAAAGTACACATAAAACCCCATATCCCCTGATAGCCCCGATCTGGGTGAACAACATATCCAAAAATCACCCAGATCGGTTCAGGGGTTCAGAAATTTTCTGGAAGTCATAGTTTTGACCGATCATGCACATGGTCCTATGCCCAAAACAGTTCCAGGGAAATCAGTGCTAACAGTCGGTCAAGTTCAGTAGTCTTTTACAGGTTTCCCTGCAGGGCCCATAGTCTGGGGGCAGGAGGCTGGCAAGCAGGCTTCTCCAGGAGATCGTGGCAAACTCGGTAAAAAGGGGAGTTTGCAACATCTATGAATTAGGGAAGAAATGTAACAGTGGCTAGAGTTGGTTAGTGCTTTATAGGTAATGCTTAGTATTATGAATTGACACCTATAGGATACAGGAAGCCAGTGTAAGGATCGACAGAGGGGCGAGGTATGGGAGGAGCGACGGGTGAGAAAGATCAGCCTGGCAGCAGCAGCATTCATTACCAATTGTAGTGGGGCAGTTCGGGTACTGGGGAAATCAACTAGGAGAGAATTACAGTAATCCATGAGAATCCAAGAGATTGCCAGAGCATGAACAAGCTCCTTGCTCTAATAACATAACTTTTCAATGCCTATTCTTTTGACCTAGATATTGTTTATTACACGGACAACTTAATAAATAGTTGACAAGTAATATGATCTTTAATTTTATATTACTTTTGAGTGACCATCAATTTAAAATTGTCTAGCTTTCCATAAGGCACCCCAACGGTTTTACAATTTTTTTATTTTATATTTCTTTTGAGTAACCATCTATATAAAATTGTCTATTTTTCCATAAGTGGGGCCAGTGGCATACAAATTCTACCTTGCCCTCATTTATAAGAAAACTTACTATAATTAAGAAAATGACTAGTGATTATAAGGGGTTGGAAACTTCTAACTAATTTATTCCTAATATTTTATGCCCCCTAATAACAATCCTAGGTTTAAATTATTAAACGGAGGCTAAAATCCATTTTAATAAAAAAATTTAGAACACCAGTGTCACAAATGCACCCTACTTCAAGAGTGTCCGTGAAGTAGTTGTGGTGGTGAAAGGGTTAAAGTTCTCTATTTGTCTGTGTTAGACCAGAAATAATGATAAAAATCCCCCTTAACACCACCCACACTTAACCATAATAATATAAATATTACTATTTTAAAGCAGCCACCATCAAGACAATTTTTAAATGGGGTGCCTTGGTCCCCCAGGTAAGTTAATAATAAAAACCCACCAAATACAACTTAGCACAATATCTAAGCAATTGCAAAACACTAATTAGTCTCTTCAGGTAACGTGATTCTTTACCAGACAAAGGCAGAACTTAATAAAGGAATATGTATTATGAGCAAAAAATATTCACAGTGCATACACAAAACAGAAGTCCTTATCACTTACTCAGGTTTTCAAAGTAAACTTCTGCCCAAGGGGTCTCTGGCAAGGAAGATGGTGACTCACTCAAAATTAAATTTTGGCCCCAAGCAAGTACAATACACATCATTGGATATATACCCCATGGATTACCAAGCCTGGCCCAAAAGGTAGAGATAAGGTGTTCTCTATGGAGACAATAAGTGACCACCCCCTTGTGTTCCAGACCAACATCAATCCAAATAGAAACTTTTTTCTTTTATCTCCTCTTTGGTACTTGCCACAGAAATAATAATTGCATCTATTAATGTGTTACCATTTTTCCATTCCATAGATATGTCACACTTCTTACTTGTGACCCAGTATAGCGGACATCATAATCCTGCCCAAAGGCGTACATTACGTAACTCATGTTTAGGCTTGATTAGAAGACTGTGCTTGTCCCATTCTAAATATAATAAAAACGAGGCTTAATTATTAATGTGTAAGTAAGTATTAATGTTTCTTTTGGATATAATACTGGAACACAAGGCTAATGGCCATTAAAATATATCAAAATATCTATGAGGTAATCTAGACATATGGCAAATTAGAGAGTTAGTTTATATTTAAACCAGACTTCCAGGCCATTTATGTGTAACTTCTCACACCTTACAGAGTAGCTCTGTTGGGGTCCCAGCTTCAAAGAGGAATTTAGGTTATAAACCTTCTGCCCTCCCCTACAATCAAATTAACCCCTTTTGGAATAGACAATACCACCTCCATCAAGCAGCCAGTTAATCTATGCACTACACAAATTACAATAAACGACAATATTCCATAGTGCAACAATGAATTATGCACCCTTGCCATGACAACCTGCTTCATTGCTATATTGCAAAAATAATTGGAAAATGTTATTGGACTTTGTTATTATTTAATCTTCTGTTCAAATAAATTATGTCTATCTTAATTTAATATCTTATAGTAAAACTCATCAAGCAAGGCCTCATCATAACTGTTATCTAAAAATTAGCTTTTTAATTTATGAGCTTGTCCCTTAAACTCCTCTAAATATGTGCAATTCTTTTCTAACCCTTTTGTATTGACCATGGGACATATTAACGAACCAAAAGGAATAATGGCAACTGTTAGACTAATAAAAGAATTGACATCTACTTTTATGAGGACTGTAGAAGACTGAACTGGAGATTTCTCCATATATAACTCCAAATCTAAAAAATGTTGCAATCATTTTATTAGTCTAAAAAGTTTTCATTAGAGGGTTAGAATAAAGGGTGGCACCAAATATTAGAAATAAATTAGTTAGAAGTTTCCAAGCCCCTACAATCACTAGTCATTTTCTAAATGATAAAAAGTTTTTTTTTATGAATGTGGACAATGTAGAATTTGTCTATGTAATAAACAATATATGGGTTAAACTAAGAGATATTTAAACATTATGTTATCAGAGCATTTAGGCAATATAAACTAGAATTTTACAAGCCATTCTATGTCAGAACAATTTTTTAAAGTACATAATTGTGCCGATATTTTACTCAAATATCAAGGTATACATTTAGTCAAAAGAAACTGGACTACTGTGGTGGCTTCACCACATTCACAAGTAGAATGGGAAAGCAATTTTCAGTTCTAGGTTGAGGAGCTTGTTGTGGTTCGTTCACTACAGTCAGTAAATGGCCCACAACAGAACTGCTTTTACACATCAGTTGTTTAGAATACTTATCAGGCTTTTTCACCAGAGTTTCCAGAGTTTTGTGAAGGACAATGTTTCAGATGTTCAATACGTGAACCGCCTGGGGGAACAAAATCCAAAATACTAGCAGATATTGCCAAATACTTTTGGCACTTATGACTATATTGGAACATTATTCTGTGAGCAGAGTATCTTCCAGGTCTTTTTTAACACCAAAGCAGACTGAAATGTGCGTTTTCTGATCATTTCAGCAATTTGATGTTGAATCCTATTGTTTTTCAATAACTATGTCCCTGTGGGTTTAGTTTTCCCTCAGACTTTGTGCGTTGTTTCTCAATCACCAACTTACTACATTTTTGGCAAGCGGATCCAGAGGTGGAGGGCCAAGTGCCTTCATTCACAATAGTTGCAAGGAAATTAACTATGCATTCCCTCTCTTTGCGATGATCTCTCCAACTGTCTTACACACATGGTTGCAGAAGGCCCAGTTGGCCAATGCATTGTGACCAGATGGCCGATGCTACCCTAGTATCCTGAACTATTGAGCATGCTTATCAATTTTCCAAAAATGTTACCGATTCTGTATCCTTTGCCACCATTTTGGGTTGCAAGACATTTATACAGAACTTTCAGAGTCAACTAAAATATATTGTCAGAGGTTTAGGCTCCAGGTACCAGATCTAATTACAGATCAGCCTGGAAACTTTGGCTACTTTGGTGAATGGAAACGGATGTGGATCCTGTGCATTCTTTTCAGTTTGATTCTGGAAAAGCTTATCTTATAGGGTCATTGTAGTCACCAAAACAACTTAAGCTTAATGAAGCAGTTTTGGTGTCCTAAATCCCAATGTACTTGGGACATTTCATTACTTCTCAATTTATTAGAGTCTTAGGAAGACAATGAGACACTATCCTTAAAAAAATATATCTTTTAAACTCACAGTTTTACTATGGTTGGTATAGTTTATTTGCCTAATGGTATTTGTTTCAAAGTTCATAGGAGTACTAAAACAAGGATTCAATCTGTCTTCTATCCTTCCTGAACTCAAAACAGAACCTTTCAGAAATCCTGACTTTTCTCAAATTCTCATTTCTTTTCAGAAAACATTTTTTCCTAAGCTAGATGGCTTAGATTCACTATGTCTATGGCAGGTATTGACACCTCTAATTTCGGAGTTCACTCCTCTAGGAGTGCTATGTCAACTAAAGTTTTTGAAGCTGGAAATTATTTGGGTGACACACTTAAAGCAGCCAATAGGTCTTCAGCTTCAACTTTTAAAATGTTTATTTTAACCCTGAAATGCTTGTATCTTCAGTGATTCTGTAATTGTTTCTGATAATATATTTTGTCAGTTTTTAACATGCTTAAGCTGAGCCTTTGTTGACAGAAAATATAGATTTTATTAAAGACAGGAGGTGAATATTATCCCATCCGTATAACCCCCCTTTTCATTTGATCTTGTAATTTCCGCATGAATGTTTTCTTCATCCTGATGTTTGTTATGGGTTGGTTATTCGTATATCTCCCTGAATGTGTGCAGCACAAAACAGGAAGATCAGTTAGCGGTCATCTCTTTTAGAGACTGTGATTCATGTTGATTGGTTACTGAATGTTCTAAATTTGCAGATCAAGTTTTATTGCCTTTTTGTGTTATAGTACATTTTGCTAAAAAGGGAGAAAGATTGCATCACACTCATCTTGACAAAGCCTGTTCATATGGGCGAAACGCGTTGAAGTGGTGGTTGTAAGGAACAAGAAGACTGAACTTGTTAGTGTCTTGATGAGATTGCAGCTCCAACCTCTGAAAACAGTTACTGGTGGACAGTGTGCTGTGTGGAGGAGAACGGTAAAGACATCTGACCCATTTCACCTAAACTGCTATTTTGTGAGCTTAGCAGTAAGTCTCATTTTTTTGTGTAAGAATTTTATTTAGTGGTTTATATTTGTTGAATACATTTACAGTATCACACTATGCATTGTATTGTATTTTTTTTTTTTTTTAAGGTAACATCTTGTGGCATTCTGGAGTGGATACAAAGTAATTGCATATCTGGATACAAAATTACATATATTTATTGAAAGCAGAATACAGCAAGAGACTGGTAACAAAAGAGCTGGTCGTTTTTATCTTTGCCTTTCTAACAGTGGCTCTTTTAACAGTTACAGGTTTAACACAGAATATTTTTGAATTTATTCAATAAGTGTTGGATTCATATGTGTATTTTAATATATATGTTGTGCTGGCTTTTTCTCTAATTTTTATCGTATTAGTTTTCTTTGTTTAATTATTGGGATAATCTTTATATGCTTCAGCTGCTTTTTACATATTTGTCTTAAGATTACTTTTAGGACTTTTTGCACTTTCAAATTTTTTCAATATTTATTTATGCTGGTAAATGTGTAATTGGTGGATGAAAAAAAATAATAAATTTTTGTAGTTTCCCGTCTTCCTGCCCTTTCCCAGTCTTACAATATTGCACTACTTGTAGTTGATGTGTAAATGTATTACTGATTATGTGTTGCATATATACATATCCCATACATATCTATTTGGATATGTCATTATCCTTTATTAAATGAAGGGATGTTGCTCCATCCCTTCATTTATTTCATACTTATGCATTTTTAGTATTGGTTATTTTTTATTCAGTAATATAAATTTTTTCTTTGATTTATGAGCCTCTCCTGTCGCTTAGTCCAGGTTTATTAGACTCACGTCGATCTCTGTTGGCTGTGAGTATGTATTTAGTTTGGCCCTAGCCATCTTCGGTCGGCGACTCCACCTTTGGTAGTCAAGTGTATAGATGCCTGGTTGGCAGTAAGGAAGGCTCCATTTTTTGACTATATATGGAGTTCCTGTGCAAAGTTCTGGTTTCCTGTTCTGGTTTTCATTTGTAAAGTTCTGGTTTCCAATGGGTTGCTGGAGGGATATCTGAAAATATGAAGCAATTTGTTTCTTAATTGATTGATTGTATATATGTTTTTTACTAATTGTGTTAATATTCAAAGTTTACACCCTTTAAATAGGGAATTAATTCAATGTGGTGACAGCTTGACAAAGGCCTCAGTGTAGGCCAAAACTTTGCACATTCATGGTTTCAATAAATCGCCCTTTTTGAAGAAACCTTGAGTGGCTGGACCTACTTTCTACTAGTGTTTAATATTGTGGCTGATCAGTGTATGTGTACTGTTAAAACAAGTATGCAGGGAGAGGCGGAGACCCACCGTCAAGCTGAGCGGACGCAACTAGCATGAGCTCCAGGTGAAGCTCTCTTAATTAAGCAGTAATACCGGCATATACAATGTGAAACTGACACTAACTGTAGCGGAGACACTCTGCATTACCTCAAGGCACATTTGGAGGTGTTTCGCTGCTCGGCTGGTGGTGTAACCCTGACACTTCACTGCAGCCTTCGCGTGGGTACAGAGGGGGAGAGGTGGCTGATCTCCCCGCTGATATTCCGGCTGGAGCGAGTGGAGGCAGTAGGGGAGTAGGGGTTCCCTCCCCCCTGCTGGTGAGGGTTATCCTGGCACCTGCTCACTAGCTATTGCAACTCTACTGCGGAAAGGCCTGCAACCTTATAGGCAGCCACTACACGAGACAAACTACCACGATCCAAGATGGCGGGCGCAATATCCCCTGCTACAAGACCTGATGGAGTCAATTGAGGTGCGGCTGGATAGGATTTTCACTGCTTTCTGGAAGAGATTGGAGAGCACAGAAACCCGACCTAAGGAACAGAGACTGAGCAATACACCTCATGTTACCCTGCATACCAAGTTGGGCCTGACTCAGTGGACTAAATCCACACAACAACAACTCCTGCAACACAAGAGTATGCTGTCCCAACCTCAATGTGCCTGCCAAGACACCAGGGTGACCATTACCCGCCACCACACTTTCCACAAGGGGACATACCCCAAAGCTTCTCCCACACGAACCGAGAACATATACTTGACCAAACACTGCATCACGCTCCTCTCAAGTCATTGCTACCAGAAATTTGCAGCTGGGCTCTTATCAAAGGGGCTCTGTCTGGCTGGGGGGGCCGGTGGGCAAGCACGGGCATTGCAAACTCTCTGCATGTTAGACTGCGCATATGGAGTTAGTCACAGCTCACACTAACCCTACTCCATAGCACCCCATAATTATTACTGGCCTGCTTGGGTCACAGATGACCACCACAGTTTTGTTTATGTTTTGTTTATTTTTCTAATGCTTGTATGATGTTTGCTAAAGACTATTGCAGCAGCATGGTCCCTAATGTCCAGAGTTAAATGATCTAGTTAAAATTATTCTCTTGTCACCTCCTAGTTTCTATATAGGAGTATCATAAAGCAATAATGTCATAGGCTAGCAGCACTGGTGTGTTGACCTAACTAAGCCACTGAGCTCACATTAAATATGGATTCATGACGAAGATTAAAACTCCTTATTAAGTTATATCGCTTGTTTTTGTTATATCTTTTGTGTCGCTCATGAGGACATAGTTTAAATAAAACATAAAAAACTGCAATTCTCTTCACATGTCCTGTTATGCATACACAAATGTACCTATCGCATTGATTATTGCTGATATGTCTGAATAAGCTTGTTTGTCAATCACTTCACTACGAAAATAAAGAATAAAAAAATTAAAAAATAGGTATGCAGGGAAAAAGCAGGTGGTAACTAACAAGTCAGTCTAACAGCCATGTAGTTGTTCGTATTATTGCTACAAAATGTAACTCGTCAAAGACTGGTTCTTGTTATAACAATATGGTAAAGGGAACCTTTCTTTTACATTTAGCATTTGCAGGGCTAAATAGTCACTTACGGTAAATACTATTATTGATGTTCAGAGACATTCTCACATAGGCCAACTAGGTTTAAGCCTAGGACAGCAAGGTAGAGAGTCTGGCATTGACACTTGTGGAACTCTCCCCAACCCTTCTTATTAACATTTTAATCAGATAACAGGCAGTTCGGCTTGTCAACCAGTAGCTCACCAGTGACAGCAGGAAGAGGTTGTGCAAAGACCGGATGTCCTTTTCAAGTGACACAAAAGGGTTGTGGCAGCTGAATGAGAATTCTAGTGAGTATGTGAATGTAGACAATTGCTGATAGAATGAGTGTAGCTATTTAATAAAACATGGGTGAATGGCTACTAGTTAGGATAACTATTTATGGCTAATCAAATATATAACTGTGCAATTCGGTATATTTTTGTGTTTATATAATTATGTTGTGATAGAAAATGTGGCAAATGGAGCTAGATAACATTTTGTTTAATTTAACATCAGCGGTGGATCATATCTGCATAATGGCTATCTGAGAACTGTGTTGCCCCTAAAGGCCTGCTACGCTTCATGGATTTGAAGTTATTCTTGTTGACATCACTGCCCAAGGTTGCATTCACAGGAACATCTCAATGGATACTAAATATAAGGTAACACCTTATCCTGACTGATACCAGCATTGTAAATAATTATTTCAGGTTTTCTCTTTATGATAGGGTGGAACCTATTGTTGGGGATAAAATCAGCCCGGGCCCTTTGTGGATGATGGATATTTGCCAACTCATACAGAGCTCTGGAAATTGGAAATGAATAGCAGAGACATGTTCAATAACCAATTCCAGAGCTCTGTATGAGTTGGCAAATATCCATCATCCACAAAGGGCCTGGGCTGATTTTATCCCCAACAAACTGGTGTCAGAAGTTTGGGTGCAATTGGGAACACAGAATACAGGTAAGAGGATCTTTAGCCCCTTGGGGACACAACTTCTGGAATAGAAGGGAATCATGACGGAGTATTTCTGTCGTGTGTCCTTAAGGGGTTGGGGACCTTTGCCTGCTTTTGCCATCCTCCCACACATTGCATTTCTTGTTTTAATGGGGTTTTTCACTATTTACATTTTTAAAGGGGATTTTCACAGGATAATGTCTTTGGTAGACATGGTATTTTGTTAAGTCTTTGGTATACTTCTATTACTCCACGGGTTGGAGGATTGCCTTTGGTAGGCAGTAGTAGTTATGTGCACATTTCCTCTTTGGTAAGAGGTTCACCTTTGGCCAGGTGTTAAAAAGAATTTCAAGCCTTTGGTAGGCTGTGATGTCCTGTGATGTACATTTACATATGGGAGACGTCCCTAGATCCCTCTTTGGTAGAGGTTGCCTTTGGTAGGTTGTAAAACAGATTTCCAGTCTTTGGTGGACTATGGTATTTATTTAACGTAGATGTAAATTTTGCAGGCTAAAATGGTTTAAAAAAAAAAAAAAAGATGATGGATGTTTGGCATTACTCCGGCTTGCTAATTTATGTGCTATTTTATGGTGTGCAACGCTGATTTTAAGCATAAAGTCTTAATTGAGGGAATGTCAAAAGTACATGTAAAGGTGATGATGAATAAGAAAAAAATTAGAGGTTATTTAAGGGGGGCTACAAATTCTAGAACTAACATGATTTCTCTGCATGTATGTTTGTTTGCATAATGAGCCCTTATTTTTATACTTGGACAAAAGTACTATAAGCCCACTACACTTTTTCATGAGAGTGGGATGTATGATTGTTTATATGATGAGCCCTTTATTTTCATATTGGGACAAAAAGTCACTTCATTCAAAATGTCAAACACCACATTCTTTCTGCCCTGTGTGTTTGTTGCAGAGAATTTATGTTGTAAATTTAGAAGAGAGCAAAATTTATATTTTCAGCGTTCCAACACATGCTTAATTTTTGTGCTGTAAGCTAACTTGTAGAATTCCAGTACGTCACATGTTGTATGTGCTTTAAATTGTATGTATTCTGTAAATTGTTGAATGGGGATGCTGAGATTTTATTGATTGTGACCCAAACTGTGAAGAAGTGGGTTTGAAATTTTGGTCATGGAATGTAGGATCAGAAAACCATGGACAAAGGTTTTAACGTGTGTTGATATGACTTTTGGAAACTCAAATTGACCGGTCAAAATTTTGCCATGCCTTTAACATGGAGTAGTATAAATATTTTGAGTCTTTGAGAGTTCTGACAAATGCAGGTGATACCATGTCTGTGTAATCTGGTCCAAATGTTCTATAAGCATATAAGAGAGGAAGTGTTAGCTTACTCAGGCATGGATGTACTATGTGTGTCATTGATGTATGTTAAGTGTACCAAGGATGGATTCCAATGTATTAAGTGTGGATATGACTGGACTATCGAAATAGGGATGTGATTAGGAGACATAGGACGCAAGGTCATGATTAGGACTATTGTTAGAATTGCAAACTGATTAGAAATTATCTTATGATTTAATATGTAAGTGGGCCTTTTCAAACTAATCAAGAAGTGTTTCCCAATCCCGATACCTGAGCTATTTACTTACAAAGTGCAGGTTTTATAAGTCACTAATGCTGTCAACGTGAGGGGATGACATGTTTACACAGTCATGGCCCTCACTTAGAATTTACCCAGATGTGCTTTTTTCCTCAATTATGAGTTTTTGCCACTGGGTTTTTTGACCTGGCCCAAGTTCACTGGGTGCACTGGTAATCCAAGACCCTGGTCCAAAGAGGGGAAATAGATTTTATTCCCATTTTTGATTATATGTGTTTACGTTGTGAATTATAATAATAATATTCCCGTTGTTGGGAATAATACACTTTGCCTGTTTTGATCCAAGGCTCAAGTTACAGATAACATGATGTGCAGTATGTTTAAAATTGGTTAAGATGTCAGCTGTTTGAAATATTTAACTTGTACACTTAAAAGATGTGTACAACAGATGATTACAGAAGCTGAAAATCGACAGCTCGATTTCCTCTTAAAGGGAAATCCTACGGCACAGAGCAAATGGGGGAAAGCGAGGTGAAGAAATAAAGAAAGTCCTGCAGACGTGATTAGCACGTCTGAATTCTACCTCCTTTGGTTTCTCTGCCGCAGGCCTCCCATGGATATTCCATAAGGTAGATCACGATATGATCTAAAGAGAGGAATTGGTTATTGAACATGTCTCTGCTATTCATTTCCAATTTCCAGATCTCTGTATGAGTTGGCAAATATCCATCATCCACAAAGGGCCCGGGCTGATTTTATCCCCAACACCTATCAATTTGGTACCTAGTAATTATCTTGAACTTTACTTATGCATATATTCCAATATTGGGAGGTACGTGATCAGGACTTGTGCCATTGGTGATGCCCATAATGGATGGGCATGTACACTGAAGAGACCTGCCTGGCCATGCCAGCTAACAGGACCATGGACAGAGAATCTAATAATGTACTTGTGCTCTGCAAAATGGGACAGTCCTGTTGAAATCAGTGCCCACTTATGTCTTTTCTCTTCTACCTATGCAGGATGATCCATAGCAGGATCATAATATTTATTAATTGTTGAGGGTTGTTCTACTAAGGTGTGTGTTTTTATTAAATAAAGAATTTAATGAATTATGTTGTGCCGCCTGAGTGTAGTTGTTCCTGTAATATATTTGTTTTAAGTCACCCTGTTAGTCTCAGAGGAGATATATATCAATCATAAAAATATTAATATTCACACACACATACATACAGTACACCCATGCATATTTTTTATATTCATTGAACTCAAGTGTATATTCATACAATTGACATACAGTGTGTGGGTTTTGTTTATATGTTCAGGAATGGCATATAAACATAACTGAGCCTACGGTAACAATAAATCTCAATTCATCACTTGGATACATTCCATGTTGGCTAAGTCTTTTAAGGACAGGATTGTAAAGATGGCATGAACTCACAAAAATGAATTAAATTATTGTCATCTGTATTTACCTGTATGGTTCTGGACTCCTCCTTTACCATGGGGGAGTATTGGTCCAATCTAAATTATAAACTATATGTTTTCTTTATTTAAGAAACAGCACTAGACGTGTAGTGCTATACATATTTCACATTATCTAATTTCACATGGCTAGCATTAGAGACTAAACAATTAGCCCCACACCCATGGCACATTGGTGTGGAGCTAATTGACCTGTGCACATCATACATTTTAATCTCCCAGGAGCTGATGAGTAGCCATGGCTGGGTATAGAAAGAACTTTATTGCAGGGTCTCTACTGCATAATTGGGGATTCTGTATTTTATGTTTCTATTTAATTTTTTTTATTTGACATAAGCAGAAAGTTGAAATTGATGAATTTGAGAATCTTTCGGGAGTTTCTTCCTCAGGGATTTCAAGCTCTTTGAGGCACTTTTAAGCTTTCTATCCTATTGTTCTTGTATTATAAACGTTTTTTGTTTTTGTTTGTTTTTTTACAATTGTTTGTCTTCTTTTCCCTATTGTACAGTGTTGTTGAATATGTTGGAACTATATAAATAATTAAAAGTGTCATTTGGTCTGAAAATGCAGGATTCAGTCAAATATTATGCATTATTATGTATTTAGCAATCAATTTCTCTTTTAAGAGAAACTGATTGACTGAGATTAAGGAGAGTAGATTTTTTTTTTTGAGAAGTCATGTTTAATGCATTTGAAATAGGTAATTGACTGGAGTAATTTGTCTGAATTCCCAACATTGATGTCATTGCAGATCTGCAGAAATACTGAAGATCTGACACAATACAATGCTGTTGTTGTTAAACAGTGATTCATGGTGAACTTACAATTCCAGAAATTAAGTCAAAGTAGGTCTATTGGTAGAATTCTCCATTTTCTTAAAAACTCTTTTCTGTTTTGGAATCTATGTTGCTGTTTTTGCCTAAATTCACCAGAACCTCCAGTTTACAGAATACACATATTTGATTGTGTAATAAACCCTTTGATACACAAAACATTTAGATTTAATGTCTGAATTTATAATAATCTCCATTCTAGACTCAGGGGAATGCCTAGAGTATCAGAACATGATATCAGAGTGATGTTCAAAGTGTCAGACTCTGCTTTATTTTGCTAATAAACAGAAAGGATTGTGACACTGTGGTCCCAATGCTTTTTGGTAATTGGTAAGGTGAGAACATGCTTATTCATTGAAAAAAAATGTTGGATTCTTAGCAAATGTTTCCCAGGAGAATATGTGGTAACAATTACTGTAAAAATAATTGAGAACTGCTAGGAATAAGCACAAGGGTATTGTCAATGTGCAAAGGAATCCAGGGATCAAATGTGATTGCGTTCTTCAAGGTCAGAAGAAAAACTGTTAAGAATTGTCAGCAGGTATGTCTCACCAATTCAGAGTGCTTTAGCACTCAAAAAAACCTTTCAACATACCATCAAAAAGTATTTACAAAAATTAGCTAAATAATGCAGTGACCAACTGCAACATAGAAAAGCAATCAACAATGAGGTTATATGGAACAACAATACTTAACATTAATTAACTGAATTTAAATCTGTGTTTGAGGTGTGCATTTTCTTAAATACACAACCTTTCTTTTCTAATGCAAAGTGGGATTAGTTTTTTAATAAAATAATTAAAGGACCACTATTGTGTCAGGAAAACAAACTCGTTTTCCTGACACTATATAGTCCTTAGGACCCCCACCCTCAGGGCCCCCCTTCGCTGGGCTGAGGGGTTAAAACCTTACCTTTATCCAGCGCCGGGCTCCCTCCCTCTCCGACATCAGCTCCAGAGTGGAGCCGAATGCGCATGCGCGGCCAGAGCCGTGCGCGCATTAAAACACCCATAGGAAAGCATTTCTCAATGCTTTCCTATGGACGTTCTGTGTACTCAATTCGATTTTCACATTGAGCGTCGGGGAAGCGCCTATAGTGGCTGTCAAGAAGGCAGCCACTAGAGGCTGGATTAACCGTGCAATGTAAACATAGCAGTTTCTTTGAAAGTGCTATGTTTACAGCTGCAGGGTTAAAACCTGGGGGACCTGGCACTGAAACCTCATTGAGCTGAAGTGGTCTGGGTGACTATAGTGGTCCTTTAATTAGGAGCTGCCCCTTACAAAAAAATGACAGTTCCTTGTTCCTTCATTGCAGTAGAAGCTACTTCAGCATTTACTGGTGTGAATAAACCAGTGGAATTATAGAAAAAAAAATATTCACCTCTGCTGCACCTGTTTTATTGCCGCAAAGATCCCTTGGGTGCACATACATGCTTTTAATGGAGAATTTCTGCACACGTGCATGTGCACATGACACATGCTTCCATACTGTACTGCTGAGCTTTCTCGCCATGCGCCACGTGGTTGCCATTGTGAGAGTTAACTTATTTACATAATTTGCCAAGCCTTAGCCAGCATCGTTTGCAATGTAAAATCTAAAGAGATATAAAGAATTTTAAAAAATGTTTAGCATAACCAACAGCTAACGTCTAGTTGGCTATTTGGTTGTGCTAAAAGTGACGAAGTGACAGTTTCTTCTGAAACAAAAACAACATTTCCCCAAATAGACGCTCTGCAATTGATTACAGACCTTTCTTTGAGATAGAGATGTCATATGTTTACCATATAACTTTATGCATACCTTCCAACAATCGAGGGGAAGAATCAGGATGCGGTGGAGAGGTAACTGAAGGGGCATCAACAGTTACATGACTCGAGTCACTAGGCACTCCCATAAGGGGCTGGTCTCTCACGATGAAAGCAGGACCATTGGGAGACCTGTCTATGTACTGCCCCACCACCAGCACTAACAGTTAATCAGTCATCCGTGTCAGCAAAATTGACAATGATAATGTGGAGGTTAAAATGTAACATATTCAAATTTCCAATTGTTTCTATATTATTTCCACAAAAATATTGTCGTGCAGCAATGATATATCCAATTTATGTAAAACAAACAAGTGAACTACTTAAAAGGACACTCCAGTGCTCCACTCCAAAAGAGGTCAAATTCTTGCTGCTGCTGCAAAGGAGATTTAACTTGAATATATCAGCAACTTATAAGCAACCGTGTCCATTTTTTATTTATTTCATGAACGCTATATGTGAACCTACTTACCTCCATCATTCTAGTTTAGTGTGTATCAGAATATAGAATTAAATAATTATTTGTAACAATTGCTATATTAAGCTATATTAAGTATTACCCTTATTATTTTGCACTGCAATATAGCCATTTTCCACGAATAGCTTGCTAAATTGAAAGGCAACCTAATGCATGATGTATGGTATTTAAATTAAAAATGTGAATATTTTCAATGAAGTCAGAATAAATATGTAAGAACAGGAACTCATTAAAAAGGAAAATCTCAGCATAATTAACATCTTCTGCTGTTTTGTTTTTTTTCTTCTTCCGCAACTTACTGGATTGGAAATGCTTCAATGGTGTCATTATTGAGATCCGTTTGCTTGGTTTTATATAATAATTCACTAACACCTGCCTTTTGCAAACATGCATTTTCCTAAACTGCAGGTACAGTTATTTGTAAGTTAGAATTAACAAAAGAATTCACGAAAGTATAAAGTAACAGGAATTCAAAGGGAATTCAATGTTTTGGGTCAAAATAGCACAAATGGAAAACTCGTCAAGTTAGTTGGTTATTTCTGCTTAAAATTTCACATTTTTAATTCTGGACAATATATTTTAATAAATAACTCTGCATGTGTAGCTTTCTGAATGGCAGATTTGAATCCCAAACCACTATATAAAAGCACATGAATCTGTTTTTGCAAGTGAAACATTGATGTATTTAGAGTCACAATTTGGCTTCCTTTAATTATTAAAACATGTTTGTATCACACAGTGAAAAGTGTGTAAAAACCGGTCAGTCTCTCTTGAAAAGATGATAATCTCTGCTCCCATTGATAAATCAGAATACGGGCAATGTATGGGAATATCAGCACTGACACACATACAAGCTCAATAAGAAGGATACACTTTACTTAATCCGGTTGCAATTTAACAAACACGTACAGTATACATGAACGGTATAAAAACTAAGCTGAATACTATTCAATTTAAACCGCGAGTAGTACTTAAAACTCAGTGACATTTTCCCCAAAAAATGGTCATCAAAAAATTCCTCAGCTTTTTTCAGTAAACATTAGTGTTTGACATGTGTAACTTTAAATAAGAAAAAAAAAAGTCTATTACTGGTTTCACAAGTATTTTCAGTCTTTAATCACTGTGGACCCAGGAAGAAAAATAATTGGTCATTCCTTTCGGGCATGATTTTGTTTAACAGTTCTTTGCTAACAACGTAAAATTTCAGCAATCAGTGTAAATGTAAATACTGTTTTGTCTGCTAGTAATGCATATATTTGGAATTCATATTGAGTGTCATGTACAATAAGTCAAAGAGAAACAGAAAATAAAAAAACACATATGATAAGATCCTTTGGCAAACACAAGACATTTGCTGCAAACATAAAAAAGGCATGATTATAATAAACTGATGCTGTAACATAAAAAACATGATATTTTGAGACTCGGTATTCTAGATACCGAAAGATACTGCAAATACACAACAATCTCTGTGAGTTCATACTGTTGAAAGAGGTATTACTCGGAGAATAGAGAAACAGAGGCTACAACGCAGATATTAATCTACGGTTTTGGCAGAACGTTGAACTTATGTAAATATCCTTCTGCTAGAACAGTTGTGGTAACGTAAGCTGCCTGTGTGGCTTACCAGCTCAGGCGAAATACGTAAACACCGGAAACACATAAATGTTTCAAGAAAAAAGTGCCTTGCGCTTTTTACTAATTTTCTAAGCGTTGTTCTCTGTAAGATCCCTCAGGAAAACAAGAAACATTTATCTCTGCTTCCTTCCTAATTTTCCACTGCGACAGGAATGTTTTCCATTTGAGGTCAAGCACGTGCTTCTCCATTCTTGTAAGTGCTTTTACTCTAGGTCTGTGGGTGTGTGCTGACCAGTGATATGCAATGAGGTCACAAGGATTTGATGACCGCCTAAATGTTAATCACACAAGCTGGTCATGAACGTATGTATCTAAGTTCCCAGTCCGAATTTGAAAAAAGCAAAACTGTGGCTGCTTCAGCCTGTTTCTGGTAAAATAAACATCAAGGGACCAACATTGGCTGGGCCTTCTATCAGGGGGAGTTAAGGGAGCCACCTGGATCTAGTTAATGCAATCGGGTCAGGGCTTGTAAATTTGGGATGTAATATTAAAATTCTTTACTGCCAAGATAGCTTGCCACATATGTATTAACTCTAAAGCGAATAGCGTAAATTTTCTAGCAGTTAAAGTGGCAAACTCTCATCTAAGCTTCACTTTCCCATGATCAACTAATTCATGTCATCTTGTAAGTGCTGAAGATACAAAGAGTTGCCCTCGTTTTTTTTTTGTTTGTTTGTTTTTCAATGATTTCTTGTTAACCTTGCCTTATTTGTCAATAAAACAACATGACTTAATTACAGAATTACTGTTCTATTATATAATCAGAGTGTATGAGGAATGCAAGGCAAGTTTTAGATTCTCCCACACTAAAGATTAATGCGATACAGCGTGCGACTTTTGTGCCCTACACAGTTACAGGGCTTTAAGGGAAATAATGCATCATCTGAAGGTTCCTCGGGAAAAATTTGATATTCCAATCAGGGATGGAAATAACCTTATTTAAAGGTAGGTATTATCCTTTTAAACACTGCATTGTAAGTGATATTAACTAAACTGAACACATCCTAACCAAAACAGTACCCAAGTGTACATAAATAAATACAAATGAGTTGGGTTCATTTATGCATCTAAT
Source organism: Pelobates cultripes (assembly GCA_933207985.1). Taxonomy (NCBI): domain Eukaryota; kingdom Metazoa; phylum Chordata; class Amphibia; order Anura; family Pelobatidae; genus Pelobates; species Pelobates cultripes. Next base: position 124,406,654 of record OW240916.1, on the reverse strand, counting down.
AGTTTGGGAAGTAAAAATGTTATTGGTTTACGCAGGACAATCCTTCACCACCTGAAATGTTATCCATACAATTTGTGGTCCCTTGTCAAAGTTGTGCAGTAATGATGTGGACAAAATTTTAGGAGTCCAGGAAAAAAAAAAATGTAGCACAAGAGCACTTACGTTGTCTGTACTGATTCTTTTTTTTTTTTTGGAGACCCACAGTATATGGCTTGCAGATTAACAGAATGTTTTATGAAATGTGCAAAGTTGGCAGTTGTTTTTATTTATTTATTTTACATCTTGAAAATCTCTATTAATACTTTTTGTTTGGCAATCATGCCCTTTTACTGACCAGCTCACAAATATTTTTTATGTTTTATTTATTTATTTTTTTGCCAACGCATATTCAGACTATGGCATTAATTACTCGTTCCAGTACCTAAGGTGGTATTAGCTATGCCTACACATTTAAATCCTCCAGCACAGAAGAGTTAAAAATATGGTTATCATTACACAAGCCCTGCAGTGTTCAGGGATTAGGGGGGAAAGTGCATGACTGCTTTTATGCAAATAGTCCAAAAACTGAAAAAAAAATAAAAAAATAAGAAAACCCAAAACAATTGTTAGTGCTGTAAGCATGCAACACCAGGGTAATTCTACATCTAGCAGGTAGTTAAAACATGGTTGTGTATCGGTGTAAGCATTGCAAAATGTGCAATAAAGCTAGGACAAATGAACAGAGCTAGTCAGCAACCTACTTCCCTGAATACAGCTGTACCTGCAACAAGGAACCAGGAGTCCATGACCATTACGACTGTTACACACTGTCCACACTCTGGGGGCTCAATATTTACATGTGAATCTGCCATGCTTAGTTAATGTTTCCCCAAATATTCCCAAAAAGACAAGTAGAAGAAGAAGTTTTATTGTTTGTTGGATTTTTTTTTGTTTTTTAACTTGTTCGGTTTTGATTTGTAGTCTTCTTTTGCAGGCAACAGTCACTGGAATATTAAGACATTTCTTTGGAGCTGACCAAGATATTCATTCCGTAACAAAACTGGGATTAGTGACTGTAAGTTTGTTGTGTTTTGTCTATTTTTTTTCTTAGTGTTTTGTTTTTTTTACTTAATTCCTCAAGGGCAGTTTCATCCCAAAGTGAAAATAAAAAAGCACCTAGTGTTTTGTATTTTTTCTTTTAGTTACAAAAGAATATATATCTAGATTTATATATATTTATATATATATATAGATATATATATATAACATACATATACATTTTTATATATGTACGTATATATAAATATGGAGCAGTTCTGGTGTATCGCCTGCATGACCTGGGATTTGCAGAGTTCATTTGGAAGCTATTCCACTGAAGAGAAAGGAATGTTTTTATGTAGGTTAGGGTTTTGACTGTGCCGATTTCGACTGCGTACGGAGGAGAACATCATGTTGCACCCAAGAACTTTGCACTTGTGCATCTCTCGCAAGTGAACTGTCTTGTAATGAACCCGCAATGTACCTTTGTTGCTGTATATTTTGTGGCAAATATTGCACATTATGCCACCATTGCTCATTGCAAAGCTGTTGTAAACGGAAGATTCCATTGTGTCACTACTACCTTGTCCTGTAATAGGAGTTTCAGGTTTATGAGAGGACTCCTCACTGTCACTGACCCCATCAATGTCATCCAATAAGATACCCTCATCACTGCCCACATCAGATTCCCTGGAGGAATGGATACTGCTGCTGGACTGGACACTTGAGGTTGTACTTAAATCTAAGACCATGTAGTCTTCTGCTAGGCTCCGTCCATAGCCATTGACATGGGAATCCTCTGTACCGACTGGTGAGGTGGTATCTTCTCTAATGTCAAAACCCAGGGGGTGTTGACCACCGTAGATCTTTGCCAAGAACTCATCACGAAGGTTGGGCTGAGAGGAGTCCAGCCCCATCTCATCCAGTTCTTTGGTCAACAGTTTGCGATGGAGGTTAATATTGGCACTGTGTCTGGAAATAAATGTAAACAAAAAAAAGATAAATTATAACATAATATAATTGTCTCTTCGAAAAAAAAAAGTCACAATGAATGTTTATTTTTGATAATCATATCTTATATATCGTTAACCTTAATGCATGATACAGAGATTTAAATTCAACAATTTAGAATGAGAATTATTAACAATTTGCAAAAACTGTATTCTGTTGCTATGTCAAGTAGGACTTGGACATGTCACAAGTGGGTGACAGTATACGTGATTTTTGGTGAAAATTATAACTAACTTGCAGGTATAAAGTAAATAATGTTGCATATTTGAAAGAAAAAAAACATCCGTGCAGGATGTGGCTTTCCACAGGTGAGTCTAAATAATACCTACCCGAAGCTCTCCCTTGTAAGTGCCAACAGCTTCACCCACTGGGAGCCCACATCACTGGTGTAGTCTCACAGATTCACAAGAGTACAGCATGGAGGTGTATGGAGGAGAAGATACCTGTTTTCCAAAGCAGTCACTATGACTGGTTTGTTAAAAAAAAAAATGTCCCTATTGTATCTGATAAGATATCTTTAGATTGTGAAATACTCATATACTGAATACACTAGAATGTCACTGACATTTCAACACAAACATATTTTTATTTAATACTTTTTGCATGTGTGTGTGTGTGTATATATATATATATATATATATATATGTGTAAAACGTTTTGAGTATTTTATGAGTAACTAATGTTATTAGCTTTTGTGGGATCTCAGTTATAGGGATTCCTATTTCTGTTGAATACATAATATACATAAAAATGAAATATAAAAAATGCAATGACTTTCATTATAGAGAAAGGTTTTTTTTATAGAAAAAAAATACTATAATTTTAAAGTTACATGCTGCTTTCTCTCCCACCTGATCCCACCTGCCATAAACTGAAAGCAATAAAAGCAATACAGCAGCGATACATTAATTTTCACATAAAATCAATACAGCAGGATTCTGTCAACTAAAAACTTACAAATAAATTTTCAATTTAGTTATGTACATGTTGCTAGTCAAGCAACTGCAAATAGATTTTTTAAAATTGCTAAATACCTACAAATATTCTTCATAAACCCTTTGGTGTGTTAAGTGTTAATAAAGTTTTTACGTCTTCTCCCCCCCCCCCCTTTAAGTCAGCTGTGTTCAGGCAGGGAAAGGAGCTCTTAGAATCAAAGAACAGAGTGAAGCATAAATTATCACTTGTGTAAAGGACGCAAAGATTCCCAGATGGACACAAGCTTTTCCGAAGATGGCTTGTGAAAACAGAGCAGTCTGTGATTGCTGTGTTGGGAAAGGGATGTGTCCTTTTTCCTGTTCTCACTTACAGCAGTGAATAAAAAAACCTACAATCTAATTAGACCATGTAGTCGTCTTCAATTTCTGTCAGCTCAAGCGGCACACAGAAATGCACAGACGAGATCTGTACAGCAGTGTCCCTTTTCCTCTGTCAGCACTAGTGCTGACTCTCGCTAATATAATTACATTGACTTTTATTCAATTAAGTGCTATCTCTTGCTTAAAGGGAAGAAGAGGAGGGGAAAAAAACGACTTTGTCAATTGATTCAGGTGTAACACAATAATAAAAATGAACTCATGGCAGTGCATTAGCTCTGCTCCTCATAACTTCGGAACAAGAGTTCATTCATATGAGTCGATTTCCATTATGCCACCTTAGTTGAAAAAGGATTGATTCTTGGCCACCCAGTCACTCTTTAATCTATTGCACTTCTATTTAACAACCTAACATTATACACCCTATGCAAAAAATACAATACTCTGCAAAAGCACAGAGTACACAGCATTCCATCCAATTTCTTTCCTTATGCCTATCTGTATGAGTTTTCGGTCAAAGGACTGTGAAACAAAGCTTTTAATTTAGCTCAAAGACATTTTTATTATTATTATATGTTATTATTGAATAAAGCTGTCAGCTACAATATGTAAGGAGACAGGTTAATTTAAACTGCACGAAATTGATATCATAAAATGGCTATTATAGACAGCAAGGAAAGTGAGCAGTGAACTATGCTAAAGATGCACCAGAATATCAGCTGAAAACACAAGAAACCGGATTCGCTAACACAGGCTTAGCTCCAGCTGTTGTAGAACTACAAAACCCATAATGCTTTGCCAGACACAGAGTGTAATTCTCTAACTGCTGATGGACATCTCTTCTCTAATACCTTAATATTAATCAATGTTCCTTTCCATTATTAATATTACTGAGGTCGGCATATAGAGAAAATATGATTGTAAACAAGGAATGCTAGCTGGCCAGGGTTAATATCTAGCCTGCTGAATGCTTAGAGAATAAATCATGCATTTTAGGCCATCATTGTTCAAAGATTCTCTGCACTTAGTGAAATGCTTTCAAGATCAGTGGTCAAGTATACAGCTGGAGCGAATATGGGAACTAGATGTTAGAGCAGGCATTAGAATGCATTATCTTAAATGATTAACGCTAACCACTGTCATTGTAAAGAGGGACAAAATGTGGAGCAATGCCTCAGTGTATGTGGAGGCGAGAAGCCATATCAATAAACTGTAAACAGTAAAACTAAGTCAGGTAATGCGGATGCACCCTAGGAAAGAAGTGGTTCAATACTTTCCTGTGGGAATGATTGAATGCATGCGCGGTGCTCGTCATGCATACACATTAGGTCTCCAATGCACGATTATAAGCATTGGATGGTACATCGGCCATGCCTCCTCCGTGACAATGCAGGATGCGGAAAGGTAAGCATCGCCGACAGTAATTATTATTATTATTATTATTATGATGATATTTATAGAGCGCCGTCAAATTCCACAGCGCTTTACAATGGGTAAACCTTTTATTTTGTTTTAAATATATTTTTAATGTACTCGTCGGGGGGGACACCTAAATAAGTGTAGAGACAGGAACAATGTAGATTTGTATTCCTAATACTAGTGTTCCTTTAAATTTTAGATTTTCACTAAGAATTCTCATTTTAGCAAATAACCCTGACAACCTACATGCAAAAGGCACATTGTCATCACAGATGCTGCATACTAACTTTATAAACACATTAAACTTCAGCAAAGATTGATGATTTCGCAGAAATGCAGTATTACAACACATAACAGCTATCTTCCAATGATCAGTACTAACAGACCTAATAAGGGCAGCATTACTATCATTCTACCTTAACCTAATGATGTGCAAACATCTGATGAATGCAATAGCTCCCTTATCACTATTTTCAATGTCACAAAATCAATAGCTATCTGTTAATATCACCTATAAGCAGACAGTAAGTCAAAGACGCACAGTGGAACCGGTTTGTATGATAATTTCAATTACTTATGCCTTATTTTAGCAACCATGCTCAAAATTACATTCTTTAGAGAAAATGTGCGCAATTCTTTCTACTGAGTGCGCTGATTTTAGAGCTGTATACTAAATGAGTGTTGAAAAGATCACGGAAATACTGTTTTTTACATAATGAGTAGTTTCAAGGCAATGTTCTATAGGTGGAGCAATCGCCATGAAAACCAATGCAATGTTCCTGGCAATTTTTTTGAGCTCTGGCCAGAATTCTAACTATTTAACCTTTAGTTCCATGAAAAATTAAATTGCATTTTTAATATGGTTTACTGATTTATGTATAAGGTGGGTCAAAATTCAGAGTGGAGTTTGAGGAGTCAATAATGTTTTAATTAATTAACTAATTTCAATGATATTACATACAATGAATGCTTAACGGACCACTATAGGCACCCAGACCACTTCAGCTCAATGAAGTGATCTGGGTGCCAGGTCCATCTATGGTTAACCCTGCAGCTGTAAACATAGCAGTTTCATAGCTAGAGAAACTGCTATGTTTACACTAGGGTTAATCCAGCCTCTAGTGGCTGTCTCATTGACAGCTGCTAGAGGCTCTTCCGCGCTTCTCACTGTGAAAATCACAGTGAGAAGACGCTGACGTCCATAGAAAAGCATTGAGTAATGCTTTCCTATGGACTGTTTGAATGCAAGCGCGGCTCTTGCCTTGCATGCGCATTCGATGCTAACGTCGGAAGAGGGAGGAGAGTTCGCCAGCGCCGAGGGAGCCCAGCGCTGGAGAAAGGTAAGAGTTTAACCCCTTCAGCCCGACGAGAGTGGGACCCTGAGGGTGGGGGGGCCTGAAGACCGTATGGTGCCAGGAAATGAGTTTGTTTTCCTGGCACTATAGTGGTCCTTTAAAGTATGGAGGTTTGTTTGACTAGGTACTGAAAATTACGTCTTTTAAATGAGCTCTATTTGCCGCCTCACAAAGTCAGGCTCTTTCGATCGCATTGTTCATAACATTAGTTAATGTCTGAATCTCTAGCACTCAAATTTCTGCATGGATATTCTCCTTGAGCTGCTCAAGTGTACGCAGTTGTTTCACATACACCCGCTCCTTCAGATATCCCCACAGGAAGTAATCGGGAGCTGAAAGGTCGGGCAAACATGGCGACCAATTAATCTGGGAATTTCTTGAAATTATCCACTCGCCAAACAGTTGTCTCAGGAGGTCCATTGTGGCCCTGACTGTATGGGCAGTAGCCCTATCCTGTAGAAACCACATTTCAAGACAGTTTTCCACTACAGTACATAAAACTATTTCAATCCTATCCCAATATCTCACACCAATGAAATTTCACTATTTTTGTTTGTTTTTCTTTCATGACTCAGTTATAATATGTACCTGCAACAAGAATATGTATAATATGTACCTGCACCAAATTTTTTTTAACTACTTACAAATAATACTCACCTTTGAATGCCCTTTGTTTGCTGCAAAATCGTAGACTAAATGAATATTACAACATGAAAAATCAGGATGGATTTTTGCGTGATTCTTTATCAAGTGCAATAGGTATATTCTGGTATCTTAGTTGCCTGTTGGTCCTCTCTTTAAGACCTATTCAGGTTCCCCACACATCTTTGATTAAGTCCATTTGATGGATAAAACATATAAGATGTGAACAAAACTGCTACACTGTATCATTTTATTACCATGAAATAAAGAGCATTTATATGCACCAGAAAGGCACATAAGGGAACTATTATATTAGCTCTTCCTTGTGAGTGCCTGTTTAGTCTTGTTTATTATCCTGTATTTACCTATCTAAATATAACGTTTAGGGGAGATGTTAGACTAGGCCTCAATTGAGGCTTCAAGCTTCATTCAGTTGGATTTACTACATCCACCACCTGAAACATCTACAAAGGTGTATTGCAAGCTGCCTAGTTCAGGACATTTAATGAAATGGTCTCTCCTCATTGCTATAAATATTGAGGTAGTGTGCAGCAAAACATTTTACTGAACACAAGTAGGGGCAGGACCAAGATAGTGACTGGAGGTCCTTTCAAATGGGAAGCTCACAGGACGAGCAAGAAAACCCTATGTGCGCCAGTTTTCATTCTGTACCCATGTATTAGTCTGTGTGACTGTGGGAATGTATTTCTGTATATGTTGTCTCAGTCAGTGTGTGTCAGTACTTGTTCAATCAGTGTATGTGGTGTGTATCAGTACTTGTTCCTCAGTGTATGTCAGTACATGTTCAGTGTGTGTGGTGTGTGTCAGTACTTGTTTAGTCATTGTGTATGTCAGTACATGTTCAGCGTGTGTGGTGTGTGTCAGTACTTGTTCAGTCAGTGTGTGTTGTGTGTGTCAGTAATTGTTCCGTCAGAAATTATTCTAAAATATATAAAGATAAAAAATAAATACATGCACAACATACTAATGAACATAAAAATGGTTGCATTAATTAAGCTCATGTTTTTTGGTGTTTTTGTTATCCTTGATGATATTATTTAAAGGAACCCTATAGAGTCAGGATCACTTACATGTATTCCTGACCCTAGAGTGTTAAAAAAACATGTTAGCCCCCTGGCCTCCCCTTGTCCCCCTTAAAAAAAAAATAGAAAACTCACTTTTTTTCCAGTGCCACGCGGGTCTGCTGCCCCCGATTTGCCTCCAAGGCTAAGAAAAGCATAGGAAAGCATTGGATTGGCTGAAATGGTTAATTCTCTCCTCAACCAAGGAGGCGGATGGGGGGCGGAGTAAAATGCTGCACTGGCCAATCAGCATCTCCTCATGCAGATACATTGAATCAATGCATCTCTATGGGGGAAAGTTCATCATCTTATACAGAGCGTAGAGATGCTGAATATCAGTGCTGCACCTCTAGTGGCCATCTAAATGACTGCGACTGGAGCTGTCCCTAGGAAGCAATGTAAACACTGCCTTTTCTTTGAAAAGGCAGTGTTTACATATAAATGCTTGCAAGGACATACTATACTCTCCAGAACAATTACATTAAGCTGTAATTGTTCTGATGATAAGGCGCAAGAAAATTGGATATATATTATGAAATGTAAGAGCAATGCTTTGATTTGCTTTGAAATAAACATTTTCAATTAAATAGATAATAGGTGAGGGAAACTTTCGTCATACCTCCTGTGTGTCCCTATTTGGGAGGGACAGTCCCAATTATTAAACCATCTAAAATGTCTTAGACCAGCCCTGTTCCTGGCCACCCCCCCAATCAGACTCCTGAAATGAAGGTGTCCCTTTTTGGCCATTTGAAATGTTGGGAGGTGTGATTCAAAAGCGGTTTATTTTATATTGTCCTTGTCATTTACATTTTTGTTCCTTTTTTCTCTTTTTTTGTCTTTAAGTGGAAATCTATAAAGACAACTCTTCCTGGGACATCTTACTGTACTACTCACTAAAGTGTATTTTTGTGGAATTCAAAGCGAATTCAAAATTAATTTCAGATTTTAGGCCAGAATGCATGAACTGGGGGAAACAAGTCAAACCAGCGGTTTTCAGTTTGGCTATTTTAGCCTAAAATTTGAAATGCTCTCTGAATTTCTGGAAAAAAAATTACAGGGCTATTTCTAAATAAACTGGCTCTACTAAAATAATTAATGCTTTGTGGCAGCAAACTAGGGCATAGTGTCTTATCAGTTTTCAAATCACAGCCTTTATATATATATTATATAGTCACTCTACATATTTATAAAATGCTATAACATGAACTATAATATAATAAAAAGAATTAACAAAAAAGTCACACAATCAATTTAGCAAATTTTAGTCTTATAAAAAAATAATATTTACCCAGTTACATTTCTAATTTTCCTACTGCCCCAATTGCTCCTTCATCCGCTGGGTGCAATCCGGATGCTCTGTATCAAAAACAAACAGAAACAAACCACACCCATAACTCTGGAGACATGTCCTTGAGTTTTTAAAATTATTGGCAATGGGGCAGATTCAAAGGCCCTGAATTAAATTACAGCATGCAAATACGGGCCATAAACACATATATAAATATATTTATCTATTTAACATTGAGGCAATTCTGATACATTGATGGGATGTGGTGCACAGGCTGCTGGGGCAAAAACTGTCCGTCAAATAGCCATATGGCTTAATTTTGAAATGTACTAAATGCAGTATTTCTTTGATATTTAAGGACAGAAATTCTGAGGAGACTTTATTAGAAAAAATACATTGTCATTTCGTAATAAGGGTGACAGATTGCAAAAATTTTATTTACTCTCCTACTAGACCTATAAGTGACAATATTTGCAATTGCCCCAATGTTACTAGATACACCTAGGTCTGTCTCTGATATTCTTTGAAATATGAGCTAATTATTGAAAAGTTGGCCCAATTAAGGAGCAGCAGGCCAAGCAAGTCACATAGCAACAGAGTGCAGGCCCACAAAATGGTGGCATAACTATAACCATGCTATAATGATTTCACTCTGTAGAGTTCAACTGCTTTACTGTGTGACTTTCAATTAAAAAATAAATTAATACATCTGCCCCAGTATTAAACATGCAAAAATGTACCTTATATTTAGCATTGCAATGCACTGACTGAAATTACTGTATCGCGAAGATTATACATGTAATATTTTGGGTGGAATTCATGAAGACTTTTAACACACAATTTACATATGTTTTATGTTACATCTGCAGCAGTTTTGCAGAGCGCTGGCAGCCATTGAAATACGAAAATAGTTTCTGTAAGAATACAAAACCAGAATTGTTATGTCACTAAGAGACTGTAAAAATGAATCAGAATTCCAGATTTCGCTCTGAAAACAAATTAGAAAAACTGAGAAAAAAGGTTATGAATGTGTTTCTTACACACAACTGGCCTAAGGCTCTTTTGAACGGTTTCCATTTGCGTGTGTAATGGGTTTAGTATTTACAATAGTCTGCAGAATTTGGGCGGAAGCACTGTAAACACCAGAATCAGGATTATATATTTTCTTTATATATTTGATATATATATATATATATATATATATATATATATATTAAAAAACCTGACTGCATTCTCTTGTTGTAAATGGTGTGCACAGATTTTGACTGAGTGCAGTATTAAACAGATCTAAATAAGTCAAGTTTTGTTATAAGATACTGCAGTAAGTAATATACATTTTTTTCTTAGGTTAGTACTATTTTTATTCTTAATGAAGTCCACCCACCATTTTAACTCCAAATACATCAACATATACTGACATCATGAATAAACATTGGTATATTTATGATGGAAGCAATCACAAACATATCATATGTGTTTCTGAAGCTATGACGATATAGATATGTGTGTGTGTGTGTGTGTGTATGTGTGAGTGTGAGTGCATATGTGTGCTTATATAATGTTTTGAATGATACTTTCACAGCACAGTACATTGAAAAGAATGCACTTCAAAGATAGAATGTTTGATTTTTTTTGCTGCATCTAATTATATAACAGTATTCAATGAATGAGTAGTAATATGCATGTAATACAAGCACAAGACAAAATAAGTTGCGAACATAGTAGCAAATTAGAGACAAGGAAACCAGCTATTTAAATCCCTTTCGATAAGAAACAAATCACTCAGGCAGGTCACGGAGACAGCTCCCTCATCATTCAAATTATACACTTGAAGATACGTTTCCAACATATTCTTTCGGGGTTTGACTAATTTACTGCACAGATACAGCATGTCTGTTGTAATAACAGGTAGGATGCATTGGGGTTGGCCATTTATCTGAATTACGCTTCTTTTCTCAATTCACTGTGAATTATGCTGCCTGTTCTCCTGGTCTTTTTTTTCCCCGAGTCTGTTATTCCTCTTGGGAAACCCTAATGTGGCAGGCAAACAAAATTGACAGCCTTGTCTGGCCAACAAGGGGACATCCTCTAGAGAAGCTATTTAACTTTGCCGAAGAAGCAATATATTAATGTACCTGTCCCCAGATTGTTAATCATCTTTAAATCTTCTCCCCATTCCAGTGCTACAATCAGAACATAATTACCCAACATTTCCTTCTGATATTTAATTTTTTTTTTACTTTCACAGACATCTTGGGTTGACCAAAATGCATTTAGCAACATTTCACTGGGTTAACTTACAACATTTGAACCAGAGTATGCTGAGCACCAAGGCATCTTGAGTTTAATCAGTTCAACTTAAAGGGATCCTATAGTGACAGGAAAACAAAGTTGTTTTTTTGACACTATAGGGTTAATAGGTCCCCCTCTCACTCGGGGCCCCCCTCCCGCGGGCGCCACTTACCTGAATCCAGCATCGAACTCCTTCGGTGCTGGGTCAGGCTCCGCCCCCACGCTCCTCCCCCGCGCGTGCATAAACCTCCCCAAAGGAAAGCATTATACAATGCTTTACTATGGGGAAATTCTGACACTGGAGGTCCGTGAGGAGGGACCAAAAGTCCGTTTTTTTTCCAGAAGCCCTCTAGTGGCTGTCTGGTAGACAGCCAAAGAGGGCAGACTTAGAGCTGCAATGTAAACATTGCAACACTAGGTGCAAAATGGACACAGCACCCAGACCACTTTAATGAGCTGAAGTGGCCTATAGTGTCCATTTAAGTCTTTATTTTAGCCCTTAGTTTTATAAGTGTTATTCTCATATACACAGATTTTACATCCCTTTGAATTTAGGCATGAAATGAAAATGGGGTAAGTGTGTGCTACTCAAGTGTTCAAATCCCTAACATGATGTACACTAATGTACATAAAAAGTTATTATGGATATATTATAGGTAAATTAAACACCAGACAGCTTTTAATATATTTGTTGATTATAGCGATACGCCTACATAATATTAAACATCCTGGGAAGTGACTGTTCTCATGTAAGATATACAAGCCAAAGAATAAGGAAGGGCAACTCCTTGTTAGTTATATGCAATAAAATGTTTTGCCATCACTGGATACAGATTAGCAGCCACAACATTTTTTTTGAACTTTTATCTGTTAGAGCAACTATATCACACAGTTCTGTCGTACTTTTGAACTGTTTGCGATAGCTGTTTAGCCTTTTTTGATGTTACAGGGAAGGAAAACTAAAGATAATCTCAATGACTTCATTGGTTTGACTTTTTACCTATGGCTCCACTCCCAGCCTCAACTACAGCTAAAAGAGGGTCGGAAACTCCTGCTTAGGGATTCCTGTTAGCTCTCCTGACCTAAGGCCTGCAGAACAGCTGATCGTTTCAGCCAATGAGATAAGACTTGCACTGCTGTGCTCAGATAAAGCAAACAATAGTTTGAGGCTCTCCTGTAACTGTAGTGGTGATGGGAATAAAGACCCCAGGTAAGAAGACACAGCATTCTAAAATGTTCTAAAACGACTTACTATTTATAACGAAGTAGGGGACATTGGGCACTCCAGGCATATAATGTTTTGTAGTGATTGCTTATTTGACTTTGTGCAAATAACTTTATTAATGTTAGTGACTAGATAAGACAGTACAGTCATGCATGATGGCCGCCTATACAGCTGAACTACTGCAGCAAAATGGTAGACACTGCTGGTTGGGAGGGAGGTGATAACAACATAGGCGGGCGCACGGGGTGTGCCGGGGCACACCCTAATCCCTGCGGCACGCCTATGGAGAGAGACTGGCAGAGGAGATCTCAGGATGTCCCCTGTCGGCTCATGCAGAGCCGGCGCGCTCTGCTTTCAGCCTCCCTCCCCACTACAGCATGGAGGGAGGCAGGAGAGGACCCGGGGAGCTCAACCAGCAGCTCAACCGGGTTCCTCTCGCGAGATCTGAGCGTTGCCGTGGCAACGCTCAGATCTCGCAAGAGTGAACTCTAGCCCCACAGGGGCTAGAGTTCACTCTCTGCTGGACCACCAGGGAAAGCAGCAGGAACAAGAATCCCCCCTCCCTACATAAGGTAAGAAGGGAGGGGGATATTAAGTAATGTACCCCCACCTCCAGCCCCCACAATCACCCCCACACATACAGCACACACACATACAGAACACACACAGCACACACACACATACAGCACCCTCACACACATACAGCACACACATACAGCACACACACATATACAGCACACACACAGCACACACACACATATAGCACCCTCACACACATACAACACACACACACACATATAGCACACACACATACAACACCCTCACACACACACAGCACACACATACAGCACACACACAGCACACACACACATACAGCACCCTCACACACATACAGCACACACATCCAGCACACACACACACACACAGCACACTCATACAGCACCTTCACACATACAGCACCCCCACACACACAGCACACACACACACACACAGCACACACACACATACAGCACCCTCACACACATAAACCACACACACACAGCATACACATACAGCACACACACATACACACAGCACACACATACAGCACCTTCACACATACAGCACCCACACACACATAGCACACACATACTGCACCCACACACACACATCACCCTCACACTCATACAGCACCCACACACATACAGCACCCTCGCACATACAGCACCCACACACAAACAGCACCCTCACAAATACACACAGCACCCTCACACACACAGCACACTAACAGGACCCTAACAAACACACACACACAAACACCCTCACACACACAGAGCACACTAACAGCACCCTCACACACAGCACTCTTACACACACACACACAGCACCCTTACACAAACAACACCCTCAAACCACCCTCACGCAGCACACACACACACACATAGCAGTGTATCTGTGTGTGTGTGTATATATATATGTGTGTGTGTGTGTATGTGTGTATACACACATACATATACACGCAGCGTGTGTTTGTGCTTTAGGGTGCACACCCTAATGCTTTGTGCTTTGGGGTGCAAACCCTAATGCAATAGGCTGCGCACGCCTATGGGTAACAACCAGCATGTTAAATATTCTCAAAAAAGTTTAAAAAAGAAAACTGCTAAAAAGAATTGATACAGCGTGACTAATTGAAGCATAACTTACAAATTGCACATAATGTATGTAAATGACTAGTAAATAAACAGTATGTACATAAATAAATAAATACGCACCTAACAGAAGTGTTCATTATGAACTATATTAAAACTCACAGTTACCAAGTTGACTTTAACAATGGAACAGATATTTTTTTTACAGATGTGATGGAAGTAGCGCATTTAATTTTTAGTGTCCTGATTGTTCAGAGTTCATATATGGTTGCTTTAAGGTTTATTAAGGGGACCCTATAGTCACCAGAACAACTACAGCTTATTAAATTTGTTCTGGTGAGTAGAATCATTACCTTCAGGCTTTTTACTGTAAACATTGTCTTTTCAGAGAGAATGCAGTGTTTACATTACAGCCTAGTGATCATTTCACTGGCCACTCCTCAGATGGCTGTTGGAGATCCTTCCTGGGCCATGGCTGCCTAAAATGCATCCAAGCATTCAGTGTCTCCTCCCTCTGCATGCAGACACTGACCTTTCCTCATGGAGATTCACTGATTCAATTTATCTCTATGAGGAGATGTTGATTGTCCAGGGCTGTGTTTGAATTGTGCTGGCTCTGCCCCTCTTTGTCAGTCTCAGTCTATCCTATGGGGAAGCATTGTGATTGGATCAGGCTACCACTTCTGCTGATGTCAGCAGACTGCTTGTTTTCCTGAGGCAAACAGCATGCAGAGCTACAGCTTCAGGCTTGAATATAGTATGATTTTTCTATGTTTATGGAGGCATTAGGGGCCCAGGGGGGCTAGATGGTAGTTTTAACCCTATAGTCATCCTTTAAATAATTGTTGATCAATACTGAGCTAATATTGATATTACTAAAATATGGAATGTATTACAATTACATATAACCAAAAAGCTTAATAAGAAAGTCATAAATGACAAACAAAAGTACTTTAAGAACTTGTAAGTGAGTTAATTTGCATTACTAATAAAAAAAATATATATATAGATTAACCCATCAATAATTATGTTTATGTGTGTTTGCTTGCATTTTGAAATATGATGCAAGGAAAGGACATCAAACTTTATAACTTTATCCACACAAATTGCGTGACTTTCATTGTATCCTTTGAAAATTAAATTAATTTCATTTTGATGTCCAAAGCCATGAGTTTCCATTTTATAAACACTATCTGTCAACTAATGACAGGCACATCGTTTAAGAAGTACTACAATACAAGAAGTCATCACACTACTGTCATTTGTGTCTCTATGACTCACCTTTAGAAAAAAATCAATAAAATCCCGAGTGGATATGTCTTAAAGTACAGCACGACTCCTGTTACTTGCAACTGATATCTCATTTTATGGATGACGAGGTAGAACAAAATATATTTTATGCTGCTCTTCAGTAGATGTAATATTAATTATTCTACTCTTTGTTATATAGCTTACTTTGTTTACATCTAACTGTACATTATACAACAAGATTCTAAGTATGAGATCAGGCTAAGCATGATAACATTATTAAACTGGAGACTGTCACAAAAAAAGAGGTGAAAGCATGATTATGAAATGTAAGCCAATTATTTTATTTTTTTAATATAGCCAAACATTTGTATCTTTACTTTCCAAGGCTAACAGAAACCTCCAAGAAGCAACATTTTACTTTATACTATAGAGCAGTGGTTTTCAGCCAGTGTACCTCAAGGTACCTTAGAGTGTGCTACAAACGCATTGGAGGATACCTACAAACAGTGCTGTGTTCTTTTTTACATTTACCACTGTTTCATGAATAATGCTCCAATTTCCAAGTTCTGAAAACCATTACACATACTTTTTTGCTCATTTTTTGTGCCTTGTGTAGTGCTCAAAATAATCCGACTTTCTCTCAAATTTTATTCCTACTTGGATTTTTGCCTATTTTCCTTTTGAATTTACCATTGATTATGTTCACAAAATAAGAAGACAAATTGGTAATATTAACAGGAAACAAAAATTGTATTTTCCGTTTAAAGGATTTATGTGTATATTAAACCAAAAATAAGAGCTTGAAAGCTGCTTGTCTGTTACACAAAATCACCATTCTGACAGTGTTGACAAAATTGGTAAAAAAACATGTTACCTAAATTCCTTACTTCTTTATACGAGAGCAACATTTTTGTGAACGATTAAAAAAATGGAAATGACGGAAAAGGCACAAAAATGAAGACTATGGCACAGACAGGGCATATGTAGGTTCATCAAGCTGAGTGTGTGTATGCGCTTGTCTTCTTTACTTTAATTAAACATTATATAAAACTTGCCACATTTTATATCTGCTGTTATAAGCCTAGGCCTAGAACAGCTAGTGATAAACGCATTCCTTAATATGCATATTTATCCTAATTAGTTAATATTTTAAGTAAATGTGACACTGATAAGCTGCTGATGAATGTAAAAGAAAAACAAACTCCAAACGGTGGGTGTGCTGATACATTTGATGTGTGCCTTTGTCCAGAAAGATATATATTTTATATCAGAGGTCATATTCATGCACAGATTAATTTTCCGCCTAAAATATGGAATTTAAAAAGAAATGCTTTTTAACGTACACATCTCATGTGATTTGGGATACCAGTTTCAATTTCTGTAATTGTAGTCCATAGTTCAAAATGACAATTACAATGGTTTAGCACTCTGTTGACCAAAGTTGTCAAACATATAATGATGCATTATACCCATGATATGTAGTATATTTCAGCCTAAACATGCTCTGTCCGAATATGTTTTATGAGTAATCAAACATCATGGACTTCAAAAGGTTTGGGCCTAAAAAACAAGTTATATCGTAGTATGAATTATTTGGAACCCAATGCAAATTTCCAATTTTAGGTAAAAACTGTAAAACTGAAACCATAGCTTACTGACTGGCATAACAAAACTTTGGTCTGCCATCCAATTCAATTCAATTTACTTTGAATTCCCAACAATTCGCACTTTAGTGTATAATCCTGACAGTGTATAGACAGCCATCAGAATGAGGATTGCTCCAAAAATATATTTGTATGGCAGTGTATTCAATGAAACCTGTACATCATTCAAAGACTAAAAAAGAGTAGCACTCATTGGCTGAATCAGACATATAAGTAAAAAAACAACCTAGTTTTCACAACTTGATAACACACATTTATAATGTCATTATATCTACAAAGTCTCCACATTTGGTTTGTTAATTCTCAAAGCATTTATTGCTTTTAATTTTAATCATATTTGTCATTACCGGCTATTAATATTTATGAATTATTTACCAGGGCACTGGAGAATAGCATAAAACACATCTTTACCTCTGCCCATGGAAAGGTTTTCCATAGCAAGCTATTAGGTCTCTACTGATTATATGTCCACTTGCAAGAGACAAACAAGTAAAAAAAAATATATTTAAATTAAGGCTTGTTACTGGCCTAATAAGCATAGGCTCCAAGGACCAGTAGATTACCAGTGCTTCTCTATGTCCTGCAGAAATGTAATTAAACGAAATATCACACTAAGGAAATTGTATCACCTGGGGATGTTGGGCTGGTGCAATCTACCACAGAATTTCTAATACTTATAAAAGTAAGGAGGTGGAGTGGCAACAATGGGCAAGAAAATCCATATAGCACTGTCATATTTTTTGGGATTATGATTAATGAGACTAATAATCTGGATGATTACTGATATGCGCATCTCCTGCAGTTTATCATTTTCCACTGTCTGCCTACGTCAACAATAAACATGCTATCATTTACCTTTTTATTGAAGGCACTGTTCCTCTGAAAGGAATGCTTTCTAATTACTTGGTAATGTTTTATGTCTTAAACATTTTGCAGCCATGGACCCTGCCAACTGCTCAGTATCTTTCTGTTGATTAATGGGGTTGTGTTTAATCAAAATTTAGAACCAAGCACAGTCATCTCTCCTATGGAGGATGCACAATGCCAGAGCAGATACTCTAATGAACCAAGGTTGCAAAAAGTAAAAATAAGACAAGTGCATATCCCCAGCCAAAAGATACTTAAATGCAATTAACCCTTTTGTGTCATACAGTCTGACTACATTTTAGAAAGTAATATACAAGGAAACAATCTTAAAAACACTACTGTAAAATATTTTTTTTAAATAATGTTATCTGCACTAATGCAGTTAGCAGGACCTATAGTCTATAGGTGGTTCAATTCCAACAGTGGAGCCTATTTTACCCTTACCCTCTCTCTGATCTAGGGTACAACAGTGGAACCTATTTTACCCTTACCGATTCTCTCATCAAGGTTACAATAGTGGAGCCTATTTTACCCTTACCCACTCTCTAATCTAGGGAACAACAGTGGAAACTATTTTACCCTTACACACTCTCTGATCTAGATTATAACAGTGGAAACTATTTTACCCTTACACATTCTCTTATCTAGATTATAACAGTGGAACCTATTTTACCCTTACACATTCTCTTATCTAGATTATAACAGTGGAAACTATTTTACCCTTACCCACTCTCTGATCTAGATTATAACAGTGGAACCTATTTTACCCTTACCCACTCTCTGATCTAGATTATAACAGTGGAACCTATTTTACCCTTACCCACTCTCTGATCTAGATTATAACAGTGGAACCTATTTTACCCTTACCCACTTTCTGATCTAGATTATAACAGTGGAAACTATTTTGCCCTTACCCACTCTCTGATCTAAGTTAAAATAGTGGAGCCTATTTTACCCTTACCTACTCTCTAATCTAGGGAACAACAGTGGAAACTATTTTACCCTTACACACTCTCTGATCCAGATTATAACAGTGGAAACTATTTTACCCTTACCCACTCTCTGATCTAAGTTACAACAGTGGAAACTATTTTGCCCTTACCCACTCTCTGATCTAGGTTACAACAGTGGAAACTATTTTACCCTTACCCACTCTCTGATCTAAGTTACAACAGTGGAAACTATTTTGCCCTTACCCACTCTCTGATCTAAGTTAAAATAGTGGAGCCTATTTTACCCTTACCTACTCTCTAATCTAGGGAACAACAGTGGAAACTATTTTACCCTTACACACTCTCTGATCCAGATTATAACAGTGGAAACTATTTTACCCTTACCCACTCTCTGATCTAAGTTACAACAGTGGAAACTATTTTGCCCTTACCCACTCTCTGATCTAGGTTACAACAATGAAACCTATATTACCATTACCCACTCTCTGATCTAATTCTGATCTTTCCTGGCTACACTGCATTCAAGCATCTGCACGTGATCCATATTAACGTTAGTAGCATATAAATTCAGCTAGCTGTGATGTTAAATTGCATTACATAACATATGTACCATGCATTATAGAACGTACTCAAACACACTAATAACATTGGCAAGTACTTTGTAGTAAACTTTGCTATTGTAAACCCCATCATAGCACTATTTATATCAATTTTCTGCTTTGTTGGAGATTTAAAATATTTACTGGATATCTATTTATAAAATACAAATATATTAAAGTGACATAAAATCTGTTAAAATAAGAATTCATTAGTGGGATCTTATAAGCATGAAAAGAGTCTAAGCAGCAAAAACAAAAGTAAAAGAGTCTTGCATGCATGTAATTCCCAGGTCGGGATATTTTGTGATATACACTAAATACCATAACCACTTGTGCGTCCTACATAGGTTATCGTCCAGTTTGTTAGTGCTAGGTCTGTTAGCTTGGCCTTTGCACTTAAATGTTCCAAGAAAATTAGAAAATTCCATTATTAAAATTTATATATATATATATATATATATATATATATATATATATACATATATATATATAATCCAACAAATTGCTGATTATTAATTAGAAATCATGTTTTAAAATTGATATTTTTTAATAAATAAAAATCTAAATTAAAATGTTTAATGGATTTGTAAATGTAAAAATGAATATATTGTAGGTTCTTCTGATTGAACACAAATAAGTGTACTTTTATATACATTTATTTTTTATTTTGTAGTTAATTAAATTTAGTTAATTTTTAAATATATTAAAAGGACAATTCTTGAAGTGTAAAGAAGGAAGAAATGCTTAATAAATCGAATGTAGTCATGTACAAAATGTATCAATATATATATATATTAAGTGAATGAACAAGAGATCTATCAATAGCATAAAATATTGTAAACATCAACTATTGATTTCAATCACAAGCTAAAACACACGTTATATTGCTGTGTTTAAATTGTTTCAGATTCCACAAGAGAGATATCTGTACCTAAAAGGTTATGTATTTTATCTAAAATAAAAATATCTTCTCAGACACATTTTAAACAAAAAGATAGAATGCATATTTGCAATATTAAATATTCTTTTTATTCAATCATGTCATGCCTAATCACTCATCTGAGGAGCGTAAAAAAAGTGAAAATAAAAAGAATTATTTGCCAGGACAAATACATACATTTATTTTTTTATGTGGATTTTTATGGGCCTGTCATACAAACATTCCCCATTGAAGTTAAGTGTTTTTTTAATGCCATTACTGAACTGCTGAAATGGATGCTAATATAGCTTGGAGTGGTAATGTCAAGTTCTGGTAGTAAAAAAGACAGACTGCAGAATGAAATAATATCACAGCAAAAAAAATAAAAAAATGAACCATAGAATAAAAGTGCTCCTCACAGAAAACTCCTACCGGACTATTTAGCATCCTTTCTATTTCTGGAGTTCTTTATTTCCCAGCAACTAATTTTATATTTATAGATGGCATTTAATGCCCCTACTCCCTAGAGAAACAGCAGAGAATGGGAGCACAAATGCAGTGCACGGTTTTCTACATGCCATTTTTACTGGCAACAATGATTCTCTTGCATGCTCAAATCAAGGAAAGCCTCACAAACAGTTATTGAGCTCTGAAAACCCCAACTATCACCAGGCCCCCCCGATCATCACCCACAAAAACCACAAAGAAAAAGCTATTTGGGATCAGCAGGAACTCTATATAGCCAGAGAGAACCAATAATATATGATATGGTACATACCTCCCAACTTTGAGAGGTATGAGATCTAAAGGGATGTGCCAGTGATGCTATTTGCATTGTTGGTGATGCCCAAAATGGGAGGTACCGGCCACAAAACTGGTGGGGCTACCCAATGAAAGGGGCATATCAGGCTGGCATGAAAGCAGGCAGGCTTGCTGACAGCCTCTCTGGCTTATGAAGGTATTTGTCAAGGCTTAACAAAAACCTTCACAGGTTTAAATGTAGCCAGGTCCACTTTGGTGGAATAAATCTCTCCTATTATAATATTTAACTTTATTTTCATGTTGCAGTGGCCATAGAAAGGAGACACTATTAGATCTAGTTAGTCTTATTTCTGAATATGCAATGCAAATGTAGCCTGATTTATATAGTGCTTAATGAATTGAGGTTCCACTATGCTCTATTTGATCTTTACTTGCATAGGTAGAGGGGTATGCACACACTATGCAGGGAGTACTCCTGTCAGGGTGCTCCAGACAGGCTGAGCCACAAACCCAAGAAAGATTCAGTAGAACAATGTAGATCAGAGCATGTCTGGTGGGTTCTTCAGTAGGCAGCTTTATTATAAAGTGCAGAACAAAAACAACGTTTCAGCTCTTTGACCTTCCTACTAAAGAAACCACCAGGCATGCCATGATTTACATTGTTCTATTGGATCTTTACGTGATATTCTTTTTTTATTTGATTATATTGCTGTTTTTGAGTGCTTCCTTTAGAAGATTGAGTTAAGGAAGTTTAGTTCTGAATATGGAGTGCAAATGCAGCATGATTTATACTGTGTTTAACCCCTTAAGGACTGGATTGTTTTTGCGATGTACATTTGCGACCAGGCCTCTTTTTACACTTTTGTGGTGTTTGTTTAGCTGTAATTTTCCGCTCTCTCATTTACTGTTCCCAAACAAATTATATATTGGGCTTTTTCAGGACAAAAAGTGCTTTTTTAACATACCATCATTTATATAATCTCATGTAATTTAATTTAAAAAAAATAAAAAAATATGATGAAAAATTGAAAAAAAATACATGTTTTTTTACTTTTACTTGAAAAATATTTTACTCATCTACAAAAGCTCATGAAAAAAACTGCTTAATAGATTACAAATGTTGTCCTGAGTTTAAAAATACCCAGTGTTTACGTGCTTTTTTGCTTTTTGTTTGCAAGTTATAGGGCTATAAGTACAAGTAGGATTTCAAAACATACATTTTTAAAATGTATCAATAGTGACATTGTAACACTATTAACTGTCATAAATCTATGAATAACACCCCACATGTACATATTTTTTTTTAAAGTAGACAACCCAGGGTATTCAATATGGGGTATGTCCAGTCTTGTTTTAGTAGCCACTTAGTCACAAACACTGGTTAGCGTTCATATTTGTTTGTATGTTAACAATGCAAAAAACACTAACTTTGGCAAGTGTTTGTGACTAAGCAGCTACTAAAAAAGACTGGACATACACCATTTGCAATACCTTGGGTTGTCTTATTTTGCAAATGGTATGCCATTCTCATTCCTGGGCTACCATACGCTCTCAAAGACAACGTAACCAACCTGGCAATTTTCAATGTAAAAATATTTGACCCTTATATTTGACCCTGTAACTTTCAAAAACACTAAAAAACCTGTACATGGGGGGGTACTGTTATACTCGGGAGACTTTGCTGAACACAAATATTAGTGTTTCAAAACAGGAAAACCTATCACAACAATTATATCATCAGTAAAAGTGCTGTTTGTGTGTGAAAAATGCAAAAAAAGTCACTTTCACTGACAATATCATCGCTGTGATATGTTTTACTGTTTTGAATCACTAATTTTTGTGTTCAGCGAAGTCTCCCGAGTAAAACAGTACCCCCCATGTACAGGTTTTAGGGTGTCATAGAAAGTTACAGGGTAAAATACAGTGCTAGCAAATTTAATTATCTGGACTTTCGGCCTGGGTTGTCAGGCAGGTCCCTCAAATTGCAATCAATAAAATTACTTAATTATGTAAAAATATTACATAAATACGCACATAGAATTTAAATATATATGCATACTTATATATTTGAAGTCTATGTGTATATTTATATAATTATTTATGTAATTTTGTATATGGACACATGTATATTTCATATTATTTTTATTTATTTATATATTCATAGATATATATACAATTTCATTCTAAGTGTATTTTGATATAAATATATATATATATATATATATATTAATATCAAAATACAATTAGAATAAAATTTCATATAGATATAGAATTTTTTTTTAAATTATTATTATTTGTAAATTTTTTAATTTAATTTACTTATTATTTGTATTTTATAATAATATATATATACAATATATATATAGTTATTATATATATATATATATATATATATATATATATACGTGTGTAATTTAATTATAAGTGTATTTTTATATTAATAAGACAAAAAACAGAGAAATGGGGGGAAGAATCCACTCGCTAATAGTGGGTGGAATCCACTCACATTCAAAAATACCCCTTATGTAAAGAGTAACATAGATATGGTAAGAACCTTTATTAAGAAAATATATTTGGTGATACTGTATGGTAAAAAATTACCAAGACTAAATGCACCATAAATGTGTATAAACAGTGATGAAGTGAAACAAAAATACCCTTATTAAAAGCCTGGATAATAAGCTCCTATAAATCACCTAAGTAGGTATAGGGAGCAAGTGGGTTAATGGTATATGAGCCTCAAGAGGGTCAAAGTAAAACCACCAAGGTCCCTTATAAATAAGTGAAAGCACGGTCTGATCGGGTTCTTATGAAAAAATTTTTTTTAGAAAGCGCTAAAAATAATAATAATTACATAGGTAAAGAACAAGGGATAGTAGGTGCCTAGCAGTGGTAATAGTACCGATAACAAAAATGGGACTGGACTGTAGTCACTAGGATAGGTGCCCAGACTAGTCCTATGATAACCTAACGGGGGTCATATAAACATAGTTAGAAGGACAGAAAAAAAAAATTGCATATATTAATATAAAAATACACTTATATTATTAACATAAACCTTTTTTTATTTTACACTAGCAGGGAGACTGCCTGTCAGCACAGACAGTCCCCCTGCAGTCAGACACTAGGACACCTGGCCCCAGGGGTCCTAATCTGCCATGAGGAGACAGTCTGGGCTGCAGGCAGTCTCCCCACACCGGGAGCAACGCCGATCGCTGCCAAGGGTACGACGGTGATCGGTAAGTACATTGGACCATTGTGAAAGTTCAGGACCGTCAGCGGTCGGCAACACAAAAATGCCGATGGCGGTCCTGAACAGTCACCGGTCCTTAAGGGGTTAATTAATACTGCCAATTGAGGTTTTATTACTAAGCTCAATTTGATCTTGACATGAGTTACATTATACTATGTAGTTATATGTCATGGTTTAGTATTGCTGCAAAACTGTTACTTTCATTAAAATTAATACATTATATAGCATAGAACTGATTTTATTGTTGCTTTTTTTCCAGTGGTTTAATTTCTATCACATACAGCGATGATTTTTATAATTACTATGTATTATCACTTTCTGTTTTCTTTCCAGCATTTCTTTGTTTAACAATCGCCGATATTCGTGGGTTAACCCTACACTTCCTGGGTCCCTGTGTTCCGAGCCTTGATGTTTTTGCCAGGGATACAAAGAGTTTCATAGCTGAGCCTCTTTTTTACTGTGCCTCTTTTTAAATTTCCCGAGTTATTTAAACATCAGCATGTTTTGCTTTCTTTGTTTTGAAAAAAGTCAGTGAGAGGACTGAAACGTTACGTGAGCTGTTTGTGTTATGGATTAATAAAATAATCACTTCACACAGCAAGAAAGTCCAGTGAGTGCACTCTTTAAAAAAAAAAAAAAAAGTGATATATATTTATATTTTTATTTTATATAAAATGTATATATATTCTATATAATATATAATGTTGAAATACTTTGTCTATACTAACTAATGTAGATACACATTTAAATCAGTGAAGTATTAAGATGTCATAGGCCCCAAGAAAGGTTGCCAACCCCTTCACTCTTATCATAGGCCTGGTGAATAGGGCCAAGATTATTGGCCAAGTATCTTCATGATAAAAGTCTAAACCTTGGACCATAGGCAGTTGCCTTTTGCTGCCTTATGATTCAAACTCATTTTATATGAATTTTTGTGGTGGACTTCTGTAATTCACTCATGCATGCAGCACACTGCAATTATTATGCAATTTTGTGAAACAACAATATGCTTTGGGTTCTATCATTAGTGTAATTCACTCATAAACACTGCATATTTCAGTGAGTTTGACTGCTCTAAGTTTGTTATACCAATACTTTCCTCGCACTGAGTCTGTTTTATTCCTGTGTGATACATTCATCTCTATGGACTTTATAAGTAACCATCATTGCTGTATTAATTGAATTACTGGGTCCATTTCCCCCTTTAGTTTCACCTTCCATTTATGCTAGTCCCCAACCCTGTCACATGGTTGCCAATCCCCACACTGCAAAACAAAGTTGGCTTTAGGTAAATACAAATAATAATAGCCCCTGCATACTCCTGTCAGTACTAAACATTTTAAATTATTAAAGGACAATGACCTATTGAAGAACAATATACATATCACTTTGGGTTTCTGTTATGACAAAAATGTCAGGAACTGACAAAATACAGAAAACCAATGTCTCATAAGGTGCTTCATTACCATGTTGCTTAATGTCTATTACTAAATAAGTAATAGATTGTAAGCTTTGTGAGCAAGGCTGTACTACTTAGTTCATGCCTTTACTAACAGCCCTGGCACATATTAAATGATGATAATAATAAAAATAATAATTATGTGTATTATATACTATATGTACTCTACACACATAGTACATAATATATATAAACAGGCATTTCATTATATATACTGTATATGGAGTTGAAAGCAGAAACATGTTTCTTGTAAATTACATTTAAGTCGTATTCAGTGTCAAACTTTTATTACCCTCTGCAAGTGGGCCATTTATATAAGCTACAGTAAACATAATAGTTAATCTCGAGCCTCAGAAAATTTCTCTGAACCAGATCCAATGCAGGAGAGGCCAAGAGTAAGCAGGTGCTAACAAGGTTACGTAGCAGTAGTTTCACACTATCACTTGTACTGATAATGTATGCAGTGGCTCATCCGAGATATGGAATGCTAATTAATTCCTGCACACCTGTTGTGTACAAACAGCCAGGTAGTCTGCCATCAATAGGTGAAGTGCTAAGCTTTGGATGCAAATAGTGCACTCAGATGATCTCAGGAGCTCTTTGGAAGTTGACAGGAATTTTGGGTGCTCTAGCAATGTAGGTGATTAGCCTCCCATCATGGGTTTGTTGTGTTAACATCTCATAGCAGCTTATCAAATGGCATGACCTGATAATTATATATAAGACTCATGAGACAATATACTGTTCTGATTTACTAGAGACTGAACTTCCTTTACAATCAGATATACTGTGGAGTGAATTGCTTAGCTGTCTATGGGGCTACGGTATATTCGTGTTTAAAAGTGGGTGATCTGAGCCCTAGCAAAAAGGTAAATCCATAGAACAGATTATGTATGTAAGTTGTAAGAAAATACTAATGAAAATGAAGATACAAATTAATTCTAGGTCCTGCTTGTGGAATCATGATGAAGTAAGTAAATGAAATCTGACAGCGTAACATGCACCTGATTTTTTTTTCTTCTACAATATATCTATGTATTTTCATATTTAGAAGATATTAAAATAGTAAACGTTGCTATCAGTTTGAACAGCACGCAAAACAATTTGATGTGCAATTATAGTATTACTCAGGTACGTATGCTGGTATTTTAGATTCAATTGAACCACTGCACTTAAAAAAAATATCCCTTATAATTGTGCCATAATTATGTTATACCAGAATAAGCTTGCTTTAGATCACGCATCTAAAATCCTACACTGCACTACTATCCTACACTACTATGAAACGTTATGACATTATTTGTCTTTATTTCTTTAAGTCAGCAAAAACAGGTATTTCATAATGTACAGAGAACAGAATCACTAAGTAGCTTCAGTGAAGAGGTCTATGTACATCAACATCACAAAGTTGCAGGTCTGTGCCAAAGCTAATGAGCTATCAGCTGATCTGCACCATGACTTATGTCATCTGCTACCTGAAAAAGCCAAAACTCATGAAATAAAGACAGAATGAACCCACGATTCACTAACATTTAGTCTATTAGAGCTACATTTAAATCTATGACTAAAGTACATTAAGAAATGGAATTTAGATAAAAACCCTCCTGTGTCTATTATAATTCTGCAGCTTGTACTCTAGAACACTTTCTTACGTAGATCTTAAATCTTAAAGGCCCATTGGCTAATAAGTAATGTTCAATTAAATATGATATACAATGATAAAAATCACAGGGTGCTAAACGAGTATGGTCAGCATACCCCATAGAACATATATCAAGGAAAAAATCTCAGGCACTCACTGTGATAAGTTAATCAGCTTTAATGGACACCACAATTAAATATGATAAACCTATTCTGAAAATATTAAGCATCCCATATCACTGTTCTATGAATGGTGAAATTATATATTCTACAGTCCTGGTACTTTATTCTAAGAAACTCTGTCTATAAGATGGACAAAAGCCTGCTCAGGATTCCTATATATTCTTCATACCCTAGTAATTATCTGGAAGTATGAAATCAGGTCAATGGGGGATGGGGCTTAAAGTGAGGTTTTCCAGTCACACAGTGCCTATCACTGGAGAGGTGTAAGAAAGGAAGACTCACAAAGTCTCCTGACTCAGGTGTGTATGATTCCCAGGTTTGCAGGCAGCCATCCTGTCGGAGCCAGTTAATGCAGAGTGGTGCAATCTTAATGACCCCACATGTCTCTTGCTGTGCAAGGGTTTTTCACAACAAGCTTTTGAACTTTTTCGATGCACTGCTTCTGGGATATTATACATTGGGGAAACATTTTGGAGACATGCATCATTCAAGCTAAGCTTTTAAAAGGCCTCTCATAGTGGCAGTCTAGGCACAATAACTACTACAATCTGATTTAGTGGTTATGGTGCCAGGAGTCCTCAGATTCTGTCCCATGCTTATCAGTCAAATTATTTTCAAAGACTTACCTAGGTAATCCTACACGGGGTCTCCACTCCAGGCTTTCATTAATAGTGGTAATAATGTGAAAAATCATACGTGGAACGCATCAGCTGACACTCTCAGTGAATTAATTTAGTTAAAAATGCAAACCAAGAAATAATAATCATAATCTAATGGCATGACCCACCCAATGGGCAAGTGGGTATTTTTTTGGCACATTCATTAAAACCTTGTAACACTATCATTGGTTACTGTGCTATCAAAGAGTAACAACAGTAGTGCGTTGATAAACCCTTATTAAATACCTTCCACTAAATGCCTGATCAAAAATTAGACAAAGAGAAATATGATCAGTACTCTAGTCTACAACTCCTGTCCCGATAAATTGTGAAATTCTTTTATAAGAAAAAAGGAATTGTGTAATAGATTAAATGTGCATAGCAAAGCACATTTCACAGGCCTGGTGTTTTTTGTGAAATATAATTCACTAAAATATGGGGTTCTGAGGTAAGACATGATAATTATGGATGGGGTTTCACCAGGTTATTATTGAATTGCAAATGATGCTACTCACAGCACCACTTGCATATTTTGATCTTGTTGTGGGTCACTGACTCAACCCTCAATTGGAATTGTGACAGAAGAGAGTATTTTCAGAGAATTGCCAGTGATTAGAACCCATATATTGATTATAATTGCAAAACTGCATGAGGCAGGTTTCTCTTCTTAATTAGAATAAACAGCAATGGAAATTAAGAGAAGCAAAAAATCCATAGCTGCTTTACGCTTCAACAAGATGGCTGTTAATATCTACCTGAATGTCATTATTTTTCTGTTTTTACATTTTACATTAATAAGATGTTGTAGTGGTAGGACAGATGTAGTTTATCACCTAAGATAAGTGTTCTATGGCTTACAATGTCAATTGGCCGTGTAGAGTCAAGAATTATAACATTTTCTACTTTTTCTCTTAGTTCTAGGATGTCAAATTGATTTTACAAATAAGAACACCGAAACCGAATTCCATTTGAGGTATTCATGCCGGACCATGTTAAAGGCGCACCGTCACTTTACCCAGAAATTATGATATTAAATAAATCACTAAAAATCGACTATAACTCGTGTTATCATTTTCTTTATGTGATGCTCCTTACTTTTAAATATATACTAAATAGTTAGAAGATGATATCACAAACCAGTTCATTCAATGCACAGAAGGGCACATTGTTCCTTTCTTTATATTTTCGCAAAGGCTATTTTTGTTTAAATGACAGGAAGAGGCAAAGCTTATCACATTGTCCGGTAGGAAGTCAAGATGGAGGCCGTCAAATCAAGGTTCCATGGTAAAGATAAGTAGATTGGTGTATGTTTTCTACATTTTATTATTTTTTTAGACCTCACAGACACATATTAATTAAATATTGGGGATAGGTAAATATAATATTACACATCATAGGAAGTGATGGTCCCCCTTCAATTAAATCATGTTAAACTAAGAGAACTGCCAACAGCTCCTGGTACTTTTAAGGTCATCCCATAGATTTTAATTACCTGCGTGATTTTGTAACTTAACTGAACTAACATTGTGGTGAATTGAGAATTTCGTGTAAAATGTATAAATGTTGACAAAAGCTGAGTTGGAACATTTTTCAAAATCACCTAGTTTGTCCTAAAATCTGAAATGTCATTTTCAATCCTCCATAATTTATAGTTTAGTAAATAACTCTTGCCTATTAAAATTTCTTACTTTTCTTTGTTGAATATGAGCTGCTAGGTATTGTTAATGCCTGAAGCTGTGTGTATAATAAATTTATGAATAAAAGTATAATTTGAAGGGACTATGATGAGGCATGGTTTGTGATAGTCATGGATGATGGGACAGTAGATGATTTTTTTTTTTCCTATTTTTAAAGATATTATGATGTGTAACAACTCTTTTTATCCACTCATTAAATTGACACTATAAGCATTAAAATAACTTTAGCTTAATGAAGCAGTTTTGGCGTATAGATCATGCCCCTGCAGTTTTACTGGTCAATTCTCTGCAATTTAGGAGCTAAATCACTTTGTTTATGCAGCACTAGTCACGCCTCTCTGCATTTAACCTACACAGTCACCATACACACTTACTTTAAAGAAAGATCTAATTTTTAAATTTCCTTTATTAATAAGTCTGTATAATTTAGAATGTTTTATTGTAATAAATATGTATATTTTAAGGGTGATTGGAATAAGTATTTGTATATATATATATATATATATATATATATATATATATATATATATATATCATCTTGTATTAATGGCTTGCCGTAATATCTTTCTAGATCACCCAAAAGTATTAATAAGCAATCTGACGTTCTTTATAAAAAATATACATTTGTTCTACTCACAATACAAACAGCAATACATACGTAAAAACTTAACAGACAGTACAGCTTAACTAGGTCACAGAAAGAGAGAGATATCTTTTCCTTTTGTCCAATAAGTAAGGGGAGCAAGAGAATAGTGGTAGTTTGTGGTAATTTCTCTACTGTTCTTTTATAGACATGGCTATAATGACGTCAGAACTTTTAACTAACACTCTGGCAATGTAAGTACACATATGAAGACCCTCTACCCTCAATCCTCTCATTATACACCCACATTCCAGACTTCTCAAGGTACAGCATAGCAAATTACTATCTGTTCTTTTTAACTCATTAGAAATCAATACCTAACATCAATAGGAATATATGTGATATTCTACACTCCTGCTTTGTGGCTCTGAGCCTCCTGTATCTGTTTAACCCCTTAAGGACACAACTTCTGGAATAACATGGAATCATGATGGAATATTTCCATCATGTGTCCTTAAGGGGTTAAAGTTCAATTAACAAAGCAGGAGATAAAAACGTCTAAAGTAAACATCCTGTGCTGTCAGATCTGGATGAAAAATTCAACTTTGTTTGCATGATGGCTTTGTGAGTCACAACCAGGCTGCATAAACAACGCCAACTTGATTTAACTCCTAAATGGCAGGGATTTGGGCAGTGAGACAGCAGGGGCATGAACTATACACTGAAACTCGTTCATTATGCTAAAGTTGTTTTGGTGCTCAGTGTATCCCTTTAATAAAAAAAAAGAAATAGTGAACTAGATATTCTAGTGCTGATTCTCAGTGCATGATGTTGAGGATATTGTAAGCAATAAAATAATGTAGCATGCATTTATATTATTAATGTGATTAATGAGAGCTAGGAGAAGTTGTTTCCTGTTTAAATGCGTTATACATCCCCATAGTTCCCTATGGTTTAACAAGAACTAGACAAGCTGGATATTTACTTAGATTCATGCGTGTTTTGTGAGTATTAGCTAAGGTGCTATGTTAAATAATGTGTATACAAATCAACATAATAGAAAAACATAAGGGTTTATTCACTAAAGTTGAATGGCATTAAAATTAAAAATTTAATTCTGATTCCTAAACTAAACAAGCTAAGATGGGAACTCGCTAGATTGTGATACATTTTACTATTATGTTTTTAAATAAGCCACCATTTAATGAATAAACCCTTAGTAGCTTTATACAGTGAAAACATTATTACTAACCTGTCTCTACTTCTTCGAGAAGGGAAAGCAGCATTGCAACCGGCTACTGTGCAGACATGCATCTCTTTCAAATGGACATTCCTGTAGTGTAGCTTCACACTGTATGAGCTTTTGAAACTCTTTTTACATACATAGCAAATTTTAGGATCTGGGCTTGAGCACAGGTCCGCCTCTGGCGAGAACTTTTGAGGGCTTCCATAGCTCAAAGAGGAAGCTAAGCTTTCATGAAGTGCTGCCATGCTTGCACTACTCCCATTGTACAGTCCATAGTGGCTCATGTAAAACATATCATATGTAGGGTCTGTAAACTCTTCCTTCACTTTTATGACAGCCTGTTGGTGGCAATCAATGTGATTTTCATAGGACTTATCATTGTCCGACATAGACTTGACACTGCTTTCCTTATGAAGGACAAGACGATCATCTTCCATGGGTTCGTCGCAAAACTTTGGCTCAGAAGATTCTGACTCATTTTCAAAATCTCGCTCATGCTCCTGGTCATCAGATGTTATACTGTTTGCTCGGGTATCTGTCCTCAAAATGCACCTACCACTACTTGTTTTTGAGTAGCTGTTCACAGACAGTCCAGGACTCATTTCATCTTGGGAATGACTGTCATGGCCAATGTCATTAATAGAATGGCCTTGGTCAATGCTTTCATCTTCTTCATCAAATTCATCAGCTGTGTCAATAACTTCCTTTTCAATCTTAACAGGCATGCTTGACTTCCGTGGCTTCTTTTTAGGCGCAAGATCGGTACTGGAGTCCTGTTGTGGTATGTTCATGACAGATGTTGACAGTTCTGAAGGTGGAGGGGGAAGAGGTTGATCTACAGATAGAGGTGTTGGCAACATTGGACTAGTAGGTAGTGATGTTGGAGGGCTCACCATGTCTCCAGAATTCAATAAACTTCTATAAAAAGGAGGAACAGGTTGTACAGTCTTTAAAGATGGAAACACAAGTTGGCTGGAAAGCGTGTTTTGCAAGAGAGGGTCCAGAGGTGGAGTGGAAAACCCCATTGGAGGTCGACCAGGGCTTGTCAGTGTTAGGTTTGATTTTGTACTTGCTATCACAGGGGTAGCAGCTCCTGATGTTGCCCGAATTAGGTCTTTGTCTCTATTATTCCTAAGCATTGGCATATGAAGCCTTGGATTGGGATTTGCACTGTGACGATTCCGACTTCTAAGAGAGCTGAAGACCATATTGCAACCTTCGATTGTACACCTGTGTTTTATCTTAAGATGAACTGCATTGTAGTGTATTTTTAGAGTTCCCTTGTCATAAAATGTTTTGCCACATGCATTGCAAAATACCCTTCCTTTCCGAGATGATGCTCCCATCCTCCTCATCCTGTGAATTTTAAAGGAACTTTTGGCATGTTCAGATTTAGTTAATTCACTGACAGGTGAAGAATTTTGAGAAGGGGAGGCATTGCTTGGCTCTGTTTTTGGCTCTACATTGGTGATGCTACTCAAGGCGTTTCTACTGGATGTTTGCTCACTTCTGCTATAAGGCATTGGGGAGACCTCAGACTCACTAGTCTCTTCACATTCATTTTGATTGGAATTGCTAGGCTCACGCAACCTTAGTCCCGGGTGTTCTAACATGAGGCCATTAGGAGGTAATCCAAGCATGGGAGCAGAAACTGGATTGATATATTGGAATGGAAGCAAGAATGCAAGGCTGTTGGGCATATTCTCAAAGTGGTGAATGCTGGAAGGGTTGCTGTTCTCCAAATGTGAGAGTACACTTGGGCTCCTGGTGCGATTGTTGCTTTCAATAAAAGTCCTTATGTCTGAATCGGCCTTTGAGGAGGGAACAGCTACAGCTTGACCTTCTTTCTCTTGAATAGCCATCAGTTCCACAATGGATTTGGTCTCTCCAAACCTTAGAAACTGCTGAAGTGTAATAATTTCCTCTTCCCTGGACATGATGGCCCAGCGGTCAAGGACTTTGCCTGCAGTATCCTGGAGATTACAACAAAGAGACAACAAAAGACAGAAACACAAAAATCTTAATGCTCTTGTACAAGATTACATCAATTACTTACAATTATTGTTTATATTACTATTCTGAATAGGTGTCATTTTTTAAATGTTTTCTGTCATGCAAATGTGGTAATTACAATCACATTTAAAAAACAAATTGAACTAACAAATGTCATGGCAAGCAAACAATAGACTACAGGGGCCTACTAAACTACATTGATTAGAACATTTTATCGTTATGGATACAAAACCAATACCAACACCAATAAATAAGTCTTCATTATCAGAATCACAAATTCTAAATATATAGGGATGCCAAAAAAGAAATTAAATTATATATTGACTGTATGTAACAAAATAATTTGCCCTTTATGCACTGACATGATGTAGCTTTGTTGGATATTTGCCTTATATTTATTGTCTATTTGTATAGGTATTGTATGCTTTCTGTAGCAATTTCCAGTATTAACCATTTATTATTAAGAAAAAAATCAATAAATTACTCATTTAACTAATGTATTATTAACAATAAAATACATACATTACTAATTTAATAATTACACAGAGAGAGTGAAAGAGAGAGAGAATGAAAGAGAGAGAATGTTTAAAACTAATATTAAGCAGCAGTGGACAAACAGAAGATTCCCATATGTTTTAGAACTACAACTTCCATCGTGCTTTGCCATTCTAAAGACAAGAAAAGCATCATGACACTTGGTGTTTTCCAACATCTGGGGATCTAGCGTTTGCCCACCCCTGAATTAGATCATCCACCTGAATTGTGCATGTCTGTGTTAAACAACCAAACCATGCTTGTGTTGACCTCTCAACCCTTATAAATGCACTATAGTCATGAAATACAAAGGATTTTCTAAAATTGACATAAGCTGACACTCCATTATAAAACTCTAATAACCGTGCAATATATAATTATACTTTTTTTTGTTTTCTCATTCCATAGCTTTATAATTCAGGTTTAAATAATTGAAAGGCATATTATAACATCAAACATATCTGTGATAACTGACAATGTAGTACATAGTTTTACATTTGATTAGTGGTGCTTTACTATCGGTATTGAGAGGTGTCCCAGGCTAGATGCATTTCCAAAAACATATAAGCTTTGGAACAAAAGAGATTGTTATATTAGTATTTCAGAAAGCTACAGAGAAATATCATATTTTTATTTCAGGGGCTTGTGAGACAGTGGATTATGAAAACAAATGTGAAAACCAGTACAAATAGCTAAATCAGATTAAGAATTATTCCAACTCTGCTATGTAATAGATGGATTTTCAAATAATACAATTTACTGTTACAAAAGACAAAATGTGCATCTATAATAAAAAGTGCAAAAGGTTTATATATAGTATTTGAACAGTTGTATATATTGAATATCATTCAGCAGTAAAAGAGTTAATGTTTGAATGAACCCCAGCATATCTGTATTAGAATGAGCAGAATAAGTAGCAGCAATAGATGATGGGAGTCTAAATGTTCATACATGTCTTAACATTTTCTTCAAGTAGAAAAGAGAATATTCCACTGAGAATCCACTTAACCAGACCGTCTGCTGTTAAATATACATTAAAAAGCATTGCACACTTTCATTTTTGCTAGTAAGTATGAGAGTTGCCTCGAGGTAAGGCTTAAAAATTCTGCACTGTAATGTCAGGCAAGCTAAATCCAGCATGTATTGACAGGAGTGTTATATAACATCTGCAGTGCTTAATGGTCAAAGAGGACATATGTTCCTCTGCAGTTCCTAGCAAGCAATGCCACCAGGATGCTGGAGGAGCAGCGTGTGGATGTGTCTTAAAGAGCAGCTCGGAGCTATAATGGCACTTTAATTACCCTACCAAATCTAGAATAGGACACGAATCCAGAAGTACCTGTTAAAATGACTTTATTAACATTTGTGCTATGAAGCATCAGTCAAAGTGCACAATACATTATGATATTGGTAGGCAACACATTGCATTTTACATACTGTATATATGAAATTTCACATTAGGAACTAATCATTCTACTTTCAGAATGATTCACTAGACTGCAAATGGCCAGGAATTAAAATGGAATATTTGCATATTTTGCAAATATGCCCAATGAATACATTTGAGGTGCAATGGCCCATGGGAGTAAAGTTAGACTTAAATTTAAAAAATAAAATAAAAAAAAAAGCAAGATGCTTCCACCACTACAGTTTACTGTTGGAATGATATTACAGAGATGATGAGGGGTGCCTGGTTTCCTCCAGACAAGACACCGAGAATTGAGTTCAATTTTCATTTCATCTTGTTTCATCAGACCAGAGAATCTTGTTTCTCACAGTCTTTTGCAAATTTCAAATCAATTTTGTGTGTATTGAAGTCAGGAAAGGCTTTGGTCATTCTGCCAGATTGGTAGAGTGTTGCAGTGGTTGTCTGTCCGCATTGTTTTTCTAAGATCTTATAAAGACAAGTGTGTGTCATGTCCAAACAATTGAATTTGTCACAGGTGGATTCTAATCAAAGTGTAGAAACACAACTCCACCACTGACTAACAGAAAAATTGCATTTAATTATGCATTTTATAATTGGGTTTTTGTTTTTTTAAACAGTTTGCCAAACCTGCAGATCTCTTGCCTGAAACCTTTGCAAGCCTTCCCCTTCTAACCCCACCCAGTTTTTCTGTGGCTGTCCAATCAAAGACTTTTTAATGCGGCTCAATGAGAAGTCTTTGCAGGGCAGGTGATCTGAGCTATTGCTGCCTCTTCATTTTATCTCCACTAAGTTAAATTACTAGGAAGTAAAAGAACCGGTCGTCTGATTTAAAGAACGGGTCGTGTAACAAAGTTAATTAATAAGAGTGCAATTATTTATTTAAATTTACACTTTTTGTAAAATGCAAAAAAGAGAACAAAATTATTCACACATAAAGCACTTCAGGTAAAATGTCTAAAGTAGGTCTAAAATGTCCCTTTAAAATGATCCAGAGAAATGGGATGCATCTGAGTTACATTTCAAGTTTCACAGCAAAGTCTCTAAAATACTTATGTTCACATGATAATTCAGTTTTCTTCTTTTTAATATATTTGTAAAGTGTTCATAAAATTAGATTTTTGCTTTGTCATTATGGGTTGTGAGTGCATGTAGATTGATGTGAAAAAATAATAATCTGAATAATTATAGCATAAGGCAGCAACATAAAAAATGTGAAATGAGGGGGCGTGGCCGACCACGGAGCTGAACAGTCGCATGTCTGTGGAGCTCTGCATCGGCCCCACAGACTAAGAGCCTTACAGAGCAGAAATCAGCTCCAAAAACGCGCAGCTTACCTGCCACCCGACAGCCGACAACATGGGGCGCAAACATAGAAAGCAAACTCACACGGAGCATCCCGCGGCACCTGATATCAGGCTGGCATTTCAGAGGCCTACACAGGCGCGGCCCGCCAAGATGGCGCCGGAACCGCAGAGTGAGTTAGAGACCTCTGACGACTCCCAGGAAGAGAGGGACTCACAAGCTTCCCTCCCAGGCCCCACTCCCAGATCTGACTCGGAGGAGGATGACTCCCCATCAACAAAAGGGGACATCAGAAGGCTGCTGACTGATCTAAGGCAGGTCTGGAAGGCCGACTTAAAGGAGACACATGCAGAAATAGGGGTCTTGCAGCAGAGAGTCCAGGAGGTGGAGAACAGAAAAAAGCTCAAGAGATCACCAACTCCAAGACACCAAACTGCAACTAGAGGGTCTTACTGAGCAGGTCCGACGCCTACAAGGAGCGGTGGTAACACTTGAAACCAGACACCGCCGACGCAACGTACGCCTCAGAGGTTTCCCTGAAACGGTGAGCGGTGAAGATTTATTGCCCTTTGTCCGGAGACTCACCTCCTCCATGGGCCTTGGATGTAATTCAGACACCCCACTGATACTGTCCACCTTCAGGGTGCGCAAATCGCCAGCGGCACCCGCTGGTGCCCCCAGAGACACCATAGCCACCACCAGAGACATAGCGGCGAGAGCTGCAATCATGGCCGGATCCAGATCATTGGGCTCGGTAAAATTTGAGGGATGCGAGGTGGCCATATACAGTGACCTCCCTTTTGCAGTGCTTGCAGCAAGGAGACTACTAGCACCAGTCACTAAGAGACTGAGAGACCATTCGGTCCGGTACCGATGGGGCGCAGAGGGATCGCTAACAGTACAAAAGGGCGCCGATATACTGACCCTGACCTCGGGAGACGACCCAGAGACATTCCTCAAAAAATTAGGCATATCAGCCAATGGACACAGAAAGCAACATGAGAAACGCAACACTTAACTATAACTATAATAATAATTTTTTTTTTTTATGCATATAAGCCAATGAGGAAAGCTTCTCACTATTCTTGCTACCCCTAACCCAGCACTCCATGCTATTAACCTATAGCCCTAGATATCTGACCCCACATATATGTGGGATATACAGATTGAGCCGGAAGATTGTTGAAATCTAGCAACCTCGAATATTAAGCAACCTCTTTAAGTAGAGATCTCCGCAGAAGAGTAGAAATGTACAAATTGTTCCCCCACCATGCCACAGCAAGGGTCTCTCTGACATTGTGATTGTTACTCTGCTTGTAGCCCAACGAAATGTTATTTGATCCTGTTCTACCTTATATAATAACACATATAATGGAAAATTGTATACTGTGTGTATAAAACCTAATAAACTACAAATTTAAAAAAAAAAAATGTGAAATGTGAAAAATACTTTTAGAATGCACTGTATAATATACCATATATAATATATTTTGTATACTATTTAGTTTCCAGGGCACACCTGACACCATAACCACTTCGTATTGCCACTAGGGAAGTCGCAAGTGAAACCAATAAATGCAGAGAAACAATTACATCTTAAAGGCAGAGTTACTTTTATAAAAGCAGTTTGTTTGAGAGAAACATACTGAAATGGCAATTCCTCAACTGTAGCTCTGTTAGTGCCCACTATTATTGATCATGTAATATTTTCTCGAAGCTGGGTGAACTACATCCCATTTGTTGGTACTGGACGGTCTTTGATTTAATTCACATTAATTTTCTTTAAAGGCATTAATAGAATTGCATAAATGAATGTAGGTTCAATTTCAAACATCCATTTTAGCATTTTCCTCACACAAAGAAATCTGTTTTTGGCACAATTTAACATTATCTAGCCCTGATTCCTACATGACGATAGAAACTCTAGAAAACGATTCTGTGAGATTGGCTGTTCATGGAGATCATATGATGGATACTTTGATATCACTAAATTTCTCTGCAATGTATCTAAAATAGAAAAATTTAAAAAACACCACGAAACAGTCATGCATATAACCCACAAAAAGTATACAATACAGAGACAGATCACTACATATTACACAAATGACGTGCATTAGGAAATAAAAAAAATAGTTGTAAAACTGTATCCATGGAATTGTTAGCTTGGCAGCCTTAGGCCCCCCCGGCGACAATGCAGAGTAGTCACCTGCCTGTCCAAAACGGCAGATGCCTACTCTGCTTTTGAATAGTTGCTGGGTGGAACGGAGGGCGACTGTATGAGTTGTTTTTTTCAAAAGAAGTTGGTTTGTATTGCGGTTTGGGCACTCGAGCTAAAAAATGTTTGCCATCACTGAACTATGAGATGAGAAATTGTGTTTGTAAGTGTACAAAATGATCAATGCTTACAATTAAACATAAACATTACCAAACATACACATTCATCATCTGTAGAACAAGACATGTATTAAAAACACAGCAGCCTTTTAATTTTTATAATTGTATATAGTTAACATTTGAGTACTTCTGAAAATGTATAGATTGGAAAGGTTTTGCTTTTCTATATAATTTTTGTAGCTTATCATGAATGTCTGCTGTATATAAATGTATTGTTTGTCTCCTCACAGAAAGGAGTATATTTCCAATAATATTTTGAATGATACTTTGACCCGCTACCCATTACTAAACCTTCCAAACATCTGCGAGGTGACCCCAGAGCTTCACCTGTAATCTGCGGCAGCACAGAAGGAATTTGTTATTAGGACCATACAGTGTTCATGTCTTTCCTCCCATGAACTAATGGTGTGATTTCAGCTGACCCGAAGGCAAGGATAAGATGTGTCAGGATGTGACCCAGACATAAGGACATATTTTGTCCTGACATCTGAGTCACGTCTGAAGCAAGGGATGAGTGCAAGATGATTCGCTTTGAAGATGCAAGCTGTCAGCTTAATATGTTGCACCGGGAGACAAATGCAGGGTTCACAAAAATACTTATAAGGCCAAAAAGATGAAGGAGATTTTAAAGGTGAATTCAGTCTTTGCAGTGACAATGAGATATGTTTTTTTTTTATAATAATAATTATAATTTAGGTTTTCAAAAATCCTCTTCTCCTCTACTCCTTAAAATGAATTATAAAGATGTTAAGTCCACCACAAATGATTATTTAATCAACATTAATGAGGCACTCCAAGCACCATAACGACTGTAACGTATTGTAGTGGTTATGGCCCTAAAAGACGACGGATGCCGTCTCTCTGGTTTTGGACAAACCACTTTCCAGCTGTTTGACAATAACTATCTGGAACTCGCTGCTGTCTCTAATAATGAGGGTGTTTACTTGCACAAATATTTTGGCCAGTAAGGAAATTAAACAATCTTAATAGTATTGGGATTCGGTTAAGGGTTCTGGGTGCTGGAAAGCCTTCAAGTTTTTATCAAACAGCTTGAAAATGGTTTGACAAAAAATAGAGGGACAATGTTTCTCATTAACTATATCCTCACTGCAGCAAGTTCTAGTAGTTATGGTATTTGGAGTGTCTCTTTAAAGTGACAAAAAAAAATGCCTTTTTTATTAGGTTAATTTTGTTTATATCTCAACGCTAAAATGTAAATGTCTATGGACTGTAAAGTGAAGAAATCCGCTGCTGTGTTAATTGGGTAGGTTTTCGAACCAATAGTGTAATTTATAGTATCGTTTACAATATATGGTAACCACAGTAAAAGGGTCTAATGTAGACTTGCATTAAAAAAATAAATATGTTTTCCTAGGAATTCCAATCCTGCTGAATACATTTTCTGTAACAATATGGCATTATGAATGGTAGTCCTATTACATATGAATGCCATGCCTTGTTCAGAAATAATTAGTTAATTGTACAACATTTTACCTCCTTCTGCAGTGCTGATTAATCATGGTCATACAGGGAGGTTAAAAGACATTGATACTGTAGCAGCAAGGACTCCTCTTTACGTGATGCTGAGGGGATTTGAGTCAGCTCTGTAAATTTTACATTATAATAGCATATTCACTTAACTCGTAAATGTGGTAAATTGAAATCAGAATCCTTACATTTAGGCTAAATTAGCCAGACTACAGTGACTACAGTTGAGTTGAAGAGGTTTTCCAGATCAGCTATTTAAGCCTAATTTTTATTTTATTTTTCAATTTAGATTTCAGTTCACCACAATCTGGGTTCAGTGCATAAACCATTTGGTGCATTATCTCCGAGTCACTTCTGGTCACAACTGCCTGATGCCTGGAGTTTCATGGAGTTTCTGCTTGATTCTTCTGTGCACCAGGTCCAAAATGGTTATCAGACAACCCCAGTGTTCTAGATCCAAATTGTCTGAGTACTATATTTCTATATTTTTTCCTGTATTTTATGGTTAAGCCAGGTGGTGGCGACCTCCCAGCTAGCTGACAATCCTTCAAAAGCACAATCTGAAGACAGGCTGTTAAACGGAAGGCAGAGAAGAGAAAGAATGGTCCTTCTTAATTCTACCATTGTCCTACCTATCAAGAGTTATGCATACTGCATATGCAAAAATTTCCAGGGGCCAAAGAGGAAGACTTCTAAAGAGAATTTTTAGATAGATTCATAGCGCTTTATATAACGAGATCTAGGTGTTTTATTTAGACAAAGCAATATATTAGTGATATGGATCTATAGGATATAGCACACAAAACGTTCTAAGTTTCAAGAAACAAAAGACACTGGTGTCAGTAGCAGGTAGAGGAGTTTTAGAAAGGAAGACAAAGTATATAATGGAGAATATTTGGGAGGTATATACACAGTTAAAAAAGATGTAAGAACTACAAATAGGAAGTTATCAAGCCATGTATAGCTGTCAGTCTAGATTATAAAATTACGTTATCCAAGGTCATATCAAGTAGTCACAATTTCCTAATTGGACTACCTGACATTTAAGACCAGTAGCACTACACTGCAAACCCATCTGCTCCTTACTGTAATCCTAAACATCCCAAATCTCAATTAGTTCAATGGGTCTACACAGTGATTTAACAAATCACTTCAATTTGTGTCCTTCTCATTTGCTAATTGATACAGCTGAAGGTGAATCAAAGTAAGAGGGTACATTTTTTTTTTTTTGTACAGGATTATAAACTAGCGATTATTACAATTTTTTTTGTGGACATAGTTAGCTTCGGGTAAATTGTATCATTCAATCCATTTAATACATTGTGCTAGTGAAATTGGCAGAAAACATATATATATATATATATATATATATATATATATATATAAATATGAAGGTATCTACTCTGGGCAGCAAAACACGCATCGGTGCGTTCCCAGAATGCTGAGTGAGTTATCCTCACATAATGTCTAGGACAGGGATTGACAATCTTTTAGTAGTACTGTGCCAAAACAAGATCTTGAAGTTCCTAGGAGTGTCTGTACTTTTTCATATTTTTTTAATTACATGATGTATGTTGCAGTATGCTCCTTGTTTTATTTATGTGTGCTGCAGATGCTTTATAGTGTTGTATTTGTGCGTATATAAATGTATGTTATATTGTATATGTTTATGAGTAGTTTCTGGTATTGTGTATGATACTTATGAATGTGGGCTTTGTATGGGTATTGATTGATATGTCATATTGTGTGTAATTGACATATGTAATTGTGTGTGTAATTGACATGTCAAATTGTGTGTTTGGTGGTGTGTATGTGGCAGACTGCTTGTATTATTGCATGTGAACGGCTGCTTGTTGGGTTGTGTGTGTGTATGTGAAGTGCCAGTGGTGTTGTGGGGTGTGTGCAAATGTTTGTGTGTGGACTGTTTGTATTATTTGTATGTGGGTAGGCTTATTCAGCATCTCTGTGTATATCTTGCAGTGTGAGTGGCTTCCGTGGGGTCCAGTGGGGACTGGGCTGGCCAGGTACAGCTCAAAGGCAGGTGCTGCGATTGAGACTGTGGGCTGCTGCACTTCCTGTGCACTTCCTGTGCTGCAATTCGTAAATTGATGATTGTCCCTCATCTCCTACAATCAGCACCTGGTTTGCACTAACATATATCCAAAGTCCCACTGGGACTCCTGATAGGCAAGAGCGCAGCCTTGAGTGCCACGTATGGCACACATGGCATAGGTTGCTGACCCCTGGCCTAGGACTTGGGGTTGCCTACAGTGTTGAACACTGTAAGGATTATTGACTAAAATAATGTATTCACAAACCTCTAAATAGCAGCAAACTGAAATTGCAATGGCAAAATTAAGGATGAAATAGAAACTTTGAAAATATGCTGAAACTGTGAATTGTTAGGGATTTAAATTAAAAAAATTTGGCCAAAACTGTAAAAATAAAACTTAAAATCAAAAATCAGTTGTTATTATTATTATGAAAGTCACCTTGAATTCCTGACATTTGACACTGTAGTGAATTACCATGTGTAAAGTGTTGTTAAAGAGTTACTCTACGTACCATAATCACTTCTGCTTAATAACGTGGTTGTGGTGAAAGGAGTTTGTTTTTTTCAGAATATATTAAAATGCTGCCAATACAGAGATATTTAAATTGATTTGCCAAGGTGTAACTCAATCTCCAACAGATGGCATGGTCAGGCTGAAGCCATTCATCTTCAGCATGCACATGTTGACGATAAACGCACAGCCTGTGTGCCTGTGTACATTCACGGGTGCTGCGCTATGAAGGCACATGCTAATGTAGACACACCGGCTGATACTATCTCCATAACTTTCCCTGCCCTGTTTGCTCAAGCCTGAATGAAATGAGAAGCATTGGATTGGTTGATTACCTGATAGCTATCCAATCAAATATTTATTTATCAGACATAGCACAGCACGAAGAAGGGAGTTTGTGCTGGGCAGCAAAGGGAAGGATCACTATTAGCTGCTGAAATCTGACCTGTAGCTTATTCAAAGTATATATGACATCGAAAAGCCCATAAAAAAACACTTTTTTTGTATAAAAATATGCATCTGTTAGCGTTTAGTGTTCCTTTAATAACTATACATGGATTAATTTCACATATATAGAACGCACATAAACTTGTTTGTACTATTTTTCTCTTTCAATGATTTCTTGTACTTTTTAAAACATTTCTCTTCATCTGTGTTTCATAAAATCACAAAGTCAGTTGTTGGAAAAGTTGGGCAACAGTGGGTGACATTCCTTATAGCAGACTAGTGCTTTTAATGTATCTAGTGTCTGTCTGAAGAGACCATATTATTGCTAGGTAGCATTAAAAACGTGAAACAATACATGCAGTCAGCTAACAGAAATAGTTAAATCAGCCATGATCATACACAACATAATTTAATAGAGTGTGGTATACAAACATTTTCAAGGGACACTCCACAGTCCAAAAACAAACAAAATCGTTATGTATTTTTTTTCATTGGAGGTATATCTGAAGAGCTTGTAAAAGCTGCAGATCTCTTGTTCGCAGCCCTTGCAGGCCCTCCCCTTCTAACCCCGCCCAGTCTTTCTGTGGCTGTCCAATCACAGACTTCCCA
Source organism: Pelobates cultripes (assembly GCA_933207985.1). NCBI lineage: Eukaryota > Metazoa > Chordata > Amphibia > Anura > Pelobatidae > Pelobates > Pelobates cultripes. Next base: position 124,361,866 of record OW240916.1, on the reverse strand, counting down.
ATACTTGAAAGCCAGGGGAGGTACCCAGGTTAATTTATAAAAGTGTCAATTTCTATTGAAATCTTTTTTGTTTGTTTGTAAAATTAAAAGAAGAGGACACATCCTTCACACATGATATATTTCAGCAAGCTGATGTACTTTAAGGGTCCAGAGTGTCCCTTTAAGTCCACATAAAGTTAATGTTATTACTGCACATTGGTATTTTCCTACAAAGGAGATGCCCATTTGTGTTGTTCTAGAGGCTCTGTTCTAATTTTAACACCTTAAGCATATCAAGAGTAAAATGCTCTTCCGATTCTAGTTTGGAATGTATTACAAATGCTCAATAAATCTAATAACGTTAATATCGCCGTCCAACAGTGAACAATGTACACTACTAATAATCATTTCTGTACATATTAATACGCATCCTGTCCCAGCAGTCTTGACTTTACGAGCAGCCCACTTTTCCACATTAACAGCAGTCATTTGGAGAGCAACAAATGTGCCATTAGAAGCACTTTTACAAGTGTATATTCATCCACCAATTAGCTTAATGTGGCCGCTTTCTGCATATTTTCAATCCAGGCCTGCACAAATCTCATTAATATTTCCCCCCAGCGCTTTGACAGATTACCTTGTCATTATGCATCCTGGAGCCTTTGAAACAATATGGGTAAACTACTGTTTGCGAGGTTAATGACAATTATCCCCTAATTACTGCATAAGTCACTCAGTCCACTTTATCTCATAGGCAGGGTTCTGCTCTGTGTCTCTGCCACTAGGTGACTGTAAATGAATCTTGTACGGCTAAATTTATATCTGCTGCCCTGCCTTGTAAATTGCACTGACAGGAAAATGAGCAAATTAACATGTGTCATCAGTTAAATACTGATACTAATGTAATACAATATTTTGTATTGCTACAATGATGGCATAGAAACTATCTGGAAACAGCACTTTACGCAAGATGCTCACATGGACCGTACGATACTCTTTACTAGAGAAGAGGCTAGTTAAGAAGTGCCATTGCTCACTAGAAGGCTTCTTTTCAGGCTGCATTTTTATTTAAAAAACAATGAAAATATAAGAGGTTTGCCTTGACATGGCAATGGGTATTACATTTAAATAAAACATGGGATTTTGGATAGCGCACAATTAACTTTTGTTTTGTTATGTATTTTGGATGATGAATACTATAGCCATTGCTGCCACCCAAGAGTAGTGGGAGTTTGAGTGCAAGGTTTATTCCTGTGCGGTTTTCTTTTCTTTTGTATTACACAGTCATGTTATAATACCACTACCCATAACATGTGTGTCCTCTAGGTTAACACGTTTTTAGGCGTTCATAAGAATACCCCTTTCTATCTCATTAGAGATTATGACATTTAGCTGAAAGAAGTAAGGTTAGTTGTTAGAGTAAAATTAATCTTGACACGGCAAGTGAGCTTACACTTAATGAACACAGCAGAGTTGCTGAAAATAAGCATTTTAACAGCTAACATAGATCCAGATAATTTTAGATTTCGGGTTTTGGAATTGACTATCAAAAGTAAAAAAAAACTGTGCAAATTGCTTTGTCTCCTTCATAACAAATACCAGGACCAGGATTTACCTAACCACTTGTCATGAAGGTGTTAAGGAAATGGATGTGAATTCATACATAGAGTACTGTAGCAATCATCACATAAATTGATTCTATGAAGTCCCCCCGGGTCCATCTATATGGCTCAGACAAAATTATTCTAATATAACTACTTACCTCCAACAGAGTGAGATACTTAATTCATAATAAAGAAATATGATGAAAAGGCTGGGAATGAAGTTTCGTGTAAGGTATATTCTAGGGATCTAACCACACTTTTAAATCCAAAAGGTAACAGGGATTGATATGGGAAATTTTAAGAATGTGATATTATTTGTGAGTATAACTATATGGAAATTAGACACCTGATAAAAGAGTGGGAGCTGTCTGTCTATCTATCTATCTCTCCATCCATCTCTATCTATCTATATATCTATCTATATGTCTGCCTATCTATCTATATATCTGCCTATCTATCTATCTATCTATCTATCTATCTGCCTATCTATCTATCTATCTCCCCATCCATCCATATCTATCTATCTATCTATCTAATCTATCTATCCATCCATCTATCCATCTATCTATGTCTGTTTGTCATTTGTCTGTCTGTCTGTCTATCTATCTGTGAATTACAGAATTAAGTTTATTCACAAAGAACACTGAATTGCAACAAACAAAAAACTGTAACATTTCAAATATTGTTTCCACACCAGCTATTTATGCCTAAATTTGCAATTCAGTTTTCAAAGAACTGGTATGCAATTTTTTGTGTGAATAAAACCATTTATTTTTTATATGTCTTCAGTGTGAGACTACAAGAATATATAACCAGTAGTGCTTTTTAAAAGTCAGATTTAGTTAAAATAACGATGATAAAAAAAATGACGCGTTCATGACTGGTAGAAGGAATAAAATGTCAGACTGATTGCCACCAATTTATTGTAATGCCACGCAGCCACATTTTAATAACGCAACTCTATTAACTTGTATGTGGACACCAGCAGCCCATTCATACTTCTTTTTGTTTTTCTAGCATTAAAATGGATGTTGTAAGAAGCATTACAGCAAAGAAAAAAAAAAAAAAACAATGTGCGCCTCTGATCACCTCTCTGTGCTCCTGTTACATCAGCAAGCGGTAGCAAGGAACGCTGTCCCCGTAGCCCCAGCAGGAGCTGCTTTGTCTGAAATGGAGATTCTGGTGACACTTTACATTCACTTGAGGCTGCACGCTCTGCTGAAGCAACAAAGCTCCGAAAGTGCAACAGCCCTTGATGTCAGCTACATGCGTTTTGTGTACAGACTATGCCAGTGGCTCTGAACCTCCTTGGGAATACATTGAGGTGTGAGACTGTGAGCGCTTTCAGAATAAAACAATGTATTCTGCCTGCTACGGACTTACAGGAACATAAATGTCTTACATGAGAGACTCTCTGAATCTCTACATATATCTCTAGTGTGTGTAACTGCTACATTGTCACAGAAGGAAGGAAGAATTAGCTCTTTTTAAAACTAGATCAATTGAAAGGGTGAGCACTTACACAAAATTCACCGCTCTTACCATGCAAAAGGTAATAAATATATTACAGAATAATGTAGAAAAAAAAAATATCCCAGTAAAAGTTGAATTTACAAAAAGAGTTAAAATTTATACTGAATATACATATGAGTGCAAACTGACACAAATAGCCATAATAGTCAGATGTATTTGTTCACAAACTACAACCCCTATTAATATTGGCGTGACGCTTTGGTATTTTTGGCTGGCGCTGGTTTGGTTAACTAACAGCTAGAGAACTTGTATTTGAATAACTCATCAAGATTATAGTTAAAACAACTGATAATAAAACTTACAATCTCTGTATAGCTAATACATTTTAATATAGCATATGTGGCATTAAAATTAGTTTATCATCCCCATAATTTTGTTTTTTTATTGTTCATCCTTTGAACCTAGTAACCTTTTTATATACATTACCATATGTGATCACTGGTGCATACTGGGACAGAGCAATCAGATACTCCCTGCTTTATGTTTTTTATAGTCAGTACAAGAGGGGTATATTTATTGAGATTGTTGGACTATATTTATGTGTGAGCAAAACTTAAAGATTCTACACACCCAAAATGTAAAATCTAATAACAACCATCATCTTTTGTTTGCATCAAGGAAGGAAATAAAATGGAAAATCACTTACAGCAAAACAATTAGGTTTGTCAGATCCACTATATTTTCCTGGAATCATATCATTTATGCATGTTGATAGGCAACACATGAAAAGTGCTACCATGTAGAGCTCAAAAGCTTTGGTTAGCAAACCAGGTGCTGTATGTGTCCAGAATCCTGCAGCAAGTATTGTTCATATGCTGCCCATCAACATAATGAGACAATATGTGTTCAGGAAAACACAAGCTCAGACGTGGCAACTCTCCAGACAGTTGATAGTGGCCTGTTTTCTGTCCTCGTTTATGTCATTGAATTCAGAATAAAACACATATATATCTATTTATTTTCATGGTGTAGAGTGTGCTGCTATAGTGCTGAAGAGAATCCACTAATGGGCTCTCTACTTAATGTCATTAAACACATTACTGATATAATTCCAGGAAGACGCTAAAGCCATTAACATTACACTACAGCTCACTTCTGCCTCTACCCAAGTTTACCATTTCATCCACAGTTTTAATTTTATTTCCCACTATTCAGGGCTGCATTACACAAAATGCATAATTAAAAGCTCTCTATACTGCTCAAATTAAAATGATAGCCAACATTTGCAGATCTAATCCACGGTAAATGAATAAATCACAGACATTGTGTTTGTTTCTCCTGTGTGCATTATGATAATAACTCGGGAGTCGTTCATTGACAGGAATAAATACTGCTTGTTAGTCAAAAAGACAGCACTACACATTTCTTCAATCTTCAATTTTTCTTATCGCAGTTACTAAAGTTAACCTTTACAGCCTCATGGTCCCTATTGCAATATCATACATCCCAAGTCTCCCTAATTAGGAGGGACAGTCCCTATTTTGGGCCCAAGTCCCTCTTTTCTATCCTAATATCCCTCTTTTGTAGGAGCGCCATAGGAATTTTATAGACTCTGATAGTATATCAGAATCAAAAAGAGATCTATAACATGCCTCCTGCAATAGAAGTCTTTCTAACATTATACCATTTTTTGTACCAAAGATTAAAAAAAATGTATTACATGAAATTAAATATGAAGCATTAGAAAAAGAAGAAATGCAACTCATTAATTATTGCCATAGATTTTGCAAGATGACAACAAAAGTTAATACCACCACAGATCAGGTTTGTTACAAAGGTAATACCTGTGACAGAATAAGGATTGCAATGGCAATAAAAAGTCTTCCTTTTGTGATTGATTGAGTAAGTAGGTTGGGAGTGAGGTTTGATATTTTTGCCTTGCTGACACTTATTATGCATTATACATCCTGTTTTTAGAAAGGTAAACTTAAGATCTGGCCTTATGTATTGAGAAAACAGATAATGATTATGATTAATATGAGCAGCTAGAAGCAAAGTTCCATAATAAGTGCTTTTAGTATTTTTAGGTAAGTGACAGAACTGCAACTGACAAGGTATGAGCTCCCTAAAGAATTTTTGTTGCCTCTGTAGCACCATGAACTAAATGAAGATAATAATCCTGCTGTCACATCACCACACATTATCTAATGTGTTTGTGCATCTAATACATCTGTTTTCATTCTTATGACTATTCTAATGTGACCAGAATGTGAATGTGTGACTTTGTTAAGTTTGAAACTATCATTGATGTCTATATATCCCAGTAAGCAAGACAGAACAGTGGTCAAAGCACTGCCTATGGAATGTAGAAAAGCAAACATCCATTATAAAACAGTATAATTGTCTGATTAACACTGCAAAGTAGGCGGCACATTTTAAATAATAATGAAAAACAGCAAATAAAGAGTATATTCATATACAACAACATCAAATATCAAGTTTTGTCCTAGAGTAGATCATACTAGTTGTAAAAGGTACTTTAAGCCCATAGGGAGGTCTCATGGTATGGGGTAAAGCTTTTAAACCAAAATTTCAAGGTATCAAATTATATAGTAATGGTCATGAGTGCAGTAGTGCACACACTGTAATGGTTCAACCTATGCCTAGGCTAGGTAAAAATATAGCATGACCTTCCAGTTTTGCAGTCAGAGTCCACCCCCATTATTATAAATATTACCATTAACCTAAAACCAAAAAGGTTATGGTGGGGGAAAAAATTTGATTGAAAACCCCTTCCACCTGAAGTCTGTGGATAGTTAATACAATAATAAACAAAAATCTGCACACCAGTCAAGCCATAAGACTTGCTTTTCTCACAGAAATCACAAATCTGCAGTGATGTTACTACCGCAAAGGATTCTGGGAGGGCATATGCAAATTAGTTTAACAAAGAATCAAATTTTTGCCTCATTCCATTTTAAACATGGATTCCTTTGAATCTGTGTTTGCTGTATACAGCAGCTTTAAAATACAACTTAGGAAAAGATCCAAAGCCACAATGTGGTATTTCTGTGGGACAAGCAAGTCTTATGGCTTGACTGTTGTGCAGATTTTTGTTTAACACATTGTATTAACCATTAACATATATATATATATATATATGCTCTGTCCTTCCTATCTACTATGATTCCCGCTGTATTATCACTTTTTGATGGAAATTCGAATAGTTTATCTCTCTTCATGCAGTTTTTCTCTTTTTAAATATGGGGCCGATTTTGTGAGGTCTCCACGTCCCCTCACCTGATTCCTGACAGGTTAATGGAAAGAGCAGTCACCCTGTAAAACAAATGAGCTAATTAAGAATGGATGACCAGTCCCGTCTATGCAATTTGTTCTTTTCTTAATAGTTTCCGATGCCTCAGCATTCATTCGCTGTACCTTATATGCCACACTCTACTTGCACTTGCAAATTATAAGCAAATTAATAAGGTGTCTTACATGCAAAAGGGCAATGTAAACCCATAAATAATACCACAGTTCATAAGAGCTGACGGAAATATATTGGATACAAAGGAAAGGTCTACAAACTAGCACTTAAGGTACCCAGTGCTAGTTCCTATTTTTGCACGTTTTATGTTTTTCAATAGGGACATCCATTATCTTGAAAATTACAGCCTATCTAAAAAAATGTATGTCATATTCGGAATCAGCTACACAAAGTTACCCTGAAATCGATCTAATATTGTTGGCAATAAAATCAATGTTGACCGGTGTAGTAAATAAAATGGATGGAAGTTTCATTTCAAATCCCAGACAGTCAAGTGGAAATTAGAGACACTGACTCTAAAACTGATCAGCTCTGTTTTAAATAACTCACTGAGCAAGAAACACTATATTGCTTATTGTATTCATTAAACAAATTATTGAGAAACCCCAGCTTACAAATTATAGACTCAACTTGTATTTATTTGCCAGATTTAATAGTGGTAATACTATCTGCTACTGGAAAACGAAGCCACCCTCGGTCTGTAAATGGAGTGCTGGTTTTACATTCATTGTCTAAGTTCAGAAATAGGACAAAACATTTTGTAAAGTAATGACAGCCATGGTTGTGTTTTAACTCGTTAATGTTCATTCTATAGCAATATCCGCAGCAAGACATAAATTATTAAGACCATTAGTGCTCCGTGGGATGATGGAGCAGGGTAGTCTGGGGGTTAATACCAAAAATACTGGTGAAGAGCGTTATTGTTTGCTACTATTTTCCCCCTTTCAGTTTTCATTGCTGCCTCACATAAGATGATTGCCATGGGGGCCTGGCAGTACCACATTAAAATTTCAGATGTAGGCACTCTCAGGATGAGCCTCTCTGCTCCTATGAGCCAGGGAGCACAAATAAACTGATGGAGTCACTGAAGCACACCGTTTATTCTTAAGTGAAAAGTCATGCACAGGTACAGGGGCCCTGGGGTCTCTGGCGTACCAGGTACATCTTGCCTCTTCTATCAACTCGTTCAAGTATTATTAAAGGTTTGGCCTATATGTCTGAGTGGAGCCATTTGCTCCTTGCAGGTACAAATGGCCATTTGCTGTACATTACGCAATTACATTTTCGCTTCCTTTGCTCCTGTGCTAACAGCATGTAAAACAAAAAAGTGCCATTTTGTATACACAGAGGCACTTACTGCGGGCCCTAGGGCTCGGAATACAAAGCAATCTTAGTGGATTGATAGTACAGTGGCTGGGACAGAGCAGGAAATGGACAATGTAATGTTTCTTAGGTTAATGGTATAATGTTTCTGTGTTCTCAACAAAAGTGAGTTCCGTCACCTCTCTTGAAAGAGCAACAAGCATGAGAAAGGAAGGTAAAAAGCATTATAAAAGCTGCTCTTGTTTGGCCTTGATGATGTATTTTTTGTTTTCCTTGTTTTAACACATATTTTATCGATCACAAGCGAAATGAAAACAGAAAACTCTCAAATGTGCCTATCACAGGTTTAGTGAACAAAGTCAAGCTGTACATATATGGATTGTTTTCCACAATTCTATTACAGGAATTGCAGAATCATCATAATGATCATCATAATCTGAGCTCTTACATTTGTTATACAAATATTTAAAGCCTTGCTTCTTAAACCCTTAAGGACACATGACGGAAATATTCCGTCATGCTTCCCTTTTATTCCAGAAGTTGTGTCCTTAAGGGGTAAGTCTGTTTGGATATTTAAAGGAACACCCAAAGCACCATTACCACTACAGCAAGTGCCCCCCAAATTTTTGAATGGTTTGACATCTTATATGGAATACACCGAGCGCCACCACTCTCTGTCCCTCTCTTAGCTCACTGGCTGAGAGCAATCAGCTGACGTTCTTAGACAAAGAGATAGCCCTGTACTGCAGGGCTTAGCTCAAGAGAGCTAACAGAAACGCCTAGTGGAAGCTTAGAGGGCTCAGACAGGAAGAAGAAAGTCAGGGAGCACCCAGTGGAACTCAGGTAAGAAGCCAAACCAGTCTAGAATGACTAGTTACATCATAGAAGCCGGGGGGTTGCCAGGGCACTCCGAGCACCATAACCACTACATCTAACTGAAATCGTTATTGGGCTTGGAGTGTTTTTATTAAATAAGCACTCCTTTTACTTAAAGGCATATAAATGATTTTAGGTGGGCAGCGAAGATCGGCAGGGATGCAATGAGATGTCACTTAATTGCTCCTTGTCAAACAGAATGGACCGTGGTTGTTGTCCTGTGATGATAGAGACATGGTTGTTGTCCTGTGATGATACAGACATGATACAACAAGCAAAATAGCTACTCTGAACATTCTCAGACATACCATGTTAAAAAAAACAGTGGAGCTTGAGATCTTTTCATACATTATTTTTGAAATGTTTAATTGACTCATAATGTAAGCATGGCGACTCTCAGTGTACAATGTTTTCACTCTGCTTCTAAAGACACACTCGCAGGTTTATTCTGGATGTGAGATAGACATATATAGTACAACATGCCACAAAGTGAACATGATCCGTCTTGTCTCTTGGCTAATCCACTGATGCTGAATTGTATCCAAGATTCTCAGGATTGCAGGGAAATTTACCATGACACAAATATTTAGGTGGCACAGAGAGTGAATAGAATGCTTGAGCCTCAAGTCCCCCTGGGGAAACATATGAATTCCCTGTTGAATTTCTCTTGTGTGTGACAGGTGCTGTACATTTACTTGCTAAAGATTGGAATGCATAGTACAGTAGCTTCATAACTTCTAAATACAGATGTAAGTTGCACTGAATATTCACCATGCAGGAAAGCTGGAACAATTAAAGCAGGCTGGATTAGCTTTTAGCATCTGGCCATAAATCTTAAACGAGTGACTGTTGGGCTATTAAAGCCTATTTCCTTATGTTTGCTTATTTAGTTATTTAGTTATTTAGTTAGTTAGCTAGTTTTTTTTTCTTACTTCGTGACTTACATGGACTAGGTTTTTAAATTATATTTATTGATGTGCTGAACATTTAAGAAAATAGGAAAACCTATGCTATGTTAGGAAGAGCATAGCCATTTGTAAAATAAATATTTTACATAAATCTGCATACAATAGTGCAAACATGCTTTGGAAACTGTCTTCTTCAAGATAAAGTACCAAAAATCTATTGTTAAACACGCTATAGGGGTGGAGATTTTTTTTTACAAATCTAGTAGCTTTGAGAAAAGCCTGCGGGAAGATAAGCGGGAGCCACATGGTGATGGCAGGTATTTGTTTGAACTATACATTGTGCTAATAAAGATCACCTTCCTCCCAGTGACTGCAAACTGGCAGGATGAATGCAGAATCACAGAATACATGTGCATAGTCCCAAGGAAGTAATATTAGCAGTCTACCTCTATGCCAATGTAATAGATGTAAAGTTGAATTAGAGAAAACTGGTATGCATAATGTATGGACAGAATGTGATTCTCTTTAGCAGGGGTAGGCAAACTTCGGCACTCCAGAAGTTGTGGACTACATCTCCGATAATGCTCTTACAGCCCAAAAAGTTGGTAAAGCATCAAGGTTGTAGTTGTAGTCCACAACATCTGGAGTGCCGACAGTTGCCTAACCCTGCTCCATACTATACTAACAACCACGATATTTTTCATGACAGATGGCTTTGTATGGAACTGATCTGTATGAGGTTCTATTAAAACATGACATTTTTTAAACAGTGCACACAGGATAAAAAGTGTATATAAAATGTTTATAATCGTTTTATGCCCCTATCCAGAATCCCTAGATGTAAAGTACATTTACTGTTATTCCCTGGGATATGTAGTTCTGGTCTGCAAGACTCTGCTCACCTTTGTGTTCCATTATAAATATACTTATCATTACTAGAATTGAAAATATTCCACTGTTGATGAAAGAGGAGCCTTTTTTATGGGGTTCTGTAACTTGTTGGTCTTTTACTGGTTAGAATTTATATTTCAGTTCCTTCTGTTCATGCTGCGCCGGTCCTTTGACTCCGAATTGTGTTAAACACGGACAAGACTCAGCCGTCTTTCGCCTCAGAGCTCAGAACCAGCAAAGCAGCTTGTGCACAGATGTGACAGAATGCTTTTACTCTAACTGAAAAGCTCCCTGCTTCTGACACACTGGAAAATGTACAACCTGAGAGTGCTCGAGGCAAAGATGCCACCCTAGCCTTACATCTGCCTCCTTTCATTTGTCTACAACTGTGCTTATAGATACAACAGGGCACCAGATGTCACGGAAAGCACTGCTCATATGCTGACTTCAGTCAGACAGTATTGTTCACTACCAGCGTGACAGAGTTGTTAGAAGTAAAATATTTAAACTCTGTGTTTCCCAACACATCTCTGGATGTCACATAGGATTGTATTTATCTTCCAGATTAATTAACGTATGCTTCAATTATATGAATGTACGATGAAACAGCTCTGAAAACAAGGAGCAGAGCCACAGCAACGGTGAATTATCCAACGTGCAGCAAAACTAACAGACATTTTTTATGTTCACGTTAACTACACAGAAACTCATTTTCTCTGTCTCTGTAACTTGGCTATTATTAAGTTGTCGCTGCTAATAAATTGCCAAGGATTACTTACCTTATTCATTGGAATCTCAAGCTGTAGGACTGTATCTAAGATGTGCAAGGGCAGGGATCTAATAGGGCCAAACTACTACTCAGCAAGTTGTGGTGAGAGGAAAGAAATTTGTAAAATAACACCCATTTCGCCCACAATTCTAAAAAAAATAAATCTATTTTTTCTCCCTTTTTTGGCCTACATTTGGCAGGTTGATAGTTACCTCACTCTTGAGTATTGAGAATATTTTGCTGTTCTCTATAGTAAGCAAACCTAGTTCATCAGTCTTTGCTATATCCCAAACTTCACAAAGACACTGTAATACCTCATAGAGTTCATTTTTGCCGTTTTCTTATATTAGTAAAGTTAACAATAATTTAATTCACTGAACAAGAATTTCATGTTCTATGGTTCTTTTCTCATTTGAAAACTATTAGAGAACCCATCAACCAGGTATTCCTGATATTGTGGGTTCTCCTAATTAAACTGGACAGACGGGAAGGATGGCTCAGCACACATTTACATGCAACAGAGGAAAACACAATCAAATTCTCAATGCATGCTACACCAGCAGAGTGCCTTTCAGTATACTGTTAGATAGGGTTGTTCAGATTTGTGAAATTCCATAGTGCAGTACACAGTAACATGCAGTTCCAGGCACCGTCCAGGCAGATTTTTTTTGCTTTCAGCGCTGCCATGTGGATGCAGGAGGGATGCTGCAGGAATTTCCCATGACTGGCTGGGAATGACAGGGCAGGGACACAGGTGACCCTATATCACCTAAATTAGTGGAACCAAAGACTATTATGGAGCTTCCATGACTTTTACATACAACACCTGGTAACCATGGACCATTGCCCCCCCCACAACACCCCTCCTCATATCAGTGGATCTTGGAATCATGATGACCAGAAGATATATGGTTCTGTGACATAGTGGTGAGTTTAGCACAACATGGCCATATGGTGTAACTGAATTCCCATATTTGTTTGTAAATATTTGATTTTAAGCAGCCTTGTAAAAGTTAACCCCTTAAGGACACATGATGGAAATATTCCGTCATGATTCCCTTTTATTCCAGAAGTTGTGTCCTTAAGGGGTTAAAACTGAATTTTGTACATATTTTGGTCTTCACAGCAGCACCACTGCTGAATAATGAATGCCCCCCGATTCCTTTTTTCCTGCAGGAATGTCACGCAGGTTGTCATACCTTGCATCTCCAGCAGCCTCAATCTATCAAACTCATATACATGTAGTTTGTCAGTGTGAGTGGGACCATCCAGAAAGAGCCCACTGAGTTACTTGTGAAAAAGAAATGCCATTTTAACTTGCCCCCCAACCCACTAGGTTTTAGGGTTTTCCACATTAAAAAAAGACAGATTGAATTGCAATATATAATTTCCCTTGTGCCAATACAAATATGTCCAATTTATACCCCAGCAAGCTCCAAAAAAACAACAAAAACACCTTTGGGAAGGTGACAACTCATCAGGTGTTTTTTCTGCGTTCCATTATTGTTTCTGATAGCTGGCGATTCATAGATTCTATATATGGGACTCAGAGCACCTTGCTAACATTGGACACATTAAGCCCTTATGCAAAAACAAGGGCAAGCCCAGCTACCAAGGAGTAAATCTTAAATCTCCCCTAGCACTCATACTGTTCCGCTGTCTCCTAGAATAATAGAATCTTTCCTGAAGATAATCTGACTACATATAAATCATTCCCATAAGCACTCAGCATTTCCCCATAGGCTTAGTCAAGCTTCCTTCTCAGCCTTACTGTAAAAGCTAGCGTTCATTGGGTGGGGGTGGGGGGAGTGATTATTATATTTCCTGGTGAAAATGTGCAAATGAGAAGTTACATTAACTGCTGCAATGTTGCTACTACTATATAGAAGGGGATACTGTTACTGGTGTTAGCTCTGTCTCTTACTTACCACTATATATTGATAATAAATTACTAAGAAGTTAAACCACTTCAAATCATTTCCACTCTTCTGTCCCAAACTGATTAATTAACTTTAGATTCACGCATGCATTTTTTTTAAATTGAAAAGTAATTAAAACAATTGGGTGTTTTTATTGCTGATAGAAGACAATGGGATTATTATTAACCTGAACAGTAAATAGGGATGCATTATATGCTGCTTAGCCACCATTCGCTCTTAGTAAATAAAACCCCAAATACAATGTATAATAAAAATAAGATGACCACATTGTTCCTTTAATTACTGTTGCTTCTTAAAGATACATCCATGTTAGAACTAGTTATAGCGCAGCAAAGCAGTGTTATTTGAAGGGCTGCAAATAACATTTTAGATAAAAGTGCCCTGCTTACTATATAACAAATATGTGTTCCCTATAAGCAGTGTTTGCAAAAACTCAGCACAGTTAAAATAAAAACATACCTGCGGCCTACATTGAATAAATTGTGTTTATTAGATAATTGCAGAGTGATGTCAATATAAACTTAATTTTATTATTAATTGCATGGTTACTCCTAAGAAGAAAAAAACTGAAATCTTATATAGAATACTGCTATGGTCCAAGGTACACACGCCATCTTATGTATGTTAGCAAAAGTGTTAACACAGTTATTTTCTCATTAAAATCCATAAGGTGTTTAAAGTCTATAAAATAAATTAAAAACTACGGAGGCAGTAGTAAATCATTGAAGCATGGCATGAACAGTGTGCCAGGCGTGTCCAGGACCACTGTAAAACAGGTCAGGTTTGGGGGTTGTCCTCCTTACCTCAATAGGTTGGTCCTTATCTGGTCAAAGACCAGAAAAGTATGAAAATGGACTGTGGTTTTATATACACCCGCTTATCGCTTTTTTTTTTTTTTGTACATTCTAAAGAATAATGAAGTAGAAAGTTATGAAAAGTTATTTGTTTGATTAATAAAAATATAAAGTGATACAAAATATATAATAAAAGATTACTTGGTGCACACATTAGTGAAATGTGCTGAGTAAACGTATGTAGTCAAGCCTGAGAGCGATAGAGGATGCCACACAGATCATTTGATTCTATAACACAAATTTCGCAGAACATATGTTAAAACACAGCTTCATAAAATATAACCTTTTTTCTTACAAATCTAAGTTGTACGATAATATATGAGGGAGCTGAAAGCCGCAGAGAGCAGTAATTCAGGACTGGCTCATTGACTCCCATTTATATATTGTATGAGCACTTCTCGTGCTGAGCTGAAAGTGGGACATTAAGTGTCTATTGCATTCCACTTAAGAGCAATGGTACTAGTTTAATATTATTGTGTGTGACTGATAAAAAAAAAATCCTTTAAAAATAATCTTTAAATCTCATCCAATTCTTAGCTGTTAACAAAACTGGGAATAGTATAGTAGACATTTTATAAAACGATAGTTCTGAATGGCATTGTTGCTAAATACTTACCTATCATCATATTAACTGAGTGTTCAAACCTATACCTCTCAACAGACCCTATTTCGGACCCAAATCCGCCTGTCATCTATCCTAATGTCCTATCCTTTTTTATCCTAATTTCCCTCTTTCCTATTATTTGTGTATCAAAATAGCCACACACCCAAAATTAAAGTATCCCTCTTTGTCCACTTCAAATGTAGGGAGGTATACCAAAACTACTTCTGACTGTTGCCGTGTCATACTTTGTACAGTGCTGTAGAGTTCACTGCTCTGGGGTGCTAGTTGGATATAGCTCCTATTACCCTCAGTATTCGATTGATATAACTACCAAGTACCCCCCCCTTTTTAGGAGGGACAATCCCACATGAAAGGCAAATATTTATGTTACACATTACATGTCTTTGACTATAAGACAAACAGTCCCATGTCACCACCCTGTATGTCTAATTATGGTTATCACCATATACCAGTAGGATTTGTTTATCCAGAATACAATAGTACAGAAGTAATGAAATCACAAGTATTTCATGTTTGTACATTTGTGTTTGACCAATATAATGTGCTGCAGGGAGCAGGGAACTTTTTCTTTCCTCCAGAAACACCACACACTATTAACCTATAGATTTGCAAAAACTTCAGAACATACAGGACACAATAGAGCACTTAACGGCTTGCCATACATTCATATTAATTGTCTCTGTCATTTACCAATAGTGTTAATGGAATTCTAAAAAGGCTTTTATTAGACTGCACTTTATATAACAATTATACATATTAAGATTGGCATTGTGTAGGTTCTGTTGCTGTCCGTTCCTGTGACAATGCAGTCTTCAAATGGAGACTTGTCACTTAAACAGAACTGCTCATGTGACCGACATAATATAGATAATGATGTAGATAAGTTCAATTGTCCCTTTTATGGATTCCTTGGAAGCGCATGTACAAGTTAATGAACAATCTGCATGACAATACCTGTTCCTAGATAGACATTCTCTGTAGCTGTTATTCTGGCACACTTATAATTAAAGTGCTTACTCTGCATACTCATTTCATTCCGAGAACACACTTTTCAGTGGGGATTCTGTATAAAGAGCTAGCGTGCAGGAAAGTTGTAAAAAATGGAGCAATCACCATGGAAACTAATGTGCCTGCTAACGTCTCCATTTTTTCAACTTTTGTCCCAGAATTGCACTTTGCACAGAACCACTATAAAGTCTGGATGAGCAATCCATGCAAACTGTTACTATTATCACAATTCTTCAGGGAATGGTCACATACCAGAATTACATATTTAGCAGAATGACAATGGAAATAGCCAAGAGGCAACTCCAGTGTTAAAGCAGGCATCTGCGTGCTCATTGAGAATCCCTGAGAAGCCCTGAAAATAGATGGGAAACAGCTCATTTTTTTCACAATGTAAACAAAATGCTACAACCACATAAATGATGCTAAATGTATAAATATATCCTACAATTATAGATAGATAGCTCATTTTAGCATGGTCCTTATGAATCTATTGTCCCTGTAAAAATGTGTAATAGCTTGTCTCATTCGTTGTTAAATCCCCCATTTATAACATTGTAAAGTTCTGCAGAATATGTCGGTGCTATATGAATGCCAATAAAAATAATAATGTTTATTTCTTGAGCTATATCTCACATGGTGTCACCAAACAACTAACGCACATTGCTAGGACAAACTACATAATGGAAAGGTGGCCTAAACAATTATCTTCAGCTGTTTTAGTACTACAAATCCCATCATGCTTTGACAGCTTTAAAGCTGGAAAGGCATCATGTTTGAGCATTTGTCATCCAGCACTCTTTTCCTAAATCCTCACTCTCGTTAATCTGGTTTGAGGTCAATCCAATGAATTTTTAATTTGGTAGGGTCAGTTTTACTGGCTACAAGATTAACTTTATCTGTCAGAATTTGTTTTTAGTTTAACTTTTTTAAGCATTTGTCAGAATACTGATATTTCCATCCCATTGCTGCAATTTTACTGAGGCATAAGGTAGTAAGTAGCACATAGTTAAGCGATGCACTGCACATCCCTCTGGTGTTGAAATAGTTACAAAGGCATATGTAAGGTAAACAAGTGAGGAATTTGGAGAAGACTTTGGAGAGCCAGAGGTACAGACAGAACTCTTAGCCGGTTCCAGGTTTCTCCTGACACTGTGAATTCCTCTTGACACATTACTGTGCCGTTCAACACAAACAGCAGATCATTTTTCATCTCTGAAGTCATAATTTTTTTTCCCCTTCAGTTGCACCCGTAACAAATGAATCTGGAGATTTCTCCCCTTGATCCTGATATCCCGCAGCCGTGGGAGAGAATGAGAGAAGGTTCCTACCATTATCCAGCTTGTTAGCAAGCAGTGTACCGGAGCTAGGCCCACTAAAGATGTTCTCTAAAACAGGTCACCAATATATGATGAAATCAACTATTCTGGAAGATTTTTTTTTCTATTTGTTTGAATGACTGGTCGGTGCTTAAAACATTATTATTATCAGGTTAAATTTCCAAAATTCAACCTGATATTTAAAAAGAAAAAATAAGATTATTTTCACCAAATAATGATTTATGATAAATAGACCACTGCATTGCAAATTTAGGTCACAATGATAATCGAGGTGGGAAAAATACCCTACTTTATTCAAGCACAAGACATTTTTGCTACATATGCACATTATTAACCTATTCATAACAACTCACTATTTAGTATACTGGTCTCTTGTTTGCACAGCCAGTTCTCTCATTCTGAAGTTAATTCATTTTGAAGATAGATTGTGCTTTTATTATTAGAATTTTTTAATGCATTAATTTACAGTTTTGTGTCCAAGCTGAAACACATAACCTAATTGAAAACCATAGGTAATAGGTTGAACCACTTACAGCTCTAACACTGTAATGCGGCAAATACCTCTAATACTAACTTTTATTCAAACACACTAAAGTAGGAAAAAACCTTTCGAAAGTTTGGATGACTTTTCTGATACAAGCATTCATGTAACATTTCAACCTCAAAGAATTAAAACTATACCTGGCTTTTGGTAGCATTAAAGAAACATTGCAAGCATCACCACTGCTATATACTGTTGTTATCGCACCAGCCACCAGGCGTGACCTGAGCCCATCCCAGGGTTATCTGTCAAACAGTTTTAATATGATTTGACACTTACCTAAGTCCCACTAGGAACCCGTGTTGCTTCCGGTCTTCTCATAGATGGAGAAGCTGGAAGGCAGCTTGTTCAGTGCTTTCAGCCAATGAATGAATGCCTACGTTGACATTCGGCTTCTTTTCATCTTGAAGACTGGAAGCAGTGCAGGTACCTAGCACCATGCTAAAGCTGTTTGACAGATTATTCTGGGACAGTGCCAGGGCACTCCTGATATCATAACCACTACAGCAGTTCACTTGAAGTGCAATGCTTCGTTTTAATCTTACAGAATATACTTCACCTTCTGCTTTAAAATTATAATCCTTTCCAATTTCAATCCCTCAAAACCTGTTGATTTCTATGCCGCTAATCCATATGAAAAGGTCAGGAATCAGGATAAATGCACACTCCACAGAATTGAATATTTAATGTAAACAAAATAAACATTACTTTTTTTGCATTCTGTTCAAATAGGTAGTGACTGCTTTATCAGCGTACTTAAAAAACACTCAATCTTTTTTTTTACATTATTTTTTTCTACGCAACCTTTTAACCTGATGTATGTTCTCGCCTGGAGGACACAGCCCCATTGCGGTCGTATGTTGTGTATCATTCGCACTCACTGGCAACATCCATTTTGTGGGCAAAGGATTGCAGTATGCTAACAGATTCAATCCATTCCAAAATGGATCTCGTAACAGCCCAACTATTGGCTTCCTCAGTCATTTCTTCACTTTCAAATTCTTGATGACCAATGGCTAGTATTTGGATGAAGATAAACCCCTATAGGATAATTATAATAAGCAATATAATATATAATTCACAAGCAATCTCTGTAGCTCCATAGAAAGTGGCTGACTCTTTGTCCTATGTTCTGCCTATCAAACATAGGGCACACATCCATATACAATTCCTACAGAAGTTGATATTTCTCCTATTGTGGGGTAGACAAAATGCACACATTTTGTTCATATAGATACTAATAACAAATATTCCACCCCGACTATGTAAACTAAGTGTAAGTGCTACCCAGGTCCCAATAGTGGTGTAGTGTTTATGGTGCCTTGGTTGGCCCTTTAAATGTGCATCTTGTATAGAAATACATGTACATTCAAGCTACAGATTTTGACTCTCTAGTGAGATCACATGCCTGTTCTTTCAATACATTAGTTATTAATATTTATGTACACAGCAAACATATTATATTGAGAGTTTAAACAAATGAAGAGAGGAGCTAATTTTTCCATCAGTTCACGAAAATACATGTTTTAATTCTCTGATATACTCTGCACTATGTCAACTTGCCCCTCTTTTAAGAAAAGTGTGTGAATTCAACATGTTTCACTACTTATCTCAGTGCCACATGGACCACGTTGTTGAAATTTTCCTTCTAATCTTTTGTTTATTGCGAAAGTAAATTATCCAAACACAGCGTGTTCCAATAAGCAGTGCTGATGGCTACGCTATGAGTGAGAGGTTTGTACCAGCAGCAGAGCTGGCAGCCTATCAAGTACAAACACATCACACAGAGAAACAGAACCGCTCTCACTTTTCTGTAAAACACACTGCAGGCTGTAACCCCTCTCCTGCTAGAGTGGCCTGTACTGACTGCAGAGCAAACGCCATGCACTTTATAAACAGTGCATTAAAAGGTCGCTAACACCAGAGGTGGCCAGCAGTAAATCCCCAGCTGTTATCAAACTACAGCTCCCAAAATGCTCTGCTTGAAGACTACCATAGCATCAAGGGAGATGTGAAATCTTCCCCCGCCCCAAGCTTGTATTACAACATTTGAATTCCGTTATAGTTTCCATGTCTTCGAAGTTACTACAAATAATTGTCTCCTTCCATTTTAAAAAATGTTTTCTAAACTTTCAAAGCCTGTATTCAAGACAAGTGGTGCATGCAACAAAAGTAGAATAAGGAAAAAGAAAATGTATAAATGTTGTACATCGATTTGACATAGCCATTCTCTTACTTTAGATTAATTTACAACTACATGCTCCATCATGCACCAGTGGTCGAGGCGCGTCATTTCCGGTCGACGCCCACGACCAACAGGTAACAGGAAGAACAGCACCACATCTGATGGACATTCATACATCAATACCCCTTATATAAATCGGGAGGAATGCAAGGACACCCACACTTTTGATAAAGCCCAAATCCGGGCGAAACACGTCAAGGGAAGGACTAGAAGCTATTTTACATGTTTTAAAATATTTTTTGAGAAATAAAGTGAAGCTTTTTTTATCCAATCCTCTGGCTTTTATATATTTCCTGGTGCTGCTGGTTTCCTGATATATCCACATATACTTTGGTGGGGATCATACCACCACAAGCTATCATCACCAGAGCAAGTTATTGCTCTGGACACTGTAAGTAGGATATCTACATTTTCTATTCCAATTTTGGGTTTTGATATTGTACCATTGGTTTTTGTATTCTGTTTTTTTCATACATATGGTTGCTGAGTTTGGACATCCTAACATCTACATATCCTAAGACGGGGATTGTACCGTCCAGGCGCTATACAGCAGAGCTCTTAGCAGCTCTGAAAAGTGTGAGTTTGCCTTTCATCTAAATTTTTTTTTACAGATTTTACCATTTATAATTTAGAACATATTGCACTATTATTTTATTGTTCTTATCTCATTCTTTTCCATGCTGTACTAACCGAGATCTATATGTATGTATGATATTTTATTATTCTAACACAATTTTTTTGATGCGGTTTACCACTTTTCTTATTTTTACATTTCTGTTCACTATATAGCAGGTATTGGGAGGTCCTGCTGATTCACTGCTGCCTCACACACTTTTTGGTTTTACAGAGAGCGCCTAAACTTCTCTTTACTTAACTTGTTCTAACTCTTAAAGGACCACTATAGGCACCCAGACCACTTCAGCTCAATGAAGTGGTCTGGGTGCCAGGTCCCTCTAGGATTAATCTTGCCTGCTGTAAACATAGCAGTTTCATAGAAACTGCTATGTTCACTTTAGGGTTAATCCAGCCTCTAGTGGCTGTCTCATTGACAGCCGCTAGAGGCTCTTCCGCGCTTCTCACTGTGATTTTTACAGTGAGAAGACGCCATCGTCCATTGGAAAGCATTGAGAATGCATAGATGTTATAGAGTCTATTTACGCCAGCGTCCATAGAAAAGCATTGAGAATGCATAGATGTTATAGAGTCTATTTACAGTCAGCAACAGCCCAACTGCCATTTATATTATCCAGTATAATGTATAGAAAACATAACATATTGTAAGTAATCATTCTAATTGGCATTTGAGAAGCAGATTCTTATAGTCTATCTAAATAGCTTAACGGGAAGTGTTACAAATTAGATAATTTATCATTTTAATGAAATTGAGAACAAGCTTTATTTCTTTTTCATATAAGTACATAACTGTATATAGAATAAAATAATTAGATAAATAGAATGGGCCATATATAATTGGAGCTATAGAATCATGATTCTCTCAATATATATAGTTAATATATAATAGAGTGCCAATTCAAAAAACATACATATGAGGTGGGGATAATTGAGAATGCTTTCCTATGGACTGTCTGAACGCGCGCGTGGCTCTTGCCGCGCATGCGTATTCAGCTGATGACGACCAAAGGAGGAGGAGAGTCCCCAGCGCCATGGGAGCCCAGCGCTGGAGAAAGGTGAGTGTTTAACTTCCTTCCCCTTCCGCCCGGCGGGAGTGGGACCCTGAGGGTGGGGGCACTCTCAGGGCACTATAGTGCCAGGAAAACAAGTTTGTTTTTCTGGCACTATAGTGGTCCTTTAATCTTTACTTTATTGTTAATGTCACTACTGCCAGCACTCATCAATCTTGGTCATAGAGGGTTCCTTTCTTATGGTTGTCACATGATATAACTACCCCTTTCTGATCCCTGTGACTTCACTACAATACTTTTTTTAAATGTGCACTTTACCTGTTATGCCACACAAATGTATTACTATGTTGTTTCATAATACTTGCGTTAGCTGTTGTGGCTCTGCAAGTCTGCATGTATGCACAACATAAAATAAAGAATTTAAAAAAAATAAAATAAGTTTTATTGAAGGCTGTGCCAGATGTTGAATACTAGAAAACAATTAGACTCCAAAAAGAGCCCAAATGTCACACTTACAAGGGTGAGGCTGAGCATTCCTACAGGCATAGTTTTCTTAGTCTTGTTCAAAGCAGGCAGTTTGAGGCTACATTCTTGGGGGTTGTAATGTCATATTTGGCAATTCATACTAGCTTAGCACTTTTCAACAAACCATTTCCTTTATCGCCTGTATTAATAGTGCATGGTCAATTCAATAACAGTCTCATGGCTAGAATAACTACACTACAAATACCTGACCAACTTTATATCAAGCATATTAAATATATATATTTGTCATGCCTCACGTATAGCTGACACATACAGGAAATTGGCAACCAACTTATTATACTTACCTTCTGTAATTGTGATTTAGTTACTTTAAACTCCTTTTTTACAGGGTGTTTCTGTTATTTTGTCCAACCCATGTGTATGAAAGTAAAGTCACATATCTGATTTTGTTCATTTAGTAGCAATATTACACAGCAGTTTGTACCTATGCCAACTTGTAATCAGTGTAAACACAGCATAAGATCACACAGTCAGCACAGATTGTGCATGGTCGAAGTAACTAATAGAGCTGTATATCAATGCCACATATATATCCACCTTTCCCCATGTCACTATACAGCATTAGCCATAACAAATGATAGTGTGTGCTGACTGTTTCATGGCATCCATTTATTGTGGAGTCAGAGGTCAATGTTTATAGTTAACTGCTGGACAGCAATTGGAGAACTGACCTCTCGGACTTGATGCTCCCAGAAGGAATGCCATGGAATTGATGAGAAGTGACACCAATGGTTATGACTAATAACAGGATGGGACAGGACAAAAGATGGATGGCCTCCACTATAATTAGCGAGGTTCCACATTTCACATTCAGAAAGAGAATTCTTTTCCAGTCAATTGGGCAAATGAATCTGAATCCTGTGCACTGCTGCAAAGCATCCATGAAATTCAATCAGATCGAGTTAACTCACTCCTTTATGTCAGCTAAACTGATGAATGTGTTTAACTGTTTCTCAGCCAATGACACGACAAAGAGGAAAGTGTCTGGCTGCATGTTCTTAAAAGCTAAAAACATATGTATATATGGACATTAGTGCTAATGAATGCCTACCAAAAATATTTTAGCAAATGCTTCTTTTATCCATTTTAAAAAAACAACAACTTCTATTGAGAATTTGTTAAAACACATGATGCTTTATAACGTGTTAGAACAGGGTTACGTACACACCATCCAAAAGACCAGTTAGGTTGTAATTCACTGAAGTATCACAACTTGATGCTGGAAGTGAAGTGTATATAACTGCATCACCAATAAACAGAAGTGGACTTCCCTTAATGTTTACTCCAACCATCACGATCACTTCTGCTTTTAGAAGTAGTCATGGTACAAGCAAGTTGTATGGTGCAATATTTCAGCATGCTACCTATACTTAGATTTTTTATCTTACCATCCCCTTGTCTAGCCCTTCAATTACCCTCTGTGCAGGCCTTCCCTTCCTCCTCCTGGCTGAGCTCGGAAGCAAGTAGAATTTTTTTTTTTTTTTTTTAAAGTCCATTACTTGAAGGTGAGGGTCCTGTCCAAGATGCTGGCTGCTCCGATCTGTCAGAACTAGGATGAGGTTTTAGTGTCGAGATGAGCTGTCAGTGTTCATTGCTTCTGAAAGAGAAGCGTTCAATGCTTCAGTGCTTCTCTATCAGAATAAGCTGATTGGCAGGTCACAAACTTCACTTCACATGTGCCCAAGGTCTACTAATGCATCTTAATAAGAAGAACTGAACCCCTGACAGGTAATGGCTGATGTGCGATGTCAAAGTAGGAGTGGAGAGCTTCTTGGAGAACGTGGCCCAGTGCTGGATTCACAATAAGTTTTTACTTTATGTTACAGTTTTTGTGACAAAAAAAATGGGAAGGGGGGAAAAGTAACAAGTGTACTATAAGACATATTAACAGCAAATATAAAAAAAGCTTTAAAGTGTGTTGAAGTATAACTCTTTAAACTCTCATGTTGTCCTATTTTGCAAATGTGCTGTAAATCATTTTTTTAAAAGACCCTAACCCTGTTGTTAGCAACACTGAAACATGGCGAAGTCCTTATAATTTCATATACTTCAGACACTATGTACTAGTACCAGTAAAAAAGCAAAAACATGATGTGTTCTGTTAAAAAATAATACTAACCTCAAAATGTCCCCAGTGCATTTCGTCTAATGAAAATATCAGTGGCATTTTTATTTTATTCCATTTTATTATTTTTTTTGGACCCTAACTAGAAAGCACAGCCAATCTTTTATTCCATATTATTGTGGATTAACAAATTATTAGCCTAATCAATACATTTTTCAGGAATAACTGGCACTGATGGTAATTAAGGTAATTACATTTTGTAATAAAAGCTAAACATCTGGACACCTGCTTTCTTTAACAAGAAATTCAAAATGACAAGTTTACGTTCGTTACACTTTTTTTAATTAGCATAATTATCTTTTTTTTTTTCTTGTGATGTCTGTGTCATGACTGAAGTAGTCATAAGAAATAGCAGCTGATGAGAAGAGTCAAAAGCCATTACTGAGGATATCATTAATTACATGCCATTTATATATTAACGTAGGCAAGCTAGATTTTAATAACCTTCACTTGTATTCATTGTACATATAATATATGGTTATTAACATAGTGCCAACAGTGTGCACAGATGTCTCCTCAATTAAAAAAGACAGAAAATAAAGTGTTTAAGGAATGGATAAGAAAGCAGTTTGTGGTAAGATTAGTTTAAGAGAGGCAGAGCTCAAAAACTGGAAGTTACCGGCACCCGAGGCTCTGTCATAGAACACAATGAAAATGCAAAGTATGAACATTTCATTTAAGAAAGGGGTTCATATTTGAAGTCCAAAATAGAACTAGGCATCTCCTCCACATTAGTTTGAATTTCTTTGCACAACAGATAGCCATTCAAATTAACAACTTAAAAACTACTGTACATTTTGCTTACATTTTTTCCATTTAATTGTACACAAGTAGGAATATTCACACAAAAATGTTAATTGTAAGCTTGGAAATTCAAATGAAATGTAGAAATCTATATTTGCCTCTATTCTGGAAATGAATAAATCCAGCTTGGCTACCTGTCAATCACTCTTATCAGTTCTCTCCTTTGTGTATGTAAGTCAGAGCATTGAGAAACAAGGAAAAATAGAAACATTTGTGTTGATTTACTAGACACACTGCTGTTGAAATCAGTTCCGCTCAGAAGTCAGCTTAAAAATCTATGGCATTTGTGGAGATCTGTTTCTAAAGCTTAAAGGAGCACTTTAGGTTCAGGAACACAAACATGTCCCCCTCATGCCTCCTTAAATATAGTAAAATCTTACTTGTATTCAAGCATGAAGCTGCTGGCTTTGTCCCTGTTTCCTTTACACCTGCACACTGCCTGCTGACATCAGTAGAAGTGGTGGCCTGATCCAATCACAATGCTTCCCCATAGGATTGGCTGAGACTGACAAGGAGGCAGATCAGGGGCAGAGCCATCAAAATTCAAATACAGCCCTGGCCAATCAGCATCTCCTCATAGAGATGAATTGAATCAATGAATCTCTATGAGGAAAGTTCAGTATCTGCATGCAGAGGGAGGAGATACTGAATGTTTGGATGCATTTTAGGCAGCCATAACCCAGGAAGGATCTCTAACAGCTATCTGAGGATTGGCCAGTGAAGTTATTACTAGCCTGCAATGTAAACACTGCATTTTCTCTGAAAAGACAGTTGTGACGAGACCAATGTTGCCACATTGCATTGGAGAAGCCTGGTTGCTCGACTGTTGCCTGTGGATTATGGCCCCATGTTAAAAGACTTCCTTTCCCCTGTAGAAAAGGCTTATTCGTGCCTTTCTGCATGGCGGTCGGTAGATTCAATCTACCGAACTAACGCACGAATGACTGGACCACCTGGGAGCTGGAGTGTGTCGGCAATTAACCTCCCAGAAGCTGCGGTTAACTGCAGCTTAATTGACGAATGCTGGGTGGCCGCCATTCATATACCGAACACGAGGTTGTGGCTATTTTAAACCCGCGAACGCACAGCGGTGTTCGACGCCCAACTCATGGAACTGAAAACGGATACATTTTGGCGCAAACACCGCTGAAGCCGCCGACCTCCCTTCTTGTTCGGTAGATGTGCACGAACGGCCCTATATTCTGTAGTTGTACGCGAATACACCATACCCCAGATAGGAATCCCGTGGAGCTCATTCGTATGAAAACTGACTTTGTGAACACTTTTGAGCGCTATTTGGTACTTTGGTGCGCTCAGATCCTAGCTATCTGGGGACATGTTGAATGCCTGTAAAATGTTGTAAAATATAACAGTTATGTATTTTTATGTCTTTTTGTTATTGTCATCTAAAATGGCGTTTAGGCTCTGTCCTGGGAGATAATTGAATTACTTCACAATTATCTCCCTGAGCAGAGCAGAGGGTTCTGGGTAAGAAAAGGGGAATGGCTTAGTGTGTACCCTGTGATTGGTTGCTACAATGTCTTTGTCACAGTCTTCCATCTGGTCCCCTAGGGGAGTGTCCACCAGGTGGGAGACCTGCATAAATACTGGGCAGGAAGCCCTCATTAAACCAGACCACTGCTTGACCCACAACACGGAGCTCTGTCTCGTCTTTGGGGGGATTTACTGTATGCTGTTAGAGACTGATTGCCAGGAGTGTAAGCCGCTTGGGTTCTTTTCCTGTTCGTCTGCTAGCAGCTATTCGTGAGGTTCCAGTTCGGGAGTTTGGAGTCCTACTTTGTATGCAGTTCGGGAGTTTAGAGCATTCCCTTGTATGCAGTTCGGGAGTTTGGAGCATTCCCTTGTATGCAGTTCGGGAGTTTGGTGTTCTGCAGCTGTGCCTGTATCTCTGGAAGGGGAAGATCTTCTAAACGGCGGTTTAACCCTTTTATGCTGAGGGTGCCGTTACAACAGTGTTTACAGCAAAAAGCCTGAAGGTAATGATTCTACTCACCAGAACAAATTCAATAAGCTGTAGTTGTTCTGGTGACTATAGTGTCCCTTTAAGTGCTAAGAAAGCTCAATGCAAGGGAAATAGTAGGTGTAGGTAAGCCTATCAATTATACCCTGGGGCAATGGGACAAGAGCACAAATAAAGGACAGGTGGACCTGAACCAGAACAGAAAGAAGAAATGATTAAATGCTTACTATCAATACTGCCACTTATTGAAGGCGTGTTACTAAGAAGATGTCTGCTTTGTCATACAGTCAACATACTCAATTACTGGAAACTGCACCTATGGGGGGTGGGGGGAAGGGACACAACCCCAAAAAAAACCTAAAGCCACCAGATCAATGCCATGTGCGTCAAAGAGTTATATTACCTTCTGGCATGCGTACACGCGTGAGTTAAGTGTATTAGAAATTGTGACTAATTACACCCAGCTTGAAAAGCACAGCAGCATTTTGTTTGTCAATAAATCACATTTTCACTCTACAAAGCAGTTCAAATAATATTTCTATGCTTGGGTTATAGCATTTTCCCAGCACCAGTCATCTATTGAAGGAATCTCGTGTCAACAATACCAGTGAACAAGTGCTAATGTTTCCAGTGAAGCCATGTCCGCTGGGAATACTATGTCCTTAGCAGGCAATTTGATAGAAGAGAGAATTATGTCAGCTTTTTTTTTTTCCCGTCAGGTTTTAGTATCAGCAGTGCCAAATGGAGCTGCTCAGGCCTACAACTAGAAAGCTGCACATCCTTGCACTTTGAGAGAGTAGATCAATGGCAGCTATCGCCAGGCTTCACTCGCTCCCTCCCTGCTCTGTTAATGAAAGAGCCACTGAAAGGCATAAGCCTCAAGGCCTCTGGGCAGCCTGCAGCCGAGCATTAGGAAAGCTTGTGTTAAACTTGTCTGGAGTGCACCAACAGCTTTCTTTATTTCCAGTGACACTTTTAGAGGAGGTCAAAAGGAACAACAGCCCCAGGCGTCACACGCACAGAGGGCCTCAGTATAGTTCATTTCTGGGATAGACCATTACATATTTCTAATGTAAACACTATTAACCTACCAGTCTGATGAGCCATTTAAAATTACACAAGTGCACCACGTTTGGCAATAAACCGCAATATGCAGGATCATACACTGTGCAGGAATTTTTACTGAGCCATGACAAAAACTCTCCCATTATTCTGCTGAACAGATTTATTGAGCAACAATCATTTATTTTCATGTGGCGTGTCCATGTATCAAAGCTTAATGTAAGAATCTGAGAATAGGTCTTATGGCTTACAGTACCTGGACCAGGGCATGGCTGTAAGAGGACTACAGCAGGCTTAGCTATGGCCGTGAGGGAAAGGGTTTTTATTGAACATGGTTTTATAAGGCAGTAGAAAATACAGCTTTTAACATGCACAAATATTTTTAGTCATGTTTTCGATGAATGAAGCCAATTGCAGTCAGCATAGGCACCAGAGTTTTCATCAGAAAGCTGAAAGACGAATTATACATCTAAAGTTCTGTGAAGCCAAGGTTTATGGGATATGTGAAAAGCTTCCATGTAAAAACAATGAAGCTAACTGATCTCTCTGTGGAACAGGGACAGTCTTTCACATTCAGCAGACGCTTCAGTAGAAAATATACATTTCAGAATGGTAGTCACAAGAGGTGCTGCTGTGAAAGAACATAATAAAGCTCTGCTATTTCAATCAGATGGGCTCGTAGAGACAACCTGATTGGCGCAGTGCTGTGTTTTGCTGCGCATGCACACTAGCCTCCTATGGTAAAGCATTTTATTGACTGAGATCATCAATCTCGATGATCTCGGCCAAAGAGGTGGAGCTTCACCAAGGAGACCAGTGCTGTAAGAGAAAAAGTAAGTAAACTACCTTTTTGTAACCATTGCAGCAGGGGCATGGCCTGGGCTATAAGGAATACATGTAGTGATCCTTTAAGGCATATGCATTTTCCAAACACTGTACAATCAAACCACAGCACAAAATACACTGATAAATTCTGATACACTTTGATGAATGAGAACAAAATGTAACAATGTTCAAATGAGCTTACAATTTAGATTGAAGACAAATACAGTAAATTCAAACATATGTTTGATACAAGAGATTTTGTGTTGATTGTATTATTCATAAATTACTAACATAAAAGACAGGTAACACACTCTTAAAACATTGTATACCGTATATATGTATTTGCACAGGAACAATCATTATTTAAAAACCTGTTTCATGTTATTGTTGTCAGATGGTTTTGCAAGTTTCTCAGAAGAAAATGGTATGTTTTTTTTTTCAAGTTAAAGCATTGAGCCATGTGGTTATGATTTAGGATTGTCAAGCTGAACTGCAAAAAAAAGAAAAAAAAAGAAAGTAAAAAGTAAAAAAAAAAGAAAAAGAAAAAAAATGCCGCACCTTTTTCTTTGGCCAAGGCGTTTGTTTTAGACACATCAAAGCGTGTGTGCATTGGATCAAGGTGATTTTTTTTTCTGGCCACATCATTGCCAGCTGTGGTGTTTATGATTAGAGTCAGGGATTTCCAGACACCTCAGAGTCCTCTTGGAGAAGCAGATCTTTAACGGGATCCATCACAGTAGAATGACAATAAACAGACAGTCTGAAAGGGGGGCTGCTTGATTCCAACAATAGAAGGCCAAGGAATGAGATTACTGAGAAGGCTTATAAGGCAGCTGCAACCCTTTCCTTACATAGAAAGATCACCATACACACTATATACCTTTATATTAATGCATTTTGTATAATATTGTAGGCACTCCTTTGACATCTAATCAATGAGGTGTATATAGTGAGAGTGAGATTAGGAGTATATTTGACATCAAATAACTTGCATAATGTCCTACAAAATGAACAGTGCAGCTATCCTTGTATATAAGCACATTTAGTAGACTTTATTTGGGTGTTAGAATTTGAGTGAGTCTCTGGTTGTGAAGCTTATATTGCAGCCATCTTAGTGATTTAGAATTGGGAAGCTCAAAGAGGCAAAACAACATGAGCTGTAGGGCATATAGATGTAACACAACCCTAAATTCCGAGGGGCTTGCCTTGTATTAACCCCCTAAAATCAATATCCTGATCTGTGACCAGCGATAGCCCCAGGAGCCCACTCAATTAAGTGTTGAGCTTGTTGCTTTGGGAGAATTTTAATTCATTATCTATATCATGCAGGTAGCAAAACCAATTGGGATTATTGCTTTCATTAGACTTCCGTCAAAAATACTTTTTGCCTATCCTATGATTTCCTAGCTTTGTGGACTTGAACCTGACCATACAACTCCACAGATTGAAACGTTCACCCCAATTGATAATCCCTGCCATATTATGGACACCATCACCGCCATACCTATAAAAAAAATACTTTTCCAGATGCAGATTCTCACTCAAATGACTTTTTTTGATACAAGCAGTGTATCTTGTGTCTGGGACTATAAATACTAACAATCCTGTCTCTTAAAGGGCAATCTGTACTGAACAGGCCATCCTAGCTCCTTTTGTACAGAGCTCCTTAGAAAAGGTCAGCAGAGGAATGCAGAGGTCGCACTAGATTCTTTTT
Source organism: Pelobates cultripes (assembly GCA_933207985.1). NCBI lineage: Eukaryota > Metazoa > Chordata > Amphibia > Anura > Pelobatidae > Pelobates > Pelobates cultripes. The sequence continues at coordinate 124,331,465 of OW240916.1, read as the reverse complement.
CTCCTGATGTTGTTTCAGTCCTTGAGTCAAGACATGCAACTCCCGATTAAGTCCAAACAGCCTAATTATTATCAGATTGTGCCTGGACTCAGAAGAGAAAATATTTTATGGGCTTGTGATTTAAAGGCAGTTGTGATTCACTTCTAGTGGAACATGCTTTCTACACGAACGACTTTAACAGTGAGAAGCTACGTTGGTAATTTCTGTCCCTTTCGTTCGAAAAACACGCTGCTGTGTTATGAGCATGTGAGAGGTGTTCTAAGCATTTGATCTGACTAATCAGATTTTTAAAAGCAGACAGGTTAAACATACTGAGCTTTCTACACGTTTACATTGGGAATGTAAGAGCTGTTTGTATTGCTGTTTTCAGTGCTTTATATAAGCTGAAATTTTTATTTTCTTCCAAGGAAGCGACTGCAAACGTTTCATTGTTAAACGAAAAAGAGTAGTGAAAATGCAACTGTTCAGAGTAACACGGTGAATCTAAGCCCATCCGAACCTCTATTTATTGTGTAAGATATCAGGATCTCTCTATGGAACAGGGACAGTCACAACAGAGCAGTAGTAGACACCTACATGACAATGTCATATTTTCCAAGACTCTGCGTTTATCAGGCAGCCTTATTTTGAGCCAAAATGACACTGTCCCTTATTTCAAGGGGCTAAAACCTCTGTTGTGAACAGAGCTTCAAAGCAATAGCAATACATAATAACTAACTTTACATCAATTTTAAAGCAGAGCAAAACTAGTTATACAATACCAGCACTTACGGTAGACCTGAAATGGGAAATTTTCTTTACTCTTGTTTTTCTGAAAGTGACATTTCCCCTTATTCACACCATTAAGTGCTATTTAAACATTTACTGGGATGAGGAACACAGTGGCGGCAGATATACAACATAAATGTATCCACAACAGCTCTGTGCACTGGCACTATAATTGTGTTCCCTAATGGGGAAGGTATGCTGTGCATGCATGGGCCACTGCTTCTAAATTGTCATACAAGGTTATGTACTATTGTGCTATGATGATCAGAGTGATTTTATGAATGCACGGACATCTGCTTCTAACAACGTGCTGTAAACGTTATTGGCACACTCGTGGCACTACCCACATAAACCTTTTTTTCTTTTTTAATAGAACCATACATAACTAGTCTTCAGTTAGCTGTGCAAAACCCCAAGAACTGACAGTTCCTGTTTCATGCTGCAAACGATTGATCCATAGCATTTAACCCCTTAAGGACCAAACTTCTGGAATAAAAGGAAATCATGACATGTCACACATGTCATGTGTCCTTAAGGGGTTAAGGATCAGTGTTTGCATTAGCAATTACTATACTTGAGCCTGTTAAAAAGACTGAAAAAAGAGGGAACATTTATTCAAACAAACATTGTGTTAGTAAGTGTATCCAAGGGAAAATGCTTTAACTACAATACACAAAGTTTAAAAAGGGAGTCTTTCAAATACATATACATACGGCTGCTGTTCTGAGGAGCACTGTGGTTCTATGAGACACTAATCAGCATCAGTTTAGAGTCTAAGGAAGCTTCACGCAAGTCATTTAGCTTACAGCTAAACTGTGAAAAACAGTGACTGGTAAGGACTAGTGAATTCCTCAGCACTGCCCAGGATGATTTGGTGTGTGTTGCATGCAGATGTCAGGTATTTTAATAAAGAGCTTCATTGTAAGAGGGTCCATTCCTTCTTCCTAGGCCATTACAGAGAGGGTGGGAAGGGGAAAGGCGGGGGAGAACCACACTCCAGCTGGGCCTGGAAACTCTGTCTGAGTCAGGAAAACCGCAGCTCATAAGCAAAGAGGAAGCATAATGTTCTACAAGGACAAAACATTAGCAAAAATGTCACTCAGGCCTAGTTCCACATGTTGGCTCCTTTAGGCCTCTTCCTTCTAGCATGCCCAAGCGATATAAATTCCATCTGCTCGGCAGCCAAGTGACAGAGAAGAAATACCGGCATCTGGTCTCTATTGCTGTCGGCTTTTTTTTCTTCTTCTTCTTTTCTGTGTTCCATGTTAGTCCTTAACAGAAACATATGAGGAGATGAAGGTTCTGGCCAGAGAGTAAAATAAAAAAAAATAAAATAAAAAAAATCTACACTGGCACAAACAAGACTTTCTGATGCTTTTCACACTTCACTATGAGTTTTTACAGGGAGAAAGGCAGAGGGGAACTGATAAACTGGTGTCTTCGAGCCAATGGGCCTGGAGAACATTTGATGCCTCATACTTTCTCATCTGCAATCAGTACAGTAAAGCTATATATATTTATACAACGTTGCTTGCAGTGTAAAATAAAGCAGGGCGAATAATGTGCTGCGGTTGTATTTTTTCAGAAAACTGCCTTAAAATTTGAAGTAGGAGCTTTATGTATATTTTCAGTACTTGGCATTCAAACAACCTTGAAATGTATTGCATATGAAACACTGTAAAAAAAAAAAATCAATCAATTGATGGGGGAAAGGAAGAAACAGATTGGAGTGCCTTCAACTCCTTCATTTGACTCTCTTTTTGTGCATTTATGTTATCCATTTAATATCCAAGTCTCTATCTAATAGTTTGTAATGGCACATATATCTTGTAATAAAATGGGCCTAGGTCAGTTGTTGCTGAGGCTTACCAGAGTCCCTATGTACTCAAACAGAGAAACAAGGATATTGACCCTTAAGAAAACTTCCTTTTTGCCACACTTGAATTGGGATCTCGGACAAAGACTTAGACTTGTCAGCTTTCAGGATGAATCGCTTCTTCTCAAAGAATTCTTAGTAGTCTCTATACTTTGCAATTGTATTTTACAAGATATTTTTCCTCTTACATTACGTCCACGACTGTTCAAAACTTTGCAGATATTTCACCTCCCACTTGCAAAAAGCAGTTGTTGGCAACTTATAATAGCTGGCATTACAGCCAGCTTCAATCAGCAACGTGTCTAAACACAGTAACTGGACGCAAGGCCAGCAATTTGTGATTTTTTTTTTCTTACGGTCACCCAAGTATTTAGCACCAGTAATATTTTTAATAGGGTCCTGTGCTATAGAAGCCACCTATCAATCAATGCTATTCTAGTGTTCCATGCCATATGACAGAGAAGCATTAATATGTGAGGCACTCCATTACACACAGCAATGCAAGCTGGAATAGCCCTGGAGGCTGAGTAAGGAACAGATGGACCAACCATGCACCACCTGAATCCACCGCCAGGATAATAGACAAATAGGTAGAAAAATGCAAAGAGGAGAATTCCACTGAAAGTAAGTAAGTAATGTAAGCTTCTCGAGCTTTAAGTGACAGTTCATTTAATTAACACTAAACATTTGCATGAAATTATATTACAACATATTGGTTTATTTCTGTTGCTAAAGCCCACTATAATTTTATGTGGCAAGTTTACTTCTTATATTATAACAGAGTTGTTAAAGGGACACTATAGTCACCAAAACAATTTTAGCTTAATGATGCAGTTTTGGTGTATAGATCATGCCCCTGCAGTATCACTGCTCAATTCTCTGCCATTTAGGAGTTAAATAATTTTGTTTATGAACTCTAGTCACACCTCCCTGCATGTGACTTGCACAACCTCCCTAAACACTTCCTGTAAAGAGTCATCTACAGTTTATCCTTCCTTTATTACAAGTTCTGTTTAATTTAGATTTTCTTTATGTTAATAGCTTGCTAGACCCTGCAAGAGCCTACTAAATGTGATTAAAGTTCAACTTACAGAGAAAGTGATACAATTGTTTTAGGTAAATTACATCCGATTGAAAGTGAAAACAGTTTTTTGTTTTTTTTCATGCAGACTGTGTCAATCAGAGCCAGGGGAGGTGTGACAAGAGCTGCATAAACAGAAACAAAGTGATTCATTAAGCTAATGTTGTTTAGGTGACTGTGGTGTTCCTTTAAGTAGGTGATTAGAGATGTCATAGAAATGTAACCTTAGAGATAAATTCTGTGTTAAAATATTACAGTGGATCAACCACAACAAAATCCAATGGATTGTTCCTGCTGATCACTTCACTTTTCACAAATTCCCCAAAAAATAATGCAAGAGGAGAAAAAAAACTCTTCTAAATTCCTAACACAAGCAGATTATTCCATAGCTGAGCAGCAACGTGCGTGAATGTTCTTTTTTGTAGGTGACAAATCCATTTCTCCAGAGTGCAGAAATTATTCAGAGGTTGAAAAAAAGGACCCGTCATTTTTTCCACAGATTTCTCACCAAGTAAAATAATCACACAGAGCTGATTCTGTGAGTGAAGAGATGAGGGCTGCCTACATGAGCTCAGCTAGATGGCCTGGGCACCACTCGGCTGTGAATGACATGCAGTGGGCCAGATCACTTGGGAGCACAGACTGTGAGTTATTAATGGTGACAGGTATACTACCTGGGAGACAGGTTGAGAAGGGGGAAAGAGATTATTTATAAGCGAACGGTTAACAGCTGTACCTACTGCTAAGCATTACATGGATGCCACAAAGTGTAGAGCTCAGAGAGCAAGTTATTCAAGCACGAACAACCTGCCTGTCAGTGCAACTGAGCAGCGTGCTTGCAAATTGAAGTCAGGAGGGAGAGAGAACGAGGGGACTCAGGAACAATGCTCAGCTCTCAGACGGCACTGTCATCACAAAGTGCGGGACAGAGATGAGAAAGAGATAGCCCTGCCATGAAATATGATTCTCACAGAGCGGGAACATCCGTGATGAAGTTGAGAGATTTGTAATATTTCCTCGCAGCTCCCCCTCCCTCTTGCACCCATCGCTCTGTCTCCCCTCCCTGTCCTTCAGGCCTTTTAGCAGAACAGATGTAAAATATGTCCAGCGCAGATGCCAAGACACCGGGAAGAAAACACATTTCTAAAAGGAATAAAATGTGTTATTTTATCTACTAAGTAAGCTTCCTGATATTTTGGGCACTTCACTTTGTGGAGCAGACATTGCTGTTTTTACGGTAGAGCCTTGTGGTCATTCATAGGTCTTTCGGTATCTGCAGTGGAGGCAGAAATGAGCACGCAAATTATTTTAAAAAATATATATTCACAAAGCTAAAGTATGGAGCAAATCATAATATGACTAGAAAATCAAAAGGGTATTCACTAAAATGAGAATTAGTGGTGAATTCAAGCTGAATATCAAGAGTTAGTCTAAAATAGCAATAGCAAAAGTTCTTGGAAATTCTCACTTTACTGAATAATTCTGTATGTTTCTGAGTTATAAGATAATAGCAAACACAATTATCTCGATATGAGTATCTCTAAAGACCAAAAAAAAAATCTCAGAAGTTAATTCCACAAAACAAAAAAAGAATACGCAACTTTATGACATTATCATTATAATATTATTGGTGCTAAGTTGACTCATGGTTAACAGATACATCTAAATTCCCTGTTCTGTCACAACCACCTAGGATGCTACAGACAGCTAGTGATTCACACAAGCTGTACATAGCATTCCTATACATATGGAATTAATGTCAATTCTGTGCATATTCTTATGCTCGTAATGTCAATCATTGGCTGCAAGTGATTGGCTGACACTCTCAGCCAATGAATGGCAGAGGAGATCGGCATCTGGTTTCTGCAGCTCTGTAGAAGCCAGATGTCATCACATCCAACAGCATAGGGCCCTCGTCTCCCAGCAAAACGGTTTGCACCATCACTAGTAGCTGTAGTGGTTATGATGCATGGAATAACACTTTAACTGCACTGCGGTTATTATATATTTGAATGCTACAAACTCATGACATGTGGAATTTACACGTGGCTGGATAATATGGCTTAAAATTGGCAAACCACGTTCTAAACAATGCACACAGATCAATCTCCTAATAAGGTTACTAGAAAGTTCTCCGTCTCACTAGAATGTTCTGACTGCCATTTACTTTCGCACAGATATTGTTTCAGAGAGCTGTCTGAGGGATTTCCAGCAGTGCAGTAAACAAAAGCCACAAGATAATTATAAAACATATGGTGCATAACCACTAGTCTGTTTATTTTATGGAAGTTAACATTATTTACAGTATCTTGCGGTCAAAATTAATAGACAAAGTGTTGTCCAAAAAAATGAAAAACAAAAAGTGTTTTTTCCCCTTTTAAAATTATTTACACGAACCTTTCCAGCATGTCTGCACATCTGCAGCTAGACTCACTATAAATACAGCGTTTCATGATTGCTTTTGTATGGGCCTAAAGGGCTAGAAAAAGATATAATGCAAAACGAATAGTGAAAAATATCACCAGCGACAAATAGGGAGCAGCATTTGGTGTGAAAACCAAGCAACTCCAGCCATGCCAAGAGGGAGGCTCATTACAATGTTGGAAAAAGAAGAAGAAAAAACTTGAAACACTTAGGGTTTATTCCGTAAAAATCAAAGTGTAGTTAACTGAAAACCAAAATATATAATTTAAGCTAAATTTGTGGTTTTAGCTGATCTACAGAATTTTTTCATATAAGCACCTTTTGCATAAAATTTGCCACCCGGTTTTAAAACCGTTTTTTGTTTAGCATATGAATCCAATTAGGGTGTATTCATTAAACAACAACTTGTAGTAAATGAAAAGATATTAACATTTTTTTTTAAATGGTTCTTTTCTAAAGTGATACTTGGAAGGGAATTTCATATTTAAGGCAAAAGTAGCAGAAATAGAAACATAGCTGAGCTAGAGAATGTTTCCAATTTTACTATTTTGACATTGAATGTGAAATTCTCTTTGAATTCACTTTAACTTCTTACTTTAGTGAACAACCCTGTAAATTTACACTAAAACAGCCAGCTGTGACTATATCTGAGTTGTAGATTTTTTTATTTTTTTTTAAATTCCAGAATTTTCAGGGTTATCTAATAAAGTGAGCATTGTCGTGAAATCAAAGCGCACTCAAAATAAATGTAAATGTTTGTCCAAAATTACCAAACGGGAAACATTTCCCAGTTAGCTATACTTGCAGGTCTGTAAAATTTTTATCTTTTTATATAGTGTGAGGAGGTCTAGGGGACCGGTTTACCTTCAGAGGTTAAACCACTAGCAAATAGTTAGACCACCTAAGCCTTTATTCCAGTGCCCATTAACTCTGCCCTTCTACTTCTGTTTGAGTCCATAGGCATCAACCAGAAAGCCACAGACAGGCTGCTGCTGATCTCGACCACCTTGAATAGGCCTCACACAGTTTGCGCCAAACTTAGAAATGTTGAAGCTTGCAATTGTGCTGTAGGACTGCAGGCATGTGATCAATATTTGTGTTACATGTCAATATAAAAGGTAAGTTTTGCTTATTTCTCCCAGAGCTCCCTCGAGATGAGTCTCGTCTGCTCTGCAGTTAAGTTCCGCCCCTTTAAATTAATTTTGAATTAACTTAGAATTTATAGTATTCCTGATTTTAGTGAATAATCCTGCTTGATTTCTCATCAATTCTTACAAGAAACCTGTGTATCATTCATTTTGTAATTTGGTTTTAAATTCACAGCAACTCACCTTTTAATTAAGAAACCACCAGGGGGAGATTTATCAAGACAAAATAGATGCTATTTTGGGTGTAAAGTTAAGAGACTTTTATTTTGGCTTCCATGGTGATTATTCCCTATTTAGCTCTTTGCCCCAAATAGTTTTTGCTCTCTCCATATTAAATTGTTGGTATTTTTTACCATAACTCTATAACCTACACAATAATAATTAAAGGACCACTCTAGGCACCCAGACCACTTCAGCTTAATGAAGTGGTCTGGGTGCCAGGTCCCTCTAGGATTAACCCTTTTTTTTTTATAAACATAGCAGTTTCAGAGAAACTGCTATGTTTATAAATGGGTTAATCCAGCCTCTAAAGCCTCTAGTGGCTGTCTCATTGACAGCCGCTAGAGATGTTTGCGTGCTTCTCACTGTGAAAATCACAGTGAGAAGACGCCAGCGTCCATGGGAAAGCATTATAAATGCTTTCCTATGAGACCGGCTGAATGCGCGCGCAGCTCCTGCCGCGCATGCGCACTCAGCCAAAGAGGAGGATCGGAGGCGGAGAGGAGGAGGAGAGCTTCCCGCCCGGCGCTGGAAAAAAGGTAAGTTTAACCCCTTTTCTTGCCATCCAGCCCGGCGGGAGTGGGACCCTGAGGGTGGGGGCACCCTCAGGGCACTATAGTGCCAGGAAAACGAGTATGTTTTCCTGGCACTATAGTGGTCCTTTAAGAGAAGCCACAACCTTCCCTTAATGTTTTTTCACCTTTTGGATGCCATTAAATAAAAAGCATTAGGTTTGTTAAATATAAATTACATTTAATGCAATCGCTGAAACATATCAACTGATTGATTCATTAAAAGGAAATATGATCTATATATGGAATCCTAATGAAATCAACCAAATGAATCTATAAAGTATATTTATCAGCTGGAAACTACAATATGGGAGCCTTCCCTTTATTGTTGGTTAATAAAGTTTAGTCATAATTAAGATTAGTTGATCCCATATTAAGGCAAGAAATACAGCACTGTAATTTTTGTTTATGATTAATTTAAAATTTGACAGGCAAATATATATTTTCACTTTTCAATCTTCAAGGATCAGTATGTATTTACCTATATAAAAGTTTGCCTACACATACATAATGGCAAGCAGGTACTTACCTTTTCAAACTGTAGCCAAAATGAAAAAAAGAGGCTCGAAATGTTGCACAGGATTTTACAATACCACATGCATCATAACCAGCTACCGTTTATTGTACAGTAACATGCTAGATAGGAGGATATAGGTACAATCTCTCTGTATTTCGTCAACCTGTTTGCCGAAGGTTGACATCAAAACTTAGGATTCTCTGGCACCCTGAGTCCATCTTTCAGCTGAAGACATCATAATGAGAAACTTTGACTTTCAGTTTAAAGGTACACCACCTACTGTCATATATATTTTCCAACATGGAAAGGTGCATACAATAGAAATACTAGTAATAACATAGTATCATTATTTTACCAGCTTGGAAATCAGCAGGATAAGGAATAAGGAGAATTATTTTAGTCTCTGTCTCTATATTAACACTTGTTTTGAGACAGTTTGTAGCTAGCAACAGCTATTTCACCATAACAATTTGTGGAAGCAGCCACGATTGGTTTCCACTCATTTTGTTTTGTCAGAAAGGCTCTATTAGTGATCACAGCTCAATATGCCCAGAGATTCCTCAGTGAAATCAGTAGTTTTTAAAGGAAGAGTAGCTTTGAAATCCTAGCACCTTCCTGATTGAACTGAATGTCACAGAAGGTGTATGAAATCTTACTAAATAAAGCATTCATGGGGTGGGGTTAATGCCAAGAACTAACACAACAAAAATACTTTATCCTATGTATTAATAATTTGCTCAGTGTTCTTCACAGTCAGTCAAAGCAGCATTGAAATCTGATAATAGTTTCTGCAGAGGTGGAAAATTTGTGCCTATTTTGAATCCATAAATGAGGTACAGTATGTTCATAGAACTGTACATAAACTCTCAAAAAGTACGGTTCCATTAATAATGTTTTTTTGCATCTGTCTCTTTGGCTGCTTATGTTCGTCAGTTTAAAGTTACTGTTTTACTGTTACTGTTTTATACCTGTTAAATATGAAATCTGTTTGCAAATAAAATATTGAAACATTTTACCTGAAGGATATATCCACGGACGTAATCCCGCAACGTCCATCCCAAGCCATGCAAAATGTGCAGTACCTCTTCTTGTTTCAGCACACTGAATAGCCGGTCAAGCAGGATCTTGAGCCGTACGGGCACAGCTTGCGTACCATACAGCATGAGACTGCTGATGTCAAACACGACGTTAGACTGTACAATCTCCACTTGTGTTGGATGGTACAGGTGTTGGGTGCTGAGTTTGTCCAAAGCTAGAGTAATAGAGAAAAGCAGAAGACAAGGCACATGCATTAAAAGATTAGCCAATAGTACTTATGACTAGCAAGCAGGTTTAGAAAGCAAGACCAGTTAAGTCATGTTTTGTACTGTTTTAACTAAATTAAGAATATTCTAGCCATTAAACAAGGGACATGTATGGTATGGGGGATTTTTGACCAAAGCCTTCCAAGATTATAGAATATACCCTCTTAAGGATACAGCAATATCAGTCAAAGCACTGTATGTTCTTCAAAAAACTGAGCGGACTATCAAATTCTTCTGGATACATAACAAGCATAAATAAGGTAATGTAGACAAACAGCAAGAGAACAAAAACACATTGAAAAAAATATTGTAGTGATTTGGTATCTTTAGTTTAGCTGCTGTTTTAAAACATACTGTATTAATAGTTTTTGTTATAGAATCATTCTTTGGGGTGGGTTGAATTTAATACTTTTCATATCAGAGTGATAATCCCCAGAGTGATAAGGATCCGTGAGGTGGGAAGAGTGCTTTCCTTAAAGTGTATACAAAAAAATTAATATATACAACAATGAAGTATTAATTAACAATCAATTGCTGCCCAACCTTGATCAAGTAAGTAGTCGGTCACAAAAAACAATATGATAAGCACAAGACACACAGTATTAATTAGTGTTAGCTCATATTACAGGAATACAAGCAATGAAATGCTGCCTACAGGACCTCCATAAAGTTTTACAAAAATCATTTTATATATGGTACCTTCAAACGTAGCCCTCACGGAACATAAAGGCTTTCAAGATATTCTCAAATGCCCATAGGTGGTTTAGTAGTTTCAAAGGTTCAAGCGTGTTTAAAGCTATCCTGAGACTGCACTGCTTTGCATTCTGGAGGGATAGAACTCTAAATATGTTCCAGTATTCCACTGCATTAGTTAACCTGAGAACGTTATGTAAGCCCACCTGACAGGACTTAATGCAGCATGAGAACACTATACATTCACTAACAACTAGAACTCTAATGCTTCTATGAGACTCACTCAATAGCTTTATATATACATTGCTATGTTTTATTTATTTGTTTGTTTGTTTAAATATGGAGCTTCGAAAATGTGATTTCCCAAATAAGTCTATGGGGATCCCACATTTCACAATATTAAGGTGCATCATTTAAGTCTGGCTTCAAATATTTCCAATAAACCTCAACCTAAACAGGTCCACCAGAAATCAGAAAGATAAAAAAGACACATTCTGAATCATGTATTTGTCTGTAATATCTTTTAAATGTTTTTTAAAAAAAAATTATTTAATAATGTATCCCCGGTTTTTAATAACCATGTTTCCAGGTTTTCATCCAATGGTTAATCCTAGCATCTACATTTCTTGTTGAATATGAATAAGGAGACTTTAACGGAAACATACTCTTATGTCCTATCAGGCAGATATAAATGCAAGCCTTGATCATATAATTGAACAACTCAACAAGGTTCTCCTATTCATTGCACACATTAAAGTCAAATAACATCAAATAAAAATAGTCAAAAGCAACTTACCCCTTCTACAATAAAGCTACAAATCTACTAAGAGATGTTTCCAACCATGACCCCTCATTTCTCAAAGTTTTTTCAAAAATAGAAATACTTGTAACATCTCAGCTGCAGATAGATAGCCATTTGGTACACCATCTATATAGGAAATGCCACTAAATAATTGAATTAAATTGGTAGTTTTTGTCCTTTTATCATGATGGTAGTTCCATGCACATGTAGTAGACCCTCAATGTAAAATGTCTGAAATAGTTGCTGGAAATGACTGATTAAGAAACTAAATACTGTCCATACAATTTACAAACAATTTCTTCCAATGTGGGGCAGAAACTGTTGAAGTGGATTCATCCCTGCCAATCCCATTAATGACATAGAACTTAGTCAAAGATTTCATTGACAAGCCCCTTCCACACAGAATCAATTTTCACCCGTGGTGAAAATACCCCAGCCAAAATAACATTACTAATGTGCTGTAAAGGAAAATTGCAGTATCAGCAGTCGATTGCTTTGACATACCAATAGACACTCTGGAAATTATGGTAAGAGAATTGTGCATTAAATTGTCATATTTAATGCCCGTAGTTAAGATGTCCCTGGATGGAATGCAATTTTTGTTTTGCATTGGATGTGAATTTATTATATGTTAGTAGTGAAAAGCTGTATTGTTACTATATGAATGTTTATCTGATAAGCTCTCCAGCTGGGAGCATCACTTTTACCGTCCTAACTTGTCCAATTTGTGAGTGTTCTGGGTTTCAATGTGTGCAGTCACTGAGAAAGGAGCAATTACATGCAGAGAGAGGGGGACTTAATGAATCTTAAAACCACATACTTTGCAGAGTAAAGAAGCTGACATTTTGGAGGAAATGGTCTGAAAAGGGTCCTTGTGTTTCACAAGAATGACATACACAGCTGCGGCAAATTCTATATTTAAAGTGCTTATTTTGTAGGTTTTTTTCAACTAGTGAGTTTTGTAAGATTTGTTTTGGTTAAACATCAAGAACATATTGGCTTTCTACTCAGGCTGAGAAGCAGAGATATTTTATATTGGTATTTATGTATATGTGGCTAGTCCTGGTTATACTCTATGAAGATACCAATGGACATTAGGCAAAATAATATTATGGTGTAGAAACTGCCTAAAACATAGAAATATTCTAACTTTTTTATTTCATACTCACAAACAAGATTCATCAAATCCAGAACACCAAGTGGCTCCTTATAGGTCTAAAAAGATCAAATGATATTCCCTGACTGATTCCTCTAACACACACACACTTCCTGAAACAATTTTCTCCCCCTCCTCTACCCTGCTGTGTACTGCTTTCGGCAGTGACAAGAGAAAAGTGATGGGATGTCTGTGGCACTATCCATGCTATTAGTGGAGAAGAAGGCTGTCTCTGCGCAGTACAGCAACAGAGACAGCTTCCATTGCCTCCCTTCTACTTTGCCAATACCACTGGCTTTCTGACTGACAGCACTCAGTGCACTGTCTTAGTACAGCTCTCAGCAGTGCAAATGGTGTCTCTGCTATAACGTATATGTCATGTCACTGGTAGGCATGCAGGACAGGAATAGGGTGTGCCACTTGGGAGATGGCCAGTGAAGAAGCGCAATCCACCGGGCTCTCGGGGGAGAATGGAAATCCAAACATACCACCAATTGCACTGACCATCTCCACTCTACCAGGGTAGGCCATGTGCTCTTCTAGGGGCTCAATGCCCTGAGTGTGATTTGAACATCTAAAACTCTTCTAGTTATGTCCATTCACTGCATTAAAGATATTTCTCTGGCAACAGGATTATGGGACAGTGGCACAAATTTAAGCCTGGCAAATTCTGCACTTTTGGGAGGTAATATACAATATACAACTCCTATTCGAGTTCAAAATATTGTATTTATTTATTATCTAGACGTCTTTTTAAATATATTAGTATTGCAGGCATTATGAAAACTTCAGTAAGATTTGTTAAATTGCCTACAGGTTACTTTTAACTCCCTAACATCATATATTAAACCATCATTGACCAGAGCACAAGTCAGCCAATACGGACACATTATTGAATTACTTTTTATAATCTCTGAACATTTGCTTGTCTGTAAAATCCACAAGGTCCTGAAGGTTACAGCAGCGTTGTTTGTCCTATCTAAATTTTCACTACTTACATATTTTCTGTAAAATAGTCCAACTACAAAACTACAAAAAGCTGACTTTTCAAAGGACTCTAAGTTAAGCTATGGTCTATAAATCTGCTAGCTTTGGTGGAAAAATAAACAGGTTCATTTTGATAAAGTTATGGTTTTTCATACCTATGGAATGAGCATGCAAAAAAATTGGTAAAACAAAAAGAAATTAAATATTGCAGTAAATAGAATTTTGAGATCCACTGCACAGCAGTGGACGACTTTAGATTTTTTAATTGTTGTTTTTCTTTGGGTTTTTTTATTGTTTAACCCCTTAAGGACGGAGCCAAATGTACACATTGTGAACAAAACAAAATGTAAACAAAACCTGGCATTTGCGCTACATGTCTGTCCAACCGTAATACACCTCTTTCATAGTAAATGCACCCAGCCTTATTATATATCATTTTATTCAGGGGAAACAGGGCTTTCATTTAATATCAAATATTTAGCTATGAAACATAATTTAATATGAAAAAAATGGGAAAAAATACGATTTTTTTGATTTTTTTAGTTCTAAATTGCATTTTAAAGGTCAGTGTCATAATACTGTTTGATTTTACTGCAATAAAATACACATATTTGTATTTAGTAAAGTCTCACGTGTAAGACAGTACCCCCTATGTACAGGTTTTATGGCGTTTTAGGAAGTTACAGGGTCAAATATAGCACGTTACATTTGAAATTGAAATTCTTCAGATTGGTTACGTTGCCTTTGAGACTGTATAGTAGCCCGGGAATGAAATTTACACCCATAATGGCATACCATTTGCAATAGTAGACAACCCAAGGTATTGCAAATGGGGTATGTCCAGTCTTTTTTAGTAGCCATTTGGTCACAAACACTGGCCAAAGTTAGCGTTAGTATTTGTTTGTGTGTGAAAAATGCAAAAACGCCAATTTTGGCCAGTGTTTGTGACTAAGTGGCTACTAAAAAAGACTGGACATACCCTGTTTGCAATACCTTGGGTTGTCTAATATTGCAAATGGTATGCCATCATAGGGGTAATTTTCATTCTTGGGCTACCATAGGGTCTCAAAGGCAACGCAACCAATCTGGCGAATTTTAATGTGAAAAAAATGAAACGCAAGCCTTATATTTGATGCTGTAACTTTTGAAAACACCATAAAACCTGTACATGAGGGGTACTGTTGTACTCGGGAAACTTCGCTGAACACAAATATTTGTGTTTTAAAACAGTAAAAAGTATCACAGCAATAATATTGTCCGTGTAATGCTGTTTGTGCGTGAAAAATGCAAAAAACGTCACTTTTACTGGTGATATCATCTTTGTAATACATTTTACCGTTTTGAAACACTAATATTTGTGTTCAGCGAAGTCTCCCGAGTAGAACAGTACCCCCCATGTACAGGTTTTATGGTGTCTTGGAAAGTTATAGGGTTAAATATAGTGCTAGCAAATTAAATTCCCTTTACTTTCGGCATGGGTTGTCAGGCAGGTCCTGCTAATTGTAATTGATTAAGATACCTAATTATGTAAAAATATTACATAAATATATAAGTAGAATTAATATATGTATATATATACGTATGTGTATATATATGTATATATCTATATAATTTTTTTTAAATATTTTTATTTATATATAGGTATATATATAGTGATATATACGTATATATTTATGTATATAGATATATATATTATTTCGTTCTACGTGTATTTTGATATATATATATATATTAATTTCACAAAACAGTTAGAACGAAATAACACACATCTATATATTTTTAATTATTTATTTTTAATTATTGTTTTAATTTTATTTTTAACGTATTTACATTTTTATTTTTTTATATTATATATAAATATATATATAACAATAATTATATATATATTTAATCAGTATCAGTTCTAATGTAATTTGGATAATAATATATATATATAATTATATATATATTAATAGTAAAATACACCTAGGACGGTGTATGTGTGTGTATGTATATGTAGTTAGTATATACTTAGATCATATATATATAAATATATATATATGATCTAAGTATATATAATAATTTTTTTTAAACACATTAATCTTATTTTTACTTTTATTTTCAGCCAGCAGGGGGACCACCTGTCATTACAGGCAGCCCTCTGCCGGCAGAAGCCAGCCATACCCGGCCAGCCGGCCCGCCAGACCCCACTCACGGCCGGGCTTCAACGCGGACGTGCCGCGGGGGGCTCCCTGGGAGCCCCCCCCTTGAGCGCATCGTGGGAGGGCCGGCGACCATCAAGTTAACAAAAACCGGAGGGCGTACAATTACGCCCGGCGGCGTTTAGAGCCGCCTATTAGAGGGCGTAATTGTACGTCCTCCGGTTTTAAGGGGTTAAAAAGGGACAGTGTTAATTTTGGTCTTTAGTCTTTTGACTAAAAATCAAGTTTAGTTGAATTTTAGTAATCTTAATTGTTTTAGTTTTAGTCTAGTTTTAGTTGATTAAATCTCCAGTAGATTTTTGTCGAAACAGCCTAAAATCTAATGGGTTTAGTTAAAGCATCTATCTGTCTCTTTTGCCCCTTCCCTGCCCCTCTGTGTCTCTGTGTGTCTTCCCAGCCCCTTTCTGTGTCTCTCTACCAAGCCCTAATCTGTCTCTTTTGCCCCTTCATCAGCCCCTCTGAGCAGTGTTAAATTTGACAGCAATTCCAATTTAGTTTTAGCCATAATTTTTTTTTTTAATTAGTTGACTAAAATTGTTAGTCAACAAAATTAACACTGTTAAAGGACCACTCTAGGCACCCAGACCACTTCGGCTTAATGAAGTGGTCTTGGTGCCAGGTCCAGCTAGGGTTAACCCATTTTTTAATAAACATAGCAGTTTCAGAGAAACTGCTATGTTTATGAATGGGTTAAGCCTTCCCCCTAATCCTCTAGTGGCTGTCTCATTGACAGCCACTAGAGGCGCTTGCGTGCTTCTCACTGTGATTTTCACGGTGAGAGCACGCAAGCGTCCATAGGAAAGCATTGTAAATGCTTTCCTATGCGACGGGCTGAATGCGCGCGCAGCTCTTGCCGCGCGTGCGCATTCAGCCGGCGGGGAGGATCGGAGGCGGAGAGGAGGAGGAGAGCTCTCCGCCCAGCGCTGGAAAAAGGTAAGTTTTTACCCCTTTTCCCCTTCCAGAGCCGGGCGGGAGGGGGTCCCTGAGGGTGGGGGCACCCTCAGGGCACTATAGTGCCAGGAAAACGAGTATGTTTTCCTGGCACTATAGTGGTCCTTTAAGGAATTGTTTTTAGAAATCACTGATGCATCACATAAAACATACAATATTCTCACAGCATTACATCACTAAAGCTCTGTCCTGACAATTTTAGTGGTGTGAATTGAGGTGTGGCCAGGGGTAAAGCTGTTCTGTGATATTTTAACTGACTTATAAATAACAATACAGTGGGACCTCGGTTTACAAATTTAATGCGCTCCCCCTTGACGTTTGTAATGCGAAAAATGTGTAAACTGAAACACAGTTTCCCATAGGAATGCATTGAAAACCAATTAATCCGCTCTGGAGGTCAGAAAAAAGTCAAAATGAGCTGACATGGAAACCAATCCACAATGCAGAACACACAATAAAAGGCATGCAAACGACGAAGCTCAGCTCTCTACCTTTCCACAGCTTGAGAAATGCACCAAAAAGTCCAAAAACAACAGCAAACAATTTCCAGAATGGCTCCAAAACTCTCTGCAAAAGCCGCTCCAACACCTCCACACTCGACGCCACGTGCTACCCACAGGCTCCAGCATGCAGGGAGTGGTGCTATAAACCTCCCAGGTGCAATGCATCCTGGGGAAACTTGCTTTGTATTGTGAAAAAAAATTGTAAACTGAGGCATTATTTTCAATGGATTTTAATTTGTAAACCGAAAATTGTGTTAACCGAGGCGTTTGTAAACCGAGGTCCCACTGTATATGATTTTGAATAAGAATGCATCTCTTTTACACATCCTGATTTCTAAACACATTTGTTGCAGTTAGCAGACATATTACTGTGACTATAATGGTGGCTCGCCTCTCTGGTATAAATTCAAACACACCCACAATACTGGGCCTCTTCATAAAATGGACGTTATAACAGAAAAAGAGACAGAGGGAGAGAGAGGTTTGGGCCCATAATGCAGACTAAATAGGGACAAATTTGAATTACGCAATTTGTTACTGATGTCTTGTCGTCCAACGTATTTTCTATAATGTCTGAAGGTCAAAATTATGGCAGTATATTGCTCAACCTTTTAGTACTGAAATGGTTAAAACTGCCATACTGAAAAGAAATTAACATGACTTGTTCCTAACAATTCTTGTTTTTTAAAATCCTATTTTTTAAGAATATCTGTACCAATTAGAAAAGGGTTTCCTGAGTTAATTTTTTTAATTGTAAAAACATGCAGTTTCCAATTATTTCATATCCATAAAACCATTGCAAAAACTAAATATTATTTGCTACTAACAGGTGATTTAGCTTTATGGCTACATTGACTGAAGACTGTTAAGTAAAAACAGTTTTTTTATCATTTCACAGGATGTTTTCGAAGGCCGAGTAAAAAGCTTGTTCCAGATATATGTACATATAAATTAAATATAATTAAAAATGAGAGGAAAAGGGTTTCAATGACATCTTTCATTATTATTATGCACTTCTGTGATCTTTTTCCAAACAGCACATTTTAGACGACAACCCTGTTTATGTAGCCGACAGCAGAGCCGCAGTTTGTTCACAGATGTGCCTGTCTGAAAAAAAATGTCTTTCGTTTTTTTTCTTTTCTTTTTTTTTCTTTTTTAAAGCAAAACTTTGAACCCTATCCAGCTTTGACACACTGCCTCTTCAGTTAATAACGATCATGTTTCCCCCCTTGTCTCTCGTCTAATTCCCTTTGAGGCAACTGCACACTCAGCACCTCCAGATAATAATAACACATAGCTACAACATAAAGGCAATAGTATTAATATAATTGTCTGCTTTTTTTTCCTTTACCCTAATCTTTTTTTCCCCATCTCAATTTTGATGGCCTCAGTGACACATATTTGTGTCTCCTCTGATCCTACAACATCCTTTCCTGCTGACGAGGTTTCTAACTTGACAAGTGATTTTGTCGGAGACAAGCATATTATACATTCCAGGGAATTCTTAATAGACTTTCCCTGCCAGTGACTGGGGTAATGAATATGAAGCTTTCAGGGTTAACATCACCCAGCCTCGGGCCTCTGTTTCTAGAGAAAACTTTATCTGTACACATTGGGGATTTCTCTACAACCTCGAGATTCTCGAAGGTGCTCAGCTAATTAGTTTGTAGATTATTCAAAGTTGTTAAATGTTCAACATTGAATTTGGGTCATAGAATCTTGAAAGAGGAGGTATTAGAGAAGACAGTAGGAAACTCAAGTTTGATAAACAATATCTGCTTATACCTTGGCTGCTTTCTTCGCACCTGTAACAATTATGAGCTTGTATGTCTGGGTTTTAGTGAAGGAAACCATCTTTTCATCTTATGTAATCAATACATATTTAAGGTTATTTCAATTGCTGTCATATATTTCAGGAATAGTAGCTACCAAGGAATATTAGTAGGAATATTTAAACTGAGCTTTTTTAAGGGTCTATATCAGTGATGGCGAAAATTTTTAAGCCCAAGTGATCAAACCGCAATACAAACCAACGTTTTTTCCTCAAAGTGCCAAATATGCAGTGTGTGGTTGTGAGGGGGTGCAGTGTGTGTGGTTGTGAAGGGTGTCGTTTGTGTGATAGTGAGGGGTGCAGTGTGTGTGGTTGTGAGGGAGTGCAGTATGTGTGATTGTGAGGGGGTGCAGTGTGTGTGGTTGTGGGGGGTGCAGAGTGTGTAGTGTGTGTAGTGTGAGAGAGACTTTAAAGTTTAGGATTGGGGCTGAATGTTGCAGGGTATGAGAGGGGAGCATCTTTTTAATTTTATTATTATATATATTTTTTTAAGTGTTTCTTACCTGCTTCCAGGGAGGTGGGCAGTTGTTTCCCTAGTGGTCCGGTGTCACTGAATTCCCTGGTGGTCCGGTGGCGCTCTAGGTAGGGGGTCTCAATCTTCACCTCTGTGGCTCCGCCCGGTGAATGCACTTCCCGCGAAGTGGCACCAAGTGCAATTGAGCGTTACCGTGGTAACCATGGCAGCGCTTTGAAAGGCGGCAGACGTACAGGAGAAAGCTGAGAGCCTTCTTCCCCCTTTCCTGCCGCACAGCTCTGCAAAGACCCTCACCGGGTCTGTGTGTATGTAAGGGGCCCGAGTTCGCAGGGCCCCTTACAAGTGAAATCGTTTGGCACCCCTCCCTCCCCAGATCCCCACTGCATCCCACCCACCCACAAACGATAAGAAAGCAGAGTAGGCGCCTGCCATTTTGGGAAGGCGGGTGCCTACTCTGCATTGCCGCTGGAGGGCCTAAGGCTGCAGATCAATGATAGCAGCGCTCCCCCAACAACCTATGGCCAGTTTATATTCTGGAAATATTTCTTTAAATTGCACACACCCATACAGCAAAAAATATGTGGATGCAGCACATACTTTTCTGTCTGATCATTTTTTTTAAAGATGTGGTAATATCATATAGTGTAATATCATATTTATAGGGACACTATAGTCACCCAGACCACTTCAGCTCATTGAAGTGATCTGGATATAGTGTCACTGTTGCACTTAGTGCTGCAATGTAACTCATTGCACTTCCAGTGAAACTGCCATGCCTACATGGAAGCACTAAGTCTGCCCCAGTGGCTGTCCACCAGACAGAGTAGTTTCCTGTATGTTAATGGACATTTGGTCCCTTAACTGACTCTGGACGCTCTTACGGTCTGCATGAGGACATCCATTGATTCAATGCTATCCTATGGTGAGGCCTAATGTGTGCATGGTACTCGCCACACATGAGCATTAATGCCCGCTCGTAGAGGGATGTCAAAGGCGGAGCCGAGACCCAGCACCTAGGGACATCAGCGCTGGGATCAAGTAAGTTAAGAAAGGGTTTTTACCCTTTATTCACTGACTGTGGGGGATTCACGAGGGAGGGGGGAGGCAGAGGGCGCTTTAGTGCCAGGAATACAGCCTTGTATTCCTGGCACTATAGTATCCCTTTAACTATACGTCATGATATATGAAACCAGTGATTGCCGTATCTCATATTGCCTTAATTCATACAGGGCATTCCTGAATCTCCCATATACATTACCATTCACAGGTATTATGTTTAAAATGGAATCTGGGCCATTTCAAGACAAGAATACAGACTGAGCCCTTCATTGTACATCACAAGCTATTTTCTATGTAAGTGCCAACAAGGGTCATTTATCTTAATTAAAATATTGTAGCAGAAGTAGATAGTTTAGTTGACATACAGCTTTCTGATTCTATAAGAAATGCTTTGCATTTTGTTTCACCATGCGAGTCTATATATATATATATATATATATATATTCAATATGTGAACAGCCAGAACTATTTATAATATCACCCAAAGCACCAGATATATTTAAGGATCTATGGAATCTGCAATGAGCTCTGTTTTTAATTCATAATGGTTAAACAACTGCAAGGATCATTAACGCACAGCTTACATTAAATATTATTTTATTTAAATCTAACCTTCCATTACTAACCATAGAGATGTAAATTAAACTCATTAATGGCAACAGCAGGAAACAGTGTGACTACAGCAGGGAGCTCCAATTTGTATTCAATCAGTTATTTGAAACCTTTCCGGTTGAATGACAGAGGTGTGGAATAGTAATCTGATTCGAATGGGTGCTTTTTAACATTCTGTTGCTATTGTGCTATGATTTAATCAGCTGTGTGTGTGTTTTTTAAACTCCTTTTTTAAAGTATTTAATAAAAGGCAGGTCAAAGCCTCAAAGCAGGCATATCTCAGTCCTCAGGCACTCATTTAGAAAGCCTATCTATACGGCGCTGGCAGATGAAATGCTCCCTCGACTTGTCTCACCAAGCCATCGAATGCAAGAATCTGACAGGTATCAGAATGCGTTTACAAGGAAGGTGCATTGCGCAGCAGGTCATTAAGATGAGAGCTGTTGTTTGGAAATCTACATTTGGGATGCACGTCCTTCGTCTCTTTGAGTGACTACCAGAATTTTTAAAAATCATAGTAGACTTCGCCTTTTTAATTTCTATAATGATGGTTTGAAAGAGATGGCTAACATTTAAAAATGAAAATACATACACATTTACAATAAGCAACTTTTCTACGCAAGGAGCACCTAAAAGGCTGAAAAGTATTGGACTACTGCAGCAATCCAACAGGTTGAAAGGCTGTTATTTTATACTGTGAACTGATAAGACAGAAAGCTGCGGTTTATGGGATACTAAGAAAATGTGTACGTGTACAACATTGCTTAAATTAAGCATATTTCTTTTAGCAGAATAGAATTCTTCCTGTGTCTTTTTTTGTGTTTTGCTTTGCTTCTACTTATTTCGTATGTCAAACATGCTTTGTTAAAATTAATTGCTTGTCTTGTTTTACCTATTGAATAGCGCTGCGGAATGTTAGCACTAAATACATAATTGTGATTACAATTACTTGTTCTTTTAAGTTTCTGTTGTTTTAAAAAGACACTGTATCCAATGAAAACCGCTCGCAACAGTGATTGTGGTGCAAGCAAGTAATGGGTGCAGTCTCGACAATTTTTGTCAAACCAATCTCAAGTCAAGTGCATGGACAAAGGATTTCTGGGATCCAGAGCCGGACCTTTATGCTTTCAGTTCCTAATTATTCATCCAAAATATTAGTAAGTGCAAGCAGGTTTCGGACACAATGAGCCTCTGTTAATAAGCGTGGCACCAATGAATTATCACAGAATAGGAGGAAGAAGGGATAAAAATAGGTTTTCCCAGTTGTGTTAGAAAGAAAGGTGGTATTTTATATATATATATATATATATATATATATATATATATATTATATTTACATGTTATTTATTGGTTTTCTGGTGTTAAGTTAATAAATATTGTGTATTTGTTAATTCTTTATTGCTAGACTATGAGATCAGTCATAGGAGTTGTCAAAGTCATCCTATCTTCCCCTCTGAGCTGGCAGAAAGCTGTGTGCCATCATCCAGGCCTGTAGAAATGCTGCACTATAGGGGTATTAGTGTAACCATAAGAAGGGGTAAGACAATTGAATTGCTGAGAATGCAAAGTGAATTCATACAGGGTTATTCACTAAACTGAGTTAAAACTGAATTTCTCATTTTAGGTCAAAATAGGGGGGTCAACTCAACTAGTCTCCAAGTCAACTATGTTTTCCGTTCAGCTCTTTTAGTCTAAAATATGAAATTCATTCTAAATTCCCCAAAATTCCCACCATAGTAGATTCATAAAAAGTGAATTTTACCTTTTAGGGCATAATAACCAATTGGAAAGCACAATTTTCGAATTTCATTATTGCGGCCTAATTTTTAAATTAATTTAGAATTTCAAACTATTAACACTTTAGTAAATAACTATAATTACTTATGTTTAGTTATGTTTATCTAGCCCTCCCTCCCCTGAAAAAAATAATTCTGTTGTATTTCAGTTTTGCGGAGAGTGAATAAAAGGACATTTCTATATATACATGCATAACGTCACAGGATGCTCTGAAATCATTCTAAAATGAAAGAAAATAAATTACTTATGATAGAGACATTGTTAAATGTGTGCATCTGCATACCCTAAATTTATAAAGCAAGTGAGAATTCACTTCAAATATGCTATCATTCGACCTAACAAATGCACAAATGTACATTCAGTGTGCAAGCCCAAATCTGCAGCGACAGTACAAGGCCATTAATGGGAACTTTACTTACCATGTGCCACCCATCCATGTTTACACTGGTCACAAGTTCTCAGGTTAATCTTCCCAGGCTGGAAACATTCACATGTGCAATTTACAAGTGTACATCGGATGGCCTGCAAGAGAGATGGAAACAGAAAGATTAATCGATCCAGTTGTCCACATGACAATTTATGTACAGAAATGGCTGGCTCTTGCAATATGTATGAGATTTTGAAGCTTAAGGGACATAAGAGTCATTAACCAGTAACATTAATGCAGCGCATTTTCCAGTGACCTGGCTTATTTTGTGTAAGTAAATATAATTTTTATTGCATATACATCTAAAACCTAATCCTTGATACTGTTACAACAATATTTTATAATAAGGCACATGATCAATTGGGAAATATTTTGAATATAAATGGATATACGTTTATTTGAAAGGGTGTGCATGAGAAATTCAATTATTACAGTTATCATTATTAGTACATTTTTTATCAAATTGCAAATTGTTGGTAGATTTTATAAAATTCACAAATTAGAATTATTTAACCATGTTGGGTGACCTCATGTTGAAAAAAAAACATTGCATTAATATGTTCTATTTAACATAATTTTACCTGCAAATTATATTCTCCTTTATGTGTTTCTTGTGTTTATCATTTAGATTTGCTCTAATGCATTTAGTTTAAAAAAAAAAAATCTAAAACACTTTACTGTGATTTTAGTTCACACACGGTGCAGTATTGCAAACCTCCAAAGGGTCCGTATTTGGGAGAGACGGTCCTTATTTTTGGGCCAAATCCACTGTCCCTAATTTCCATCCCAATGTTACACTTTTCTAGGAGCTACATATTGTTCTTCTTTCTGAGTATATAACAGAGCTTCACAGTAATAATACTCATATTAATGTGTCTTTAAACTACAATAAATGTGTTTAGAAATCAGTCTGTGTAAATGAAATACATTGTTCTTGTTCTAAATTACATTTTAGTTGTATAAATCCTTATCAGTAATTCCCCTAAAATTTCTAAAAACAGCCCTGCCCCTCACCACACCCCCACACCCCCACACCCCTAAAATTAAAGTGACCCTCTTTGTCCATTTGAAATGTTGGAAGCTATGTTATTATAACTATTTTTTCTTTTGTTTACTGCTGTCGTCAGACTTCGAGTTCTTAATGATAGTCAGTATATTCCTGGTAGATTAAACTTTTCTCTCTCTGTACTTCTGACTGTTCTGTTGCAAACCAGATTAAAACGTGTACAACCCAGGTCTACAATAAAAACAAAGATATGCTTTGCAACCTAAACACCTTATTTGTTTTAGTATGTTTTTCCTCTACAACTGGTTTATATCTCTTCAGTAACAACACTATTTAATAAGGTCCTGGCATTGAATAAATTAGTCGCACACAGTAGCTCCAGCTTGTCCCCTTCATCATGTAAAATGTTCGATCGCTCATTTTCCAAGCTATGTAAGTATGTAGCCCTGATTAACGGAAATAGTAATATGAAATATATTACCAACGACATCTGCTGATGAAGCAGGAATAATATATGTGTCTGTAGGTTAACAGGGGGAAGAAAGGAGATCTTGCTGAAAGGTCCACTTCTATGTTCAATAGTTTATCGACTCAATGATATATCATGTCTGCACTTGTCAGTAACGGTGTCTTTCTTTAATATGTTCACTAATTAATGAACTCTGTAATTAATTGTTCAGCTGCACAAGTGAACGCTACAATGGGGACAGTCTGATTTTAACTCTTTGTGGGACGATACAGCTATTAAGCAGCTATTTTATTACTAGGCCCAGAATTTTAGTAGATTTAGGGAAATGTATCTTAGTGAGATACCAAGCACTAGCCACCAATTATCTAATGGCATTAGTATTGCTAGTAAAGTGTAACCTCTACAAGAGAACTGAGAGTGTCCAGCCTACAAATCTATACATAGGCAAACTCGGTTGCTCATAAATTTCTGTACACAATGTAGTATAAATATACTCATTATATTTGTTATTACATATTCTTATGATTATTTTTAGTATATATATAGATAGTAAAATAACCCCAGGTGTGGACGGGAGGGGACAGAGTGGAGAGACGATATTAGGCCACATACAAGGACACTTTCACTATAGGCTCTCAGACGTCACACAGAACTACTCGCCACTCACAAGCTAACCTCGATGAGGAACCAAACAGGGTCTCACGTATAGATCACGATGCACCTCCATCACACACCATCTGTTCCGCCTTAAACAGAAGGGCACACAACCAGACCATGGGCCCCATGCGAGGCAAACACCCGAGGGGACCTTTACCCACACCACAATCTACTTATATGACACATGAAAAACTCCCAATATGACCGGCAGAAGTCAGCTACTCACTTCATATCCTTTACACCAAATACGAGGGGAGACACGCAATGGAGGCCATAGCGGGGATTCTGCTGCCTTCCAGCAAGATGAACAGCTGTCTAACGTAATAAGAGACCTACAACAGATATTTCCTGGAGGCGGTAATTATCTCCGCTATCCTTTTCCTCCTACACTCACACATGTCTCCCCTTCCCTTTCCAAGAGGTACCTACCCCGACTGTACACACCCCAACTCATGGGAAAAGACAATCTAACCCGCGTTGACACTGGTAGAGCAACATAAGCCCATGTAAGGTCCGATGTACTCAATAGCATTGAATGCGACCCTGAGCTTTACGCTAATTCGCGGTTGTCAGTATTCCCATACGAGACAAAGCTTACAAGATGATTGCCTAGGTATCGGAACTGATGTTAACTGCTTATGTGAACCAAACTTGAATGTAAATGTTGTACATCTTGATGCTTACACACGGAGGCCTGCGCGCCTCATCTACCTTTTCTGGTATCTCAATAAAAACAGATTTACAAAAAAAAAAAATAGATGGTAAAATAATTATCCAAATATATATACGTATGTCTGTACTTTTTTTTTTTTTTGAATGGGGAGCTACTAATTGGCTTAGAGCATCAGCTGACAGCTCTAGCCAATCAGCCGAACCCCTACCAAATGGAAAGTGGGTGCTTGAGGCAACCTTCGGGGGTTAAACCCTTCGAGAATGGTTTTATCCCCTTCAGGTAAGAAAGCGCCCAGTGATCTACTGGCATCATAACAACTTAACTGCAATTTAGTTGTTATGGTGCCCACTGTTTATCTTTAATACACTTCACTGTGAATTTTTTTTAAAATGTGCTATAAATGGATTGGAATAGTTATGCATTAGGCAATATATTACAAAGGGTACAATATAATATTTCATACAACTTCTAAAGTGCTAAATTTTTTAGTCCCAGAACTCAAACATCAGATAGTGTGGACAGAAAGTAAAAAAAAAATCACATTCCCACATTATCTTTAAACACTGAAGAACCAATGATGATTTTTGTTGTCGATCTGACTGTTAAAGACCCTATACCAGAATTATACATCCTAAACAGATGCTAATAGAGAATTTGTTGAAGGTTTTATCATGACAGACTTTGCAACTGTCAGGTGATGGTTAACCCTTACAAGACAGAAGTTTGTAAAAACAACTTGCCAAGAGCTGGCTGAGTGTCGTTAGAAATGTACACATATGTATGGTTAGCCACGAATATTATAGACTGTCATAAGAGTTTAACAATTTAGCAGAGATCCTTTGCTCTTTTTGAATATAAATGTTAATTTTTACCTTTAGATTCTAGACTGCCATGAATTAGCCTGGAATCTATTGGGGTTCCTTTTTGTGGAAAATGAGTCAGTACTAATTAGACATAAAAAAAATCAAGTAATTCAAACCAGGATCAACTACTAAAACTTCAATTCATTTAGTGTTTGATTTATTTACCACTCTTTAGGACATGCAGTACAACACAGAACAGCAAAAGTTGTAAGAAACTAGTACTTTGGCATGAAATACCTTCACAAACTGACTTCTCCAAAATAAAGTTTCAACGGGAATTCTTGATCTCTATTAATCTGCAACCTCAGTTGCGAATTAGGACCTGCACACTAACGGTATTATTACGCCAAACGCTTTTGATATGCTCAACTCAAACATTCTGCCTTCTCTTTACTTCAATGGCAGAAGGGAAGTAACCTCTTTGGAACTTTCAACTCCTATGTTACCAGCACAACTTCCAGCTCACTGCATTCCACTGTTATATAGTAGACTATTACAGACTGCTTATGACTCAACTCACGGCCAGACTTAGGCCTTTAGCCTGTGGGAAAGATCCTCACAGCGCCCCTCCGTGGCAACACTCTTTCTCTGGCCATGTGAAAGGGTAAGGGAATCTCCAAATCAGCTCTATATATTTATCTTGGCCAATATAACTGATCTGAAAGAGTTGAATTTGAGATTTTCTTTTACAGATTAAGCTGTTTTGGCATAGGTTAGTCCTTACTATGCCAATAGAAAAAAGAATAAACATTGTTGTGGTACTTCACACCTTCTCATCCCCTTGTGCATTTTTCTTGACCCTCCTTGTGTGTCTCTCATAATCTCATCTTTCCATTGTGAGTGTTTCTTATTTCCTTTTACCGTCTTGTCTCTTAACCCACTGCTATTTCCTGTTTTCTCTTAATACCACTTACATCTTGTATGTCATCGCCCCCTTTCCAGTGGCGTACATCATCTTGTATGTCATAGCCCCCTTTCCAGAGGCCCCGGTGCGAAACTGATACTCAGTCCCTCAAACCACATCCAACCTGGCTGGCGCTACAAGTACGACGTCTCCAAACAGACGTTCCACTGACGTTTCCTTTGGTAACTGTCCTGGGTGACCCATTCCTCCTCTTTCTCCACCCCCCTCTCCTACCCTATATACTTTCCTCTCTTCTCCTCCCACCATACACTTCCACCCTTACTCTTTTCTATTTACCTAATCCATTTTCAATATTACTCCTTCAGTGATGGTTACTGCAATGGCCACAGAGACCAAGATATTTAATTATTATTATTTTAGTATTTATATAGCAAATTCCATAGCGCTGTAGAATGGGTCTCATGGTTCAATAGAACGTCACTATACCACATTGAAAGTAAGTGTCCCATCCATGTCAGACCGTTTGGTTATTAACTGTTACTAATGCCATTTCTGTTATGATTATTACTGCATTATGTGATATGCACTTTTTTTTTGTGTATAGATACAATTTCTCCGTACCTGTGTATATGACTAAGATTCAATAAACACTGAATTATAAAAAATAAAGTTACAGGCAATCTTACAATTACGGGATAGGTAATAAGAAATAAGTGCAAAAATATAGTAAACTTTAAGAAGAAAACTGCATGTTACGAAAATACAGTATTACTAATCATAGTGTTCTACCAATAAGGATATGTTGAGGTATTTTGAGTAGTATGTCCTGCACTTGTAGATGTTATTTAATAAGTAGATGAATACATGTGGTTTTACTTATAGGAAAATGCCTCTGAATTGACAAATGTTTGTTTAAAGGTAGTAGCCACACAGAAACAATTAAGAGTCAACTTGATTATTTTAGCTGCTAGGCAAGAGTTCCATGAATATTTATACAGAGCATATAATATAATTGTGGTGACTTACATAGGTTTTCGAACCTTGAGTTAACCGTTTAGTGCCTGAGGCTTCATCCAAACGTCCATGTGTTTATGATAGAGGCACTATTGCTATATGTTTGTTCTGCTATATTTCCCATTTTCCTATTACGTAATCTGTTACAGATTGATTATTGAAGGACAGATAGGGCTCTCTTCTGATACCCAATATGTATGCTTAGCACAACATTAAAGGAACATTTCCAGTGCCGTAATCATTACAGAACGTCATAGTAGTTATGGTGCCAGGAATGCCCTGGCATTGTCTGTAGTAAGTTGTCAAACCTTTCAGTACAATTTGCCAACTTACATTAGTCCTCCTCTGCTGCTTTGGTTCTTCTCCTGTGAGGGAGTCCAGTTAGCGTTACAGAGTAGAACAGGGCAGAACCACACTTATCCTTTGAGAATATGGCTTTGAGCAAGTATAAATAATTGCACAATTGGGCAATATTTGGGAATTGCACTGTTTTACTTAATATTTTCTATACGGCTAGTGCAACCAAAGAATAAGAACTCAAAAATAGATTCCCTTACTGGATTATTTTTGGGAGTTATTGGACAAATGAAGCAAGGAAGGAAGTGCACTGTTAAAGCAAAACCTTAGCAAATTCCGATCTGGTAAGACGATAATTTAAAAGGAACACTTCAACCACCATAACCATAACCACTGTTATATGTAGTTGTTATGGTGCTAGGAATTTCTTTACAACACAATTCCTTTCCAGTCAAAGCTGTAAAACATAGTACATCTCATCCAAAAAGTTAATGATTTGAGAAAATTGGTAACTGAATAATGTGCGTAAAAGATAGATATATAAGATACTTCAGTGGACAGATCATCACATGACACCACACATTTTAATAAAAACCATATCGCATGGCGTGACATGACACAGAGGAATACTGAAATCTTAATCTCAGGGCATCACTGGAATATAAATACCGGGTTCTTATTTTCCCATAATACACAGTTCAACATTATGTATCCTCTCTCTCTCTCCCTCTCTGCTTATATATATATATATATATATATATATATACACACACACATATATATGTATATAACCAAGAGGGCAGCACTCAGCCGAATATGCATAGTTATAAGGGTGCTGCTGGGGCCAATTCATACAACATACAAGATCCAGCGCACAGGATAATTATAGTTTTATTTAAAAACATCTCACCTTGGCAAAATGAATAGGGGTTTAGTTACAGTATATGATCATACACATACATATAGGAATATATAATAAAAAAAATCTTCTTTTACACATAGATTTCCCCTGTAAGCTCATCCCTGTTGGGCATACAGCCTAAATTTAAACACAAACACTGGGGCAATGAAGAAACATTAACACATTTACTGTGAACAAAAACTCCCAGTTGCATTGTGAAATTTTAATATATTTCAACTTATCTCTTTTACTAATGGGTAGAGCAAAAACCCTGCAGGAATTCGCTCTGCAAACTGGTAATTACAGTCGACTCACTTTTTTTTTTTTTTTACAATGCATATGTTAAGCCAGACACGAGAGTCGTTCTTGCCCTTTTGATGTTGTTTCAATAGGAGAGTTAACAAAAAAAAATAAGATGAAAAATCTACAGACATGCTCGCTTTAATGCCAAAGTGTCCTTTAGCTATGTACACTGAGCTCCAATCTTTATTGGAGATAGCACTTATTACTAGATATATCCCGAACTTTATCAGCATTGCTTGGCTCCCTTTTGCGTTCTTCCAAACATGATAAAAAATATAATTCATAAGCAATATTAACACACTGCCATGTTATTTCTCTATTTATCATGCAAAGCATTCTTTTATTTTGTTGCTTTTTTTTTACAGTCTCCAGACGAACTGTAGACTAACACATTTGCTGGTATGGTTGTGATAATGACGTGAAGAACATGCTTTAATTTTGCATTCATTCTACTACCCACTCCGTTAACTGGTTTTTTTTTCTGTCGTATTTTTCAATCCACTACTCTGATTTCTGTTCGGGCTATTTTAAATCTTCTTCAGGTCTGAATTGGTCCCCGATGCATTCACTCAGAGCTAATTGGGTTGAGATCTAAGATCTGTAGATGGTGGTTCGATATGCTGACTGACAATAACTTACAATGGCCCACCAAATGTGGAGTTAATCTCTTCTCTAGGACAATGGTTCCAAGCATCTTGCTACCATGTACAGCTAGATACAATTTTTTTCAGTAACATATCAATAGTTTACTTGTTTCAATAGTGGCGGTTTATACAAAATACTATTAATATCTAAAATTAAATATTTTTGTCATACTCAACGATGCCACAAGTAAGAGTAAACATGTAATACAGGTAAAGAAACAAATCTAGTGATTACATCCTTTACCAATTCCACAATTCTGCTTTAATGGCAGTAAAATAAAAGAATAAATACATTTCATAGAGCCTTACTAAAAAAATAAAATTAAAAAAAATGATATCTAGCTGCAGGTTAAGGAGGTCTTAGTAGAAAGGCAAAGTTGAATATGCATATGTTTAATACACTTGAACAGGGCAGTTAAAAAATATGCATTTTGTCAAGTTCCTAAAAAAACTACCACTTCTGCAAGTTTTTGTGCCAGTTATTTTGTTGCTAAGACTGACACAGTATAATGTTACACTTCGAAATAACAGCTTACTTATCCCCAAAAAAGACAATGTCCAATTTCAAATACAGATCACAAGAAAATTTAATTGACACCATCCTGTTAACTTTTAAATGATCTAAACTTGCAATGCTTCCAGATCGTGAAAACATTTTTTTTTTTTGTAATAATTTTTATTATTAAAGCAAAAATGTAAATAGCATAAGAGGAGTCTTTATGGAAGAGGCTGCTTATTACTTGGGGACACATATATTCTGAATTGAAACACGCACCTTTATGCAGGTATTTGAGCAATGAAATTTCAGTATGAAAAATGCCATTTGGGTGACTACAGCAATGGTTTCCTACCCAGTCTGTGAGGCCCATCAACTGCACAGTAGTCATGCCTTTAGGGCTGGTAACATGCAATAGAAATATACTGCTATATGCTGCAATCAATGTCATAGCTCCCAACATTTCAAATGGACAAAGAGGGTCACTTTAATTTTAGGGGTGTGAGTGGGGTGTGGCCAGGTGTGGAACTATTTCGAGAAATCTTAGGTGATAACTAATAACAGTTTATGCAACTATAATGTAGTTTAGACTGATTTCTAAACACGTTTATTGTAATTTAAACCCTTAAGGACCAAACTTCTGGAATAAAAGGGAATCGTGACATGTCACACATGTCAAGTGTCCTTAAGGGGTTAAAGACACATTACTGGGAGTATTATTTCTGTGGAGCAAGGTTATACACTCAGACACACTAACAATATGGAGGTTCTAGACAAGAGGGATATTAGAATAGAAAAGAGGGACAGAGGGATTAGTGCCCAAATAGAGACTGTCAAAGATAAGTAGGGACACTTGTAAGGTATCAACCGATTATGATATATAATACACTTGTAAGGTATCAACCGATTATGATATATAATACACAGCAAAGCATCCAATTGTTGGCGCAGGTAATACAGCAGGACAGGTAAGATTTCATATTTAATGGTTTTACACCAATATAGAGTGCTTATTCTAGAAAACTTCCTTGAGCACTGTGTTGGGGACCACTATACATGGTACTTTTAAAATCATATAGAATATAAGTGGGTCTGCCGGAGACCATGATCAAGTATCTTACCTTAAAATAAACTCTGTAATGAAGAGTTCAAACAAGGAGAGAATTAAATTGCACGGGACACTGTTAGCTCAATATGTTTAAAAAATAATAATGAAATGACATGACAAAACATTCATTAAACCTCTGTGAGTAAAACACATCTATTTTTCATGGAGCACAGATTTGTTATTTTGAAAAAAAAAAAAGTATTCCTCTCTAAAACGAGAATCCTGTAACAGATAACAAGGATGTAAATTAATAAATGTTTTAGAAAAACTCTATTTGCTGCCAAACTGTAGCCTTTTGGGGTCATTCTTTATTTGTGTGTTGTTTATTCAGTGTGATCAGCAGCAGAGCTATGTCTATTTAATTAAAATGCACTACTTGAAGCAGCATCATAGCTCTCTCTAGGACTGTGCTCCTTGTCACTAACTGGAGACTGCGGGTTTACTAAACAGGCTGTAAAAAAGCCAACAGAAAGAAGCTGTCAGGCTGACACTTCAATCACACTTTTACTTATTTTTAAACCCACTCTCTTGTAATTATGGGATCCTGCTACTCATTCACCAAATGCTTGAAAGCAAAACACATGTTGTTCACAGATTGAACTTCAGCAAACAGCTAGCATCCACACCACACACGCCACAGGAATGAGACAAGAGTTCCACTTCTCTTAAAGGGTGATAAGTGCTTTTTGCCCAACTCAACGGACTAAAAGATTATCATATACACAGATGACGTGCAAAAACCTTGTTGATCTTCCATCACTAATGTAATAACAGCAATAATTCTTTTTATATTGATGTATTCATTGATTGAAACCAGAAGTGCCTAAAAAAGAAATCCCAAAACTATCAGTTCATTTTAATATATCTCGGGCAAAATATGTCAAACGAACAAATGAACACATTATAAGCACTAAAGGGACCGATTTTCTAAGTAATATTGGTGATATGGTTGCCTGGGTGCATTTCTACTTTAATTAGTTAAGCAGAACATATCTTTTTTTCTTCCTCTTTGGTGTAAGTGGATATAGAAGCTCACCCTCTACCTCTGACTGTAGAACATCTCGGACCACAGTTGAATTCTTACATTACGAATTAATGCTACGTTCTGATACTTCCGCCCTTTCCCATGCCAAGCAAGAATATTTTACCTCCACCTATTGTTGTGACCATAAAGCCTTTACCATAACTTTAACTCCCTTATTCACCACACTGCAACCATTCCATTAACTTTTAACAGCAAGCGATTCTGGATATTACTTTACTGACAATCAAATTAGGAATTATGAGGTCTTATAGGAATGATAAGAAGGATAGAAATGATCTTCCCTTATTACTTCTCCTTCTAACTACTGTCCCGTATCACTACTCCCTGTCACTTCTAATCTTCTCAATCGGCTCGTGTTTGCCCATCTAACTCACGTTCTCAATACAAACTCCTTTTTTGATCCTCTTCAAACTGGCTTCTGCTCCTCCACTGCCCAAACCAGAGTCCGTGCCAAATGTGAAAGCCATAACTCACTCTTTATTCTGCTTAACCTCTATGCTGTTTCTGTTACTGTAATATTCCTCTCCCCTGACCCCATGCCTGTCTTCTAGAATGTGTCATAAACTGCCTTTCTTCCATCTCTAACGGGATGTCTTCCAGTTTACTAAAACTAAATCTTTCTAAAACTTTACTCCTCATCTTTCACCATTCTCAAATAGTTCTCCTACATCTATCTCCTCGCACATCAATGGGAAACCTGTTACCCCAGCCCCTAAATCTCTGTGCCATGATGTTACTTTCATGTCAGATGTTACCTTTTCTCATCACATCCAGTCTGTCTCCAAATGCTATACTTGCACCCGAAAAATATTGCTTTTTCTAACTCAAGATACAGTAAAGAAACTTGTTCATGTACTTATCATTTCCTGCATTAATTATTGTCAAGTCCCTGTGATCTAGTGATACATGCTTCCTCTTCTCTCCTGCAGAGCTGCTAAAGAACACTGTATACACTACATAGAGACAGAAGATACTGTTTACACTATATACTATAGTGACATAAGATCACTACCTCCTGCAGAGAACGGAAAGGAGAACTCTGTCTGAAAGCAGTTCCCTGCGCCTACTCCACCCAGCCTACCGGCAGTGGGGCCCTCATGAGGTGTGCACTTTGTGCCACTCAGGGCACTACTGTTTTACATACACACTATCTAAATGTAAAAAGGGGGGAACTCATAAATACCCAATAATTATTACCAGTAAGGAATTTATAAGTACTCAATATATGGAAACTGTCAGCAATGTTCTATTAATTGATACAATAACAAACAACAATACAAAATGGAAAGTAGCCACTCTTATTGCCAAACATGTATTATCCAATCAAACATGTTAATTAATTGTTTTCTTTTAGATCTAAGGGAACACAAACTCTTTTCAGTAATCAAAATTGTAATGTGAATGGGATTGTTTTTCTTTCTATTTTCTTCACAGTCAGTGCAATTCAGCTCTAGATAGAATGTTATTTTTGGCTTCCTTAAAAGATGTTGTAGTGGCTGTGCGTTAATGTAGGGCTTTCCCAAATGACAGCTCATTATACCCACGAAGTAGGAATCTCCCACAGTTATATTATTATTTTCTGTAACGTTTTATTTTTTTCAAGGATGTTCAAAATGTTGCTTTAGGGAGTTAAGGACTGAGGCAATGACCAGAATTTCCCCCTCCCCACAGTTATTTCACTAAAACATATTTCTAATGGCTAATTAATAAAAATTATTAGAACCAAAGAATTCTCACTCAGACATGGAATACAAGTCTTGAATAGAAGGTTTCAATAACACACGATCAATCCTAGGATTTAACACAGTAGAAGAGTAGTGATGTACCGAACGGTTCGCCGGCGAACGGTTCCTGGCGAACATAGCATGTTCGCAAAAAAAGTTACTGCGTTTTGTGCGTGTTGGTATATTTTGTAGTCTGTATCATTTTTGTGGTCAATAATTTCTGCATAATTGACGTGGAAACTATAAATAGAAAAGTTGTTAAGATAATTTCAGTTAGGCTATTCTGGCATACAATTTGAAATTTTAATTATTTTAATGAATTTAAAAAGCACCAACATACTTAGCAGCACTATGCAATAGGAGAACTAACAAACAAGTATTTGCAACAAGACATGTCGGACACACAGGGCTCTGGAATGAGAACAGATCACAGGGGAACAATGACAGAGATTCCCTTGTCAATTATCCATAATTTCTGGTTTAATGAGTAAACACCTTACTCTCTATGTTGCTCCAAATTGCCTGACTTAGATTGCCAGCGCAGCTTTCCCAGCAGGGGGTACAGAATTATTTATGATGTTAATGCCCAGTCAAATCAATTTTACTTTATAGCTCTCTGTTTAACGGTTCTCCCTTCCTTCCCTGTTATATAAAAAAACATAAAGTCCTTAAAAACAGATGATGGAATCTTATTAACAAAATAAAGCTTCTCTTGGCTCAGAAAATGTCAATTTGCAATGCACTTTCCCCTCTCATTACCCCTAAATTCTTCCACCCCAACATAAAATTCTTTTGGAACGAGCCTAATAATCATATTCAATGGGACGCCTGCACGGTGCGTGCTTGTTAACAAACATCTGGAGGTGGTTTAGTTGCAATGATCTTCAGGTACAAGAGCAATAATGCTGCCCACTGCCATATCTAATTTGGCTAGTCTTCACTCAAGATGTGTGTGATTTACACTTACCAGCATCCACAACCACTTTTGGCACTGTATATATGCTGAGTAAGCATACTTATAATGGACCAGGGACAGAAGACCACATGGTCCATTAGTAGGGTTTAAAATCAGATGGACTACATGTGGACTGTACATCTGGCCCCTATAAACAGATAAGGGCACGTTTATCACTGCTTCCATATGAGAAAGGCAACAGCCCTGATACCATCCACTTTACAAATTGATGCTTACATTTTAAAGTGGAATTGGCACTTCTCTGGAATTTACATAATTGAATAAAACATTGCAAATCACCTATAACTTATGTTAACATTTTTATTCTTGATATGTTAGTTTTATTGAACATTTGTATTAAAAACTTGGCAAATGACATGATTATCCAAATTATTATGCAAAGCAAGTCAGATCAAACAATGCAAATAAAGAGGAGAAATAAAAAAAACATTGTTTCACTTATCCTCTTGTGCATAAACTTTCTTGAACATAAATGCCCCCTGGTGCAAAGGACAGAGTTTGGAACAATGATTGCGGGTGTGGGTATCCAAATTTTATTTTATTTTTCAAACCACACAAAATGCACATTTACTAAATAAAGAAGTAAACTTTACAATAAAAGTCCTGAAAAATAAGAATTCCCCTTTAACCCGTTAAGGACCAAACTTCTGGAATAAAAGGGAATCATGACATGTCCCACATTTCATGTGTCCTTAAGGGGTTAAAGGGAGCTAAGTAGGTCAGGCCTTTCACCGTTTTGGAATTAATGATTTTGCAGCCTAATGAGACACTATAATAAACGGTCACACTTATTCACTAAAGTGAGATTCCAATGTGAGTTAAAAGTGAATTTCAAATTTAAGGTCAAAGTAGCCATGTAGAAGCATAGCTGGTTTAGAGAATATTTAGACTATATTGACTTTAAATTTAAAATTCCCTTTGAATTTTCACTTTTGTGAATAACCCCGTTTGTGTTCAGTTTGTTTTCTCCTGTTAATTTGTTGTTATTTTTTTTTCTTATACATAATTCAATACAACCATAACTAAATGTATTGGGGGAAAAATAGCAAAAGGGCACACATGCCCAGTATATCACCCCCTAAGAGAATTTCTCTAGACCTAAAACACAAATACAACTTAAATAAAAATAACAAATGAACATAAAAAACAAAAAACTAAATGGAACAGAAAAATAAAGTACCAGAAGAGGTGCAGTAATGAATATTTTGGTACAAATAGTGGAATAAAAAAAAAAGAAACACCAGCCTGAAATTGAGCTCAACACTTTCTATAAAGTGTGCAAGCTTTCGTACACACATTTTTACCATTAATGATCAATTTGGCCATTGTATGAAACAGATATCCTCCAACAGATGATTTCCAGACAGATTTAATGTTTCTTGAATTACGTGCCACTGAGAATCACTCCTTTCCATTGTACCTATTACAATGCATGGTGTTTTGGCAAAAGGCAACCTTTAGAATGTTTAAATATCCGTTTTATCTTGCGATCTTGCGAAGATGAAAATGATGAAATAAAAGTAAATGAAACACTTGAGTAAATGTATAGTCTGGGTGTGGTTTCAGGAATGTCCCTGTAATGTAACACACATTATCACAGGCTTATTCTAGTCTATTTCCAAGACGAGAAGAAATTTACGGTTACTGCTGCTTGCCATAACTTCATTGAATCAATATGTTTCATTGCACAGCTTTAGGAATATCTATAATTTCTCAGGAATACGTGTGTAGTGTAAGAACCCCCTGGGCCATCAAGACCAGGGCTGCCCAAAAGGTAGACCCCCAGGTATTGTAAAACTACAACTCCCATGATGCTTTTTCATGCCTTTAGAATGCAAGGCATCATGGGCATCTACTTTTTAGGTACCCCCAATCTAGACTCTTAATTTGTCTACCAGTAGAACCTAAAACTCTACTGAGTGATTCACCGAGGACTTTTTACTGATGTATATATGTTTATATTCCTTGTATTAATCTCTACCACTTCTACTTGAAGTTTATCTCACATAGCCACCACCCTCAAAGTGAAGTAATACTTTATATAGTCCATGTTATATTTGCATTCACCTGACTTCCAGTCTAGATCCACATTTATCAGAAATGTAGGCTGTGAGGTATTCCCTATAGAATGAAGCTTGTCTGATACTGAATTTATTGAATTAAATCAATTTAGGTGTTGTACAAAAGCATATATGTGGCAGTTGGAGTCACTTGGATTTATTTGGCTACTTTGTTTTTTTTGCAGGACAACTATTCTTAATTCAAGCAGGTCAATTTCAAGGAGTTACGCATATTTTAGTTTTTTGCATAAATCACTGTAAGACAATAACTGAATCCCAAAGCCATCACTTATGTTGACTCCCTGCATTGGACAAAAATTGATGGGGGAGCTCTGCATTTTTTCAACTTTTGTCATCTCAGGCTTTACCATAGGACAAAGTAGTCCTTACTTTGTCTTAAGGAATCTTTTGATTGTGTTTGGAATTTCAATGGAATTCCAACACAGTCAGCATTAGTATTTCAAAGAGATTATATCCTTATAAAATGCTAAGAAGTGGCAGAGCCGCTTTCAGTTAAGAAGAGGTTGAACTTGCTGGCCAGCACTCAGTAATATTGATGTGCTCCCACATGAAATCAATGAATTCATAAAGTCAGTACATTTGGAATGCAGGCTGTGATATTTCATATACTGCCAGACAGCACTTTCAACCTCTGTCCAGCAGACTAAGAAATATATAGAACAGGGGTGCCCAAAAGGTAGATTCCTCAGATGTTTTCAAACTACAGCTTCCATCATACTTTGTCATTTTCAAGGCATGAGAAGCATCAAGGGATTTGTAGTTCTACAATCTACAGATCTACCTTTTGGGCACCCCTGGTGGCAACTCTGAACTCAATTGTCCATAAGTTAACAAGTAGAAACAGTGAGGTCAAAGACAATAGACACCTAGTGAAAGGGCTCTTACAATACAATCTGGATAGCTACAGAGTCTGCAGGAGAAATGTGGAAAGCAGAGAGGTATTTAAAAAGCCAGCATTCGATTTACATCTTTATGTTATTGGAAATTAAACGGCTTTGGTAAAGTGGCATACTGCTGCAGTGCAAGGCAGAGTGTGGCCTAAGCATTATCATTCCTTACTTCAAGGTCTCCCCAGCCCCTTGCCAATAGACTCAACCAGGCTCACAGACTGACTTTCTAATGATCTAATACACCCATGACTCGGCCAACAGATTAGCACATGATTTGCTCCAGTAACAGGATTACTGGAGCCTGGGCTTGAAGATATTAACACTTTTTGTCACGTGGAACATCCATGAAGGAAAAGAAAAAGAAGAAAGTAATGACTTGTATAACTCTCTATACAAGAGATTTTGGTGAAGGAATACAGGGGTTTGAGTAAAGAGTACAACTATTACTGACTCCTTTTATAATTTACATATTATTAACAACATAGAGAACTTAACAAGCATGTGGGGTTTATTTAAATTGCAAAATTTAGACTAACATAGTCAACCTATGACATAACTGATCTGGAGAATGTTTCCAGGTCAGCTATTTTGGCCTAAATGTTTCAATTGAGTTTTAAATTCACTACAGTCTGTTTTTTTGTGAATAAAATCTCTTGTCTGGTCTGACAGTTAATAAATAATACAAATATCCCAGAAATGTGTCAATATCCATCTTTGTATTAAAACAGTTAAAGAGCTTTTTTTTTTTTCAGGCTTTCCCAGCTTCTAAGAATGAGAACACTAGCATTTAATGTGACATTAGATTATCTCTTTTATTCTAGCTATTTCTGGCTACATTAATTAAATTCCATGCAAGAAATCTAGTGTCTATACACAGTTCATCACAAAGCAAGAGAAATCAGACCACAATGCGTTTATAAAAATAGTAATGCAAGCCAACAGTGGGATTACCCGAAGTAACTTAAGGGGAGCAGTCTATATTTCTATGTATATTTATGCTGCTTTTCACAGCTTTACCTCTGTGACCCATTAAAACTTTAAACATTGTGGCAACTGACTGACTCATTTATTTTAAATTCCTCTGGAGTGTCTGTGTGAGAGAGCTGTGAGTTCATGGTACCCTCCAGCAGTTGAATTATTGGTTACTCCGCAACATGCCTTATACTAATTAGGACCCCTCTCTACCTAAATTATTATACAACTTTTATCTGTATACAATGCTTGGACGGTCGATTCAAAAATAAAATAATGGTGGTTCAGTGATAGCGCAGTTTTGGCCCAGGTTTTTGGCCCCTCATTAAATACGTCCTTGCTTATAGCGAAATGCTAACACAATATATTAATTATTCTAGTGAATTTAAACTCTGTGCTATTATTATGGTGATTTACTGGTTGACATCAAATTAAAGAAAACGGCAACTGGTAGATATGAAATTGCCTGTTATCATTTATTTAAGCCTCAACGTCAAATTATGCAGGCTAGATATATTGGATTATATATAAAGATCAACTCTAGATCAATGTTCCATTAATATAGCAATCACTATGGAAACAAATGGAATGCTCATGTTGATTGCTCCACTTTTAGAACTTTGCCCAGAACGATTTTTGAACATAACTCTCATTGAGTAATGGATAGGTACTGCTAGCTTCCATATGACAGACAAACTGATATAGTAGGTATCTTCAGGCAATAGAACAGGAGGACTTGACATATAATAAGCTGTAAGGAAAAATGGTTTAATACTATTAAACAGGAGAACGGAGTCCACTATATGGTAAATGTTACAGAAATCATACAGTTGGGAGATCAACAAATATTTCTGCAAAATTTTGTGAAAAGTCTAACTTTTTCTACATTCAGTTTTCATAGGAGCTTGTGCAACAAATTAAGGTCTGCGAGCAGTGTAGGCATGTGAGCACTGCTATTCAGCCAACCCATGTGTTTAGTGCATTCTAAGCACTTTTGCCGATATCCCCTGTGATAGGTGACCACAATTAGAAGTTTGCTTTTCCGAGACGTTACTTTGGCATCAAAACAAAGAAAGGAAGGAAAAAAACAAAACAGAGAACAAAGCTATCTAGATATTGAAATATTGAGATTATCCCACTAGACCCAGGACTGTTGACTGGTATGTATATGCTT
Source organism: Pelobates cultripes (assembly GCA_933207985.1). Lineage (NCBI taxonomy): Eukaryota > Metazoa > Chordata > Amphibia > Anura > Pelobatidae > Pelobates > Pelobates cultripes. The sequence continues at coordinate 124,289,904 of OW240916.1, read as the reverse complement.
TTCTAACTCCCAAAAATAAGCCAATTTGGAGTTATAATGATAAACTCACAGCTTTAAACCTCACAAACTGGAACTATGATAAAATTGTGTCAGTGGATAGTAATGCAATGTGATCTAATGTGATTAGCCTAATGAAAAAACAACACCAAAGTTACATGTACAATGAATATAATGAAACAGTAAATACCTGTTTTGTTACACCAATTGTTAAGAAATGACTATAAATTCAGATATTTTAACCAATCAGAATCTCAGACTATGCTTTAATCAGTTTAGAACACTTCCTGGCATTAGATAAGGTAAAATAAAGAAAAGAGCTTACTGTATTTATACAAAAAAACTATAGAAAAGCCCCGAAGGAAAGTACTCCATGCTTTCCTATGGGAACAGTCTAAGCCCTGAAGGAAAGTACTCCATGCTTTCCTATGGGAACAGTCTAATGCGTATGTGGTGCTCACTGCACACACGTATGGGGGGGGGGGGGAGTTCCCCTTCAGCACTGACACCGGATTAGGTGGAGAGGAAGAAATAAGGTAAGTGAGTTCAAGGGTTACTTAATCCTTTTGAGTGGTGGGGGTGGGGGCTGGGTGGACAGGGGAACATCTTTGAATTCCTAACGCTAAAGTGTTCCTTAAAGTTAATTTGCTTATTTTTTGTTTTATTTTTTATTTCATGAAGCAAGGAAAATGTGAAGGAATGTTGAGACCTTCTGTATTCCGACTTATCTTTTTTCAAGGTCAGCAGACACTTCCTAAACAGAATCCCTTAGATCCTTCTCTAGCTTATGATAACTTTCTGACCTGAAAACACAGCGCTGGGTCTAAGTTATTAACAGAGGTGTGTGTGGAAACAAATGGATTTTGCTTCTGTCAAACATGGTGAAAGCCAAAAAGGGTTTGGCAGATGTTTTCCCAAAAATATGTGAAAAAGAGATGCAGCTCTTCCTTATAAATTACAACCAGACACAAGAAATACAAATACACATCTATAAGTATATCTATAAGTATAAGTATACACATCTAAAAGTATATATATATATATATATATAATATATAACTATCTATGTTTCAGAATATATATATATATATATATATATATATATATATTTTATTATTATTATTATTATTTTTCATTTGTATCCCAAATAATCAGCAATGTAAAAAAGATCACAGTGTATTTTTAATTTATTTTTTTCAAATGTAGGCCAAATTACCTAAACTGAAAAATAGCTAACTCAAAGAATTTTAAAAATAATAATTTTTGGCCTAAAATTTGAAATGAGCTATACATTCACACTGAATTCTCAATAAATCATAATTTCGTAAATACATTTAAATAGTCTGTAAGTCCTATTTGGGATGTAGGTTATATTTCTTGTGGTGGATCCCTGTGTATTCCTTAAATTGTATATGAGTGTGTGCAGAAAAAGATCCTCCGGGATCCACCACAAGAAATATAACCTACATCCCAAATAGGACTTACAACCTTGGAGAATATGGTGAGATCCACCCATATATTATACTGTGCACACTGGGACTGTATAAACCTTTTTTTGCTTCCTTTTTTTTGCTCACTTTTGTCTTATTTTTTCTTATATTGCATTTTTTTCATTTTTTCGCTTTTTTCACATTTTTTCATATTTTTCTTTTTGTATTAATTAATTTTTTCCTCTTTTTCTCTTTTTTTCTTTTTCCCTCTTTATGGATGGGACCCTTGGACTCTAGGATACAGTTAAAACAGCATCATCTGGACAATGTATAAATCTGTGATTAGGGATCTTTAGCAACATGGAGTTATGTACATAGGTTTGCAATGAATTGTTTCCATTTGGACACATTGTTTGATTCTAGTGTATATATATTATCAAATCATTTATCTATATTTTTTGCAATTAATGAATTCTGTCTATACAATAGCAAAATCTTATTATGTCTTCACAATACATAACCCATACTCTGCAAAATAAAATATTTAGCACAGACAAAAACTTAATGACAAAAGAGTGAACACAGTAATCTCCATTTATCTTTTTGCTGAAATGACGATGCTTTTTGAAGTTTTACCCGACACTTACCACTTAAAACGTATAATTCAAAAGAAGAGATAGAGGGAGTGGATATATACCTATCTGTGCTGTGGCAGAGATTACATTGCAAGTCGTTATTAGTACTTTTGCCATGTCACTATGTTCTGCAAAAGGGATTGGATGGCAAAATATGTCACTTAAATCAAAACACAACACATGATAGGCCACATAACAATGTGAGAAAATATTTAGTCACTGGACTCCTATGCTACTTGTTGAAGCAACATAAGCCTATGATTCCATGGTGTATAATAATCTTCCATCATTCAGTAAATGAAGTTAACACGTGGGTAAATTTTGCTTAGATGTCCAAGTGGTATTGGTGCAAAGTAGTTCAAGTTGTAATGACTCTCTAGGAAAAACTGGAAAAATTTAAAAAGGAGTACATGTGAATTAATGTGCAATTCACTCGTAACCTCAAATGGGTTATACATTCCTGAAAAATAATTGGGCAGAGTTCCAACGGTGAGGTTATAAGTATGGAACAATCCATTGGTTTCTATGGAAATTACTCTATCTTTAGAATGTTGCACCAGGGTTGCTCTTTAAAGGGACACTATAGTCACCAGAACCACTACAATTTAATGTAGTGGTTCTGGCATCTATAGCATGTTCCTGCAGGCTCAGCACCTCTTTGGCCACTAGAGATGTTTGCTAGTCCAGTGTTGCACCTCCACACTTTGCATGGAGCCACTGAACCCTCCTCAGAGAGATGCATTGATTCAATGCATCTCATGAGGAGACGCTGATTGGCGCAGCGAGGTTTTGCTTTGGGAAAGCATTAGACTGATGATCTGAGCCATGGATGCAGAGCTAGATGGGGGCAGCTGTGCGGGGAAAATGCTAAGTTAAAACACCTCTTTATTGCGATCTAAGGGGAGCTAGTTTTTATTGCTTTCAGGGGTCATAGCTAATTTAACACTATAGTGTCAGGGATACACATTTGTATTCCTGACACTATAGTGTTCCTTTATATAACTTTGCTTGTCTCTTATTGTTGTGGAGTTCTGTGATACTGCAAGTTGCTGTGAGTTTTACTTTTATGCTCTGTGACACACTCATCCACTAGATACCTTACTGTGAGTTTTATTACAGAATAGCTCTGTGATGCACCATATACTCTACACATTTCAGCATTAGGTAGAGTTCTACTGTTGGGGAGCTCTGTCATACACTTATGCACACTGACCAATACTGTAAGTTTTAATACTATAGAGCAGGGGTGGGCAACCTTTTAGCTGCACTGTGCCGCAATAAGATTGTGATGCCTCTAGAATGTAAGCTCATTGAGCAGGGCCCTCCACCTCACTGTTCCTGTACGTCCAATTGTCTGATTAAAATGACATGTCTGTTAGTCCACCCAATGTACAGCGGAATGTGATGGCGCTATATAAATAATAAAATAATAAATAATAATAATGTCGCGTAGCGTGCCGGTCCTATTTTTTTAAATTGAGGTGTGTATGTTTCCGTATTCTGCTTGTGTTATTTGTACTGCAGTTGATTTGTATCATTGTATTTGTGTGTATGTGAGCTATTATATTGTATATGTTTGCAAGTAGTTTGTGGTGTTGTGTATTATACCTATGAATGGGGGCTGTGTATGGGGGCTGCTTGTGGAATTGTGTGTGTGGATGGATATGTCATATTGCATGTTTGGTGGTGTGTGTATGTGACTGGCTGTTTGGGGTATTGCATGTGGGAGACTGCATGTGGGGTTGTGTGCATGTATGTGGATTGTTACTGGTGTTGAGTTTGTGAGGATTGTGTGTATGATTGTGTGTATGTTTGTGTGTGGGCTGTTTGAATTATTTGTATGTTGGGGAGGCTTATTCTGCATTTCTGTATATATCTAGCAGTGTGGGTGGTTTCCCCTGGGTTCCAGTGGGGACCAGGCTGGTCAAGTACAGGTCAAGGACAGGAGCAGCAACAACAGCTGTGGGCTGCTCTACTACAGTGTGGATTCCCATTCACGAATGCTGGGAGGAAGTGAGCTTGGTGAGAAGGTGACAACAGTTATTTGCAAATGGAAGATACACAAAATAACTGTCAGTCTCCCTCAGTCTGGTGCTCCATGCAAGATCTCACCTTGTGCAGTTTAAATGATCATGAGAACAGTGAGGAATCAGCTCAGAACTACACGGGAGGATCTTATTAATGATCTTAAGACAGCTGGGACCATAGTCACCAAGAAAACAATTGGTAACACACCACTCCGTGAAGGACTGAAATCCTGCAGCGCCCGCAAGTTCCCCCTGCTCAAGAAAGCACATGTACAGGCCCGTCTGAAGTTTGCCACTGAACATCTGAATGATTCAGAGGAGAACTGGGTGAAAGTGTTGTGGTCAGATGAGACCAAAATCCAGATCTTTGGCTTCAACTCAACTCGCCGTGTTTGGAGGAAGTGGAATGCTGCCTATGATCCCAAGAACACCATCCCCACCGTCAAACATGGAGGTTGAAACATTATGCGTTGGGGGTGTTTTTCTGCTAAGGGGACAGGACAACTGCACCGCATCAAAGGGACGATGGTCGGGGCCATGAACTGTCAAATCTTAGGTGAGAACCTCCTTCCCTCAGGCAGGGCATTGAAATTGGGTCGTGGATGGGTATTCCAGCATTACAATGACCCAAAACACACAGCCAAGGCAAGAAAGGAGTGACTCAAGAAGAAGCACCTTAACGTCCTGTAGTGGCCTAGCCATTCTCCAGACATTAATCCCATAGAAATTCTGTGGATGGAGCTGAAGGTTCGAGTTGCCTAAACATCAGCCTTGAAACCTTAATGACTTGTAGAGGATCTGCAAAGAGGAGAGGGACAAAATCCCTCCTGAGATGTGTGCAAACCTGGTGGCCAACTACAAGAAACGTCTGACCTCTGTGATTGCCAACAAGGGTTTTGCAACCAAGTCGAAGAGGTCAAATACTTACTATGTTTTGTTATTCTGTCTCTCAAAAAAACACACATACCATTAAAATTATAGACTGATCATTTCTTTGTCAGTGGACAAATGTTTAAAATCAGCAGGGTATCAAATACTGTTTTCCCTTACTGTATAATATATATATATATATATATATATAACAATAGTTATATATATATATATAAATATATAGAGAATCAAGGAGCTCTAAGCAATATTCTTTGTGATTGTAAGTGATGCGTGTGTAAATTAAGTAGATGAAGTAAGTAAAGGTCTTCACTAGAACGTGGCATTTTAAACTATTAATAGTCCATCTCCTTTTGAATTTGGCTCTTCTGTATATGATTTCTACAGACATCACTCATTGTTCTCAATGCTACTACCTCATTCCGAACTAAGAACACTACACTTTACATAAGTAAATATATTAAATACTGTCAAAAAATAAAAACTTGTTATATGTTCTCTAACTTTTTTTGAAATGGGAATGGACAGATCTCATTTGAAAGCAAAAGATGAAGTGCGAAAAAAATTGAGATCAATGATGTAATGCAAAAGAATCTTTTGGACTTTTCCAGCAAGCTAAAGGCTGAACAATAACTCAAAAGCATTCCATTTGACCCCCTGAATGGTCACTTAGCCAGCTCTATCTAATACAGCCCTGGCTAATACAGCCCAAAATAATGGAATGTAATCACAATAAATTATAAGACAAGCTGGTTAAAAAAGAAAATGAAAGAATTAATCAAATACCTGGCACAAGCTTTCACATAAGAACGGGTTAACCACTGAACACTTATTTCAGCCCAGATACACAAGCTGTCAATATGAATCAAAGGCCATTTGCATTCTAAGGCATCATTAGCAAGATTACACCAGAAATTAAATTTGAACAAGACTCTCTGCTCCGTGCAGTCAGCCTAATTATAAATACATATTGCAGCGCTGCCTCAGAGTGGAATTAATGTCGGCTCTCAGTCCTCAGACTAGACGCCCGTTGGGAGGTGAAATATGTTTAGTCCTTACATAGCTGTGGTAATTCAATCTCCGCTTTCCCCTTCTTTTTCATGATGACAAAAGGGGATCTCCCAGCGGGACGGGGCCACCTGCAATGATTAACTCCTCCGTCCACACCCACGCCATATGAAAATGAGCTGACGATCATTATAAAGATTTTTTTATTTTTTTAGAATAAACCTTAGCTTCCTCCCTGTCTTATTACTGCTATGGTAGATCTATCTGGAGAGGGGAAAAAAAGTAGGGAAGAAGAGAAAGTCTGATACAAGTGAGACAGAGAAAGTCAATCACAAAAAAATCAGGCAAACAAACATAGAAATTTCAACACATAACATAGATATGGTATATGGTATTATAAAAAGAGAGTCAAAAACACATAAAACATCTCACAGTAATAAGATATCATAATTAGAACACTAATAAAGGCCTTGGATTAACATTGTTGGATAAACTTTTCAAATTATCGCTATCTGTTAGAAAAAACTTTTCAGATCATTTGTTAGCAGAAATCACAATTAACCCCTTAAGGACCAAACTTCTGGAATAAAAGTGAATCATGACATGTCACACATGTCATGTGTCCTTAAGGGGTTAAACTCCTTTGTCCTCAGAATTTTTGTAGATAAATCGTTTGAAAAGTTTTTTTTCTCTCAGATTGGAATTGTATCTGATGCTGATTCAAACAAATAAAATTGTAAGTAGGTATATCAGATCAAAAACATCTGATAAGGAGAGATAATAAAACATATACAGGGTGGGCCAAAATTCAGAGTAGGGTTTTATGACTGAACCAATTTCCTGAATGCTTAACATACGGAGATTTGACTAGGTACTGAAGATGACATCTTTTAAATTAGCCCATTTTCCCTCTCGCAAAGTCAGGCTCTTTTGATTGCATTGTTCATATCATTAGTTACTGTTTGAGGCTCTAGCGCTCGATTTTCTGCATCAATATTCTCCTTGAGCTGCCCAGGTGTACACGGTTTGTTCATGTACAGTAATCGGGAGTTGAAAGATCGGGGGAACATGGCAGCTAATTAATCTGGGATTTTCTTTAACTTATCCGCTCCCCAAAGTGTTGTTTCAGGAGATCCATTGTGGCCCTGGCTGTATGGGCAGTTGCCCCAGCCTGTGAAACAACATTTCAGGAAGATTTTCTATTTGTGTACCTGCCATTTTGAAATTAAAATTCCACTATATTTATTCGTTGTTCCTTTGTGAAATTACCCACCCTGTATAAACAGACAAAAATACGCCTGAATGAAAAAAACAAGTGTGGAATTTACAGAAAGTATGAATAGGAGAAACATATAAGACGTACAAAATATATCACAGAAGGACTACTAAACTGGTTCATGGATTGCAGGATAAAACTTAGGCATAAGGCTATCCTCACTATAAGATAAGGCCAGGGACAAATTAAAGTATTTAGAAAATTGGGCAGACTAGATGGGCCGAATGGTTCTTATCTGCCGTCACATTCTATGTTTCTATATCCTATGTAGTAATTAAAAAGAAAATAAAACATGTATGGGGATAAAGAAAGCCTGATGAGAAGGCAGAAAAAAACAGACATACGGCTATTAGATTTATAAATAAAATCATAAAACAAAACACTGCATATACTTACCTCAACTCATTCCACACTACAACATAAAATCAGTGAGGCGGACAAGACTTTCTAAATGAGTAAAGTCTAGACATATTGACCAAATTTCAAGAGCAATGCACAGTATAACAAGAATGCAGTTCCTATTCCAAAACCTAGAGCAAAATATATTATGACGGTGGTGCAAATTGTGTCAGCTACATCTAGCACCAAATTTAAAAATTATATATATATATATATATATATATTATTATTTTTTTCCGTACAGCAAAACAGATAACTTTTTAAAGAATGCAAGCAAACTTAAATTCCCCTGCAGGGGTACCTATATTCTTTAATAAATTGTTTGAGCTGTTAAAGGCATAACTTATAGGCCAGGCATGTTTGCGGTATTTTGTTATAGTGATAAATCCCAACCAAAGCTTTATCAGATCTCCTGCATGTATAAATCTGATTTATATATGTCACAAAGTGAATAGAGGCTTTAAGTATGTCATCAATCTCAATCACTCCTGCTCTAATCTGGTGAAGGTTCTGTTATTTAACCAATGGGAACAGCGGGCAGGCAAGAAAAATTCACTGTGCACTTACACACAAGCAGCATTTTCTACAATTAGGCAGCTGCTCCTGATTAGGTAATGGGCTGACAGACCAGGTATGGTGCATGTTAAATAAGAGTGTTTTCCCAATATAAATTACTGGCCCATGGGTATTAAACTTCTTATATAAAGAAACTACTTTTTTACGTGATTAGCCCACACACTCTTTAACTGCAAAAAGGAGTATAATCGTACAAAACAATAAGCTGTGAAACATGGCAGCTGTCTTAATCACAATTTAGTGAGCGATACAAAGGTGTACTTAATGACCTATATTATCTGGGTTTATTCATGAATATAAATAAATATAAAACAGCATTAAAATCAAGGGTATAATATATATTTTGTTTGTGTGTCTAGAATCTTAGAAAGTGTAATATTTACAAATAAAACTACTTCAGAGTTTTTTTTAAGATATAAAATGCCAAAATATAAATACTTTTAATGATGTGCTTGACAGTGACTGCGTAGGTCAATAGAAAGGAATGCATAGATTGAGGTTTTGCTTAGTAAATTGCAGATTGTGAGAACGTCCGGAGTCAGTTAGGAGGCCAAAAGTCAGCTAGCCACCAGGAAGTGCCTCTAGTGGCTGTCTGATGGACATCCACGAGAGGCAGTCTTAGTCCTGCAATGTCATTATTTCAGTTTCTCAAAAACTGCAATAATTTACATTGCAGGAATAGGTGGGACTGGAACACTGCACCCAAACCACTTAAATGAGATGAAATGGTCTTAGTGACTACAGTGTCGATTTAAACTGAAGATGTATTATTCGCAGCTCAGCTTTTTTGGATTACATTTTGCAATTCAAAAGTCAACTCAAAATCACATTTAGTTGCAACACGATCACTGCAGCAGCCGTCTGGACAGTTGAGTATGGAGGACATGGATATATGTTTAGGGAAGTGATAATGTATATTGCGCAGACTAGGCCCTTGCAGCATCCTAATTTGAGCAGAAATCATATGCATGGATTCCCCTGTGCTTCCCTGCTTCATTGCTAGTCAATACACTTAGAAAAATAAAATAAAAATGACAAGCACCGTCTGCACGGCTTTACTCTTTATCAAGCTGACAAAGGTCAGCAATCCAAACTAGAAATGAGCAGGTAAGTGCCACAGGTCATCCTAATAGGTACAGGAGGGACTTGTTGCGACAGCACAGAGAGAGAAGACGTCGCTAGAAAACTTTTAATGAACACATTCGCACTATGCACGCTCCCAGCCCTGGTGAATTAGAAGCGGCTCATTGTTTACCAAATTACTGGCCTGTTTTTAAAATTAAGTGCCTGTGGTAGCTGTCAGTTAAGAGGCAGATTTCATGCATGTTTATAGGAGCTGGTCTTGGATTTTAAAGAGATACTCTATTCCCACAAGGATTCAGGAAGGATCACAATTATTTCTGATTCTGCTTAGTACATAAAGTGCTCTCTACGAAAGCATCATGTAAGAACGTGAAAGATTGATTAGATAGATAGAGAGGGGGAGATATAGAAAAATAGATAGAGAGAGAGAGGGGGGTATAGATAGACAGATAGATAAATAGATAGATAGATGGATAGAGGGATAGAGAGAGAGAGAGAGAGAGAGAGAGGGAGATATAGATAGACAGACAGACAGCCAGATAGCTAGATAGATAGAGAGAGAGAGAGAGAGAGAGAGAGAGAGAGAGTGAGAGAGAGAGAGAGATGGATTTTAAAGAGATACTCTATTCACACAAGGATTCAGGAAGGATCACAATTATTTCTGATTCTGCTTAGTACATAAAGTGCTCTCTAGGAAAGCATCATGTAGGAACGTGAAAGATAGATAGATAGATAGAGAGACAGACAGACAGACAAAAGGTAAGACCAACATAGCAGAACTGGACAAATAGCTGGAAAGGAAGAACTGCAGGCTAGTTATATCCTTTTATCTTTTGGTCATATAGTAAGCATCGTCATTTTGAATTTCTAAAAAGAGATTGCCCACTTTTGGTTTCTGGCACTTGTGCCTTCTTGAGCTATTTTTTTTATTTTTTATTATTCTTTATTTTTCAGTGCATAAAGAGACGTACATGTTAGTATGTGATCCCTCTGGTTGTTTTGTGTATTTTCTCCCCATTTTGATGTCGGCCGGTAGTGGCTGCCCATTTGCGGGTGGCGTCTGGTATACAAGGTCTTGGAGCAATTTCCACGAGAGCCTCGAGGCCTCTGTCAGTAAGGTTGCCTGGTAGGCCCGACTTCTACAGCAGGTTTTCCTGCCCGTTTGGGGTAATAAGAAGGACATCGGTGGGTGTCCCCTTATGTCTGGGTCATTTAGTTATAATTTTTGCCAGATTTGTGCCCAGTGAGACCCTGGATGGCGTTAGATTAGTCGGAAACTTTGAGAAGCTCTGCAGGAAAGTGTCCATGCAACTTGGTGGTTAAGCTCTGCCCCCAAGCTATTTTTTAACTGCTTAAATGGTTACCCCTGCCACCATGACCACTTCTGCTTTTTCCTTCTCTAGACTGTATGCTTATTTGAGCAGGGTCCTCAAAATATTGTTCCTGTAACATTTTGTAATTGTCTCCTTTTTATAATATTGTAAAGCGATGCAGAATAAGCTGGTGCTATATAAATGCCACAAATAATAGGAATCCCTATGTGCAGCATCTCTGCTCCCGGCACATGTGACTTTGGCACCCTGGTACTCTGTTCCAGACTGCCAAAAGTCAATTCTGTGCAAAATATACAATAGATATCAATGGACAACTGTGATTGGCTGAGAGTGTCATCTTATCACAGCACCCATTCAAGTATGAATCACTATAGCTGAAGAAGGAAGTGTGTAATCTCTGCCTCAGCCACACCTCCAGTAGAACGGAGCTATAGGAAGACAGGGACCCTCATTCACTGTTACACTGCTTTAAAATGGTTTAATGCTGAATGTAGGGACAGTGCATTGGGACTCTAGGCACTATAATTATTCAATAAGATTAAATGATTACATCTACATGCCTCCAATGTTCCTTTAATGAGTTCTATTTTTATTCACTGTTATGTTAATATACAGATTATTGAACTTTATAGGTCTTCCTTCTGAAAGTTTGCCTAGACTTTGAATTAGCTTCTATTATTTAAAGGAACACAAACGTATTCCTAACCCTATGGTGTCACTATCTATTTCAGTCGGCAGCTGCTGGCTGCCTTTAAATATAGTATAATCTTACCTTTTTTCTGCCCCTGATCTGTCTTCCTGGCTGACATCACCATGATGATCTAAGCCAATCACAATGCTTTCCCATAGGAAAGCATTGGATTGGCTGAGAGATTACCAAGGAAGTGGGCCAGGGTCAGAGGCAAATGTCACCCTGGCCAATCAGCATCTCCTTATAGAGATGCAGTGAATCAATGCATCTCTATGAGTAAAGTTTAGTGTCTGCACACAGAGAGTGGAGACACTGAATGATAATGCTGCATAGGGTGCACCACTGCCCCAAGATGCACCTCTAGTAGCCACCTGAGGAGTGGCCACTGGAGGTGTCCCTAGGATGTAATGTTAGCACTGCGTTTTCTCTGAAAAGACAGTGATTACTGCAAAAAGCCTGCAGGTACTGACTATTCTCACCAGAACAACTACATTAAGCTGTATTTTAACAAGAGTAACTTGAAAACTGAACATGTAAGACTAAAAATATAATGATAAATACTCTGATATTCACTTTTAAAATGAGTAATTCAGTAATCCAGTAAATTCTGTACTTCTGCTTATAAACATGTTATATGTCATAACTCTTGTTGTGTAGCGCTATGTTTGTATTTAACACCCTGAGAGCTATTGTTCTGATTTTTAGAAATGAAAATTTGACTGCCTCACATTTTGCTACTTGTGACTAAATAACACTCCAATGGTTGGACAGAATTAGGTGATTTGTTGCATGCATTTAACACAGGAATATTTTTTTATATTTTTTTTTCTTTTTACAGTGTAGTTTAAGCTAATAAGTGTTTGAGGCCAATATTTAACAAGTCACATATTTCCATTGTCCCTTCACCCCCTTGCTTATGCATTTTACCACATCCTAACAAAAACATGACCATGAACTGGTGAAAAACATACGGCCCCAACTAATGAATCACATACTTTCCCGCAAGTATCGTAAGTACTACCAGCTGTGACAGCCCTGCTTTGGCAATGGAGTCAGAGAAAGGCAGACGCATCTGAAACCAGCTGTGCAGAGAAGCAACAAGACATTTAAAGGGGCAACCCACAATGGGACAATTTTATGTCCCGAAAGGTCTTCATTTCAAAACACTGATTCATCGAATTGAGATAGTGTCAAGGTTGCCTTGTGAACCAAACACTCATAGCGTTAAAAAAAGAGTTCACGTTAAAATGAATATATTAAAAGTTATTGCAGTTTCAGGAATTCCCTCAGCATTACTCATCATATACACAGAGAGTGTGCCTATTATAAATATGCAATTTATATTCACATGAATAAGCCAACTAGAGAAAATTTGATTGCGTTCAAAAAGGTCTTTAATGTATTTGAAGCTCCTACAAGACCACCCTCATTCATCTAAACCATGAATGGTAAACTTTTGCCTTTGTTTTCTAGGTGGAAAATGTTGCGGGCGGCAATAAGATACGAGCGTATTCTACATCTGATTACTGTTCCTTTCATGAACACAGCATTGGACGTTTGGTAGAATTGTGTAACAGTGACCTTAAAACAGTTCTGTCACTTTTCAGCTTTTCATATTGATATATTCTTTATGAAAAGCTCTTTTTGGCTGTACTGAAACTTCTTTGAACTACTTTGTCTCGTTGAGTTAGCCATCCCTGGCACAAGACAAAGTCACAATGGACAAAATAGACATGTATAGTATATTATTGCGCGTTTGTGTAATTTTATCTGTGAAAGAATGTACATATACTCTATTTTGTACTCTTTGCACATGCAAAATAAGACCAGGTGATGAAGAAACATAGAGGCAAGAAGATGGCAACACCAAGGAGGAACAGCTTAAAGTAAGTATATCTCGTTATCAGCACCCTTACATATGCGAACATGTCAAAAAATGCAAAGACATCCCAAATGACAGTGCTGCCTTCATAATTTGATATATATATATATATATATATATATATATATATATAAACATAATTGTTAAGTTCTGCAACATGCATAAAATACATAATATATATTTTTTAAATCAATAATCTAAAATTATGTCTTGACAGTTCTTATGTTGGCATTAATGCTGATGTAGGTCACTTTGCTGGAATCCCTGATTCACAGTCATTTTACATATAAATACAGCAAAATTTTTTACAATTTTCTTACATGTAATAATACTTCTTCCTTTAAGCCATATATCTATGTGGTTTTATTCCTTAACACTATACAAAATGACAAAATGAGCGCACCATAATATTTAATGTGAGGATAATGACTAGTTCGAGGATGAAGAATTCACAATTTGACATTAAATGGTAAAACTATAACATGATGTGTTAATCAACCTCTGTAGGGATATCACACCATAAAACATAAGATGCCATTGCTATAGCATTACATGATACCCCTGAAACCCCCAATTCTGTGTTCTTTGGTGCAATACAGGTATTGTACCCATAAGCACATATGGGATAATTGGCTGTAATGTCACAATCAAATCTGGATATTTGTCAACGTCATTTTGTAATTGTTTGGGGGGGGTTCAGTTCTTTATTTAAGAAATTCTTCCTGGGAAATTCTATTAAGCTTACCTATTTTTACAATAAATACATAATGCATAATTAATTGTGCAGTACTGGAAACACAATTAAGTTTTAGGACATAGAAGATCACCATATAATGGAACATTGCACCACTATATCTCCCTCCTTTTAAAAGAAGAAATGTGAAAAAGTAAAAGCCATTAAAGAGGGAGTGAGTGGCTCTCAAAGGGTGGAAGAGTTAGATCAAAAACGGCAGGGATTTCAGAGTTGGGTTTAGAACCAAGCAATGAGCTGGTGAAGATCTCAGCACAACCGACCTGGTAGAAATGGACACGTTTTCCAGAGTACAAGGCCAGGACACTATACAGATACGATGGGTTTGATCCAGAGATGTAGATACGATGGGTTTGATCCAGAGACTCTAATGAGGTCTCAGATTGGAGAGTTTCCAATCATGTTGAGCACAATACATAGTGCTAGACTTCTCCTAGTTGTACTTTGACATTTACCTATTTGTTTAGGTACCAATAGATTGTAAGCTCACTGGCAAGGCACTCTTCACCTACTGTTCTTGTATGTCAAAAATGTTTAGCTAGAATTAAATGTTTGTCTTCTTTACCTATTGTGCAGCACTATGAAATATGTTGGTGCTATATCAATAATTGTAGCAAAAGTAATTCTACTGAAATCAGTGCAGCTCTGATAAGGTTTACATATGAATTCCTAGATAAGATGTTTTGCATAAAAGACAATATAAACACTTTTAGCAAACAGAAAGAAATAGATATATTTTTTTTATTTATTTTTTTAAGTATTCTCCATTATGACTGACCTTAATATATACAGAAAAAAATAATTAGGTACAGAATGATGTGTATGAGGTTTGATAAAAATGTTGAGGTTTATTCACAAAAAATGGGTTTTAAGCCCAGATCTAATTTGCATTAAGTTCAAAACAGAAAAAGTTGAAAAATAAAAATCTCCAGTTCAGCTGAATAGTATTTTCTTTTCTAACTATCCTTTTTGCAGATTAAAATGTTCAGGTTCGTTCTCAGAACCACAGCCCACTGTTAAGTTAATAAACCCATAAGTATGTGTGTTTTTTTTTCTTTAAAAAAAAAAAAAAAAAAAAGCATATAAACAATACAGCACAGGATTGCTTGTAATGAATATTTTGTCACTACGCCTTTGAGATGTTTAAACGTTTTTAAAGTACACTTCTTTCAAAGGGAAGGGGGTGATTTTAGGAGGCTAGGATTTGAGTAAATCGGTATAAAATGTCAGCCTGTCCAAATTGAGGGTTGTAAACTCACTAAAAAGTCTCTCTTATAGCAGTTAGAACCATGAAAATAAAATGTGCAGAGCGGAATCGCCCTGGAGCTTTCCTCCTATGTATACAAAGAAAATCTAGTACTAAAATCAAATTCCCAGGTGATGTTAGATTGCAGACCTTTGATGCTACGCTTCAGAAATGCTAGACACATGTGAGTTCTATCTTACATCCTACTGGAATCCAGGCTATTATTCGCTTGGCCTTTTTGGAGTCTAGTAATTATGCTAATTACCAAATCAAACTGCCTCATCTGGCATTACTGTATATATTATTATTATTATTATTGTTGCCATTTATATATATGTGTGTAGATAGATAGGGCACACATAATTATAATTCTAAAAAAAATACCAGACAGACAGACAGACAGACAGACAGACAGACAGATAGATAGATAGATAGATAGATAGATAGATAGATAGATAGATAGATAGATAGATAGATAGATAGACAGATTCAATTTATCTCAGGACCAGGTTGTTAAACTAATTTCTTAACTTTCATTTTCAACTCCTATAATGATCTTATAGTCAAAAGCAATAAACAAATGTTGCTAGTTGTAGTCCAACAATGGCAAGGATGGCTGCGTTTGCTGGGATTGCTGAGAAAATTAGACACTGAAGGTACGGGAAGTGTTGATTTATAAAATGTTACATTTAATTGATGCTGCTTGGTCTGCTTGAATGGTTACTACAACCAAAAAACAGTGTTTTCAGAAAATGCTGGTTTGTGTTAGAATAACCTTTTCTGAGGTGGTCCACCCCCGCCTAGTTTCCAAAAATGAATAAACGCTAAAACTCGCCTCCGTTCCAATCGATGAAGTGGTCACAGTGCTCGGAGTAACCTTTAACCCCTTTAGAACACAAACATAGGCAAATGTCATGATAGTATCACAATTACAGCATGCCGTCAAAGAGGATAACCTTAACAATAGTCAAGTTACTATTTATTTATTTGGCGCATTTGTATGTATATTTGTTTCTTTTATATTTGGTTTATTTTAAATTATATTAAACATGTGATGTTGGAATCAAATACGGATGTAAAAACCTTCAAGTTTCACTTGTTTCTGAACATTGATGTGTCCGGTGAGAACCTTTAAACCTCTGACAGATGTGAAATATAGTATTTTTCTTTATCCTTTAATCTGGAAAGGTTAACTAAAACTCACAGAAATATAAAACATGCTGAAAATGAGATTTCAGTACCAATATTAGCACATGTCCAACCGATATGAGATGTCTCTTACTTGACCCAGTACAGTGTATATCCTGTGTATCCTTCTGGATATGTAAGTTAATTCTAAGTTAAAAATAAGAAAGTACAACTGCATGCATGAGTTAGGCAACACAATACGAGCGCATTATTAGACATGCTTGTGTCTTGTAGGCACTTGGAGGACGTCAGCAGCGCTCCCTCTATGGACCTTAAAGCTGGGGGCCGGGTGGGAGGCTGCGCTGTCATTGGGTGGTAGGATGTGCTGCCTGTGTGTTTTTTCTACTCAATCAGGGCATCGCCAGTGACACATGGGTCGCCCGCCCACCCCTTCCCGATTTTATACCTCTCATTGTTGGGAGGCACGTGTCAAGCTTTGTAGGAGGATTACCAAGGTAAGATTACGTTGTCATAGCTAAATTCCAAAGCAATCTTCATAAAATGCTCAAATTCAAGGGTACTGCTATTTACACACCATACAACCACTCTGATATGCATGTTTTCTCACATCTGAATTTCAGTCCTCTGTTACTAATTGCAAACATCAAGAACAAAAGGCAAGCTTTTGTGACTCTTACATGTCAAACATGCTGAGCTCATTAATGAATTGAAAACATTTAAGATAACATAAATCACAGAACATTACTGGTGATTATGTGGACTATCCTTCCTACATTAGGATCTTTATCTGATACCAGTATGGGGTTGGCGGCTGCTCTTACACCACTAAAATGTTTATGTCACTAATTTCAGCACAATAAATAATAAGAGATTTGTAAGATCACCAGAAACCGCTTGCTCCTTCACCATTACTACTGCAAAGAAACTAATGTTGGATACAAATTGTGGACTAAATAAAAATAAAAAATCATTTTAGGGTTATCGATTTAAAATCTTCCCCAACCATTTTGCTACAGAATCTGATGGTGCTATATAAATAATAAAATAATAATAATTTGAATTCAGATTCATTAGAAACATATTTTTGCAGAATGATTTGGAGCATGGAATGGCCTTTCAAGCAGAGGTTATAGAGTTCGAGAAAATTAGAACATTTGTAATCAACAGAAACATTTGTTCTAGAGAGGGTATGGACTGAAAAGTTAAGCGAATTAGACAGTATGTCAATTGAATATAAGGGGATTTTTTTACTTAAAGGATCACTAAGGGTCAGGAACACAAACATGTATTCCTGAACTTATAGTGCTAAACCCACCATTTAGGTGGCTTGCCCCCACTGAACACCCCAATTAAAGTTTAAAACTCACCTTATCTTCAGCGCTGCGCGGGTCTGCCCATGCAGGCTCCACCCCCTTTGTGACTACATCAAAATAGCCAATTTTTAGCCAATCCAATGCTTTCCCATAGGGAATCGTCACAGTGCGGGGCCAAATGCCAATCAGGACCTCCTCATAGAGATGCACTGAATCAACCCTGAGCCAGAAAGCCCCTCAATTTGAGATTTGAATTTAAATTGAATTGCCTTGTTAATAACTTTAAGGATGAACTTTACCGTGTGCTGTACCAAAACAAGAAAAAATGCTAGAAAATCAACGACTGCACACGGACCCCTGGCATTTTAACAAAGAAGATAATTTCTACATAGACATTTGTAACAAAGGCTGGGGGCTAATGAAGCAAACTTTTAAAAAAATATATGTATACAATGAGGTAATTGAAACATTCCACCTTAAAAGAAGACAAAATCGGTTCCTGTGAACAATATTCATGTGATGTCCTGATTCAGATCCAGGAATAGAGCAGAGAAGTGCATTATACTAAGCAGGTATCAGCTCTGGCTGCATACGATCTTATTTTAATTCATCATCATTTAAAAATCGCACTGAATGTCCCTCACATACAACAAACCATCCACTCCCAAAAAAAACAACTAGGACTTTTGCATCAGTGTGTCTGTAGTAATCAACCTTATTCTCTGTATATATATTATAGTAATTATATATATATAT
The DNA here is from genome assembly GCA_933207985.1 of Pelobates cultripes. Lineage (NCBI taxonomy): Eukaryota > Metazoa > Chordata > Amphibia > Anura > Pelobatidae > Pelobates > Pelobates cultripes. Next base: position 124,271,463 of record OW240916.1, on the reverse strand, counting down.
ACACACACACGCAAGCACATGTATAATTGCATATAAATATATATATTTATAGCAAGAGAAATATAACATTGTTTGTCTGTTTCAAGTGCAGGCTGTAAATTGAAGAACTGACAAGTGAAAAAGCAAACCAACCTCTGCTGAGTTCCTGTGCTACACTTATCATTCAACTTGAACCTGCTCATCACTGTTTTGACTTATCATAAGCTTCCATTAGCCAAGATAAACTGAGCCTGCATATCTCATTGTTTTGCTTTCACTGGTGGCTAGTTAGAGAGCATTGATTATTAGTCCTCAAGTAGTAGAGTATTATCTTGTTTGTGAAGCCTGAACTAAATGAGAAACCACAGTACTGCAGGCAGAAAATTAACCCATGGAAAATAGCAGGAGCTGTTAAAAGAAACACAAAAGGGGATTGTTTTGACCTAAAAAATAAATCTCACTTTTTAAGCCATAATAATAGATCAACTGAAAACTTAACTGACTTGGAAACATTTTCAGTTTAAGCTATGGTTTTTCATTAATTTAGAATCCCTAACAATTGGCACATTACAGTATAATTGATACAATAATATAACCAGCACTATTTGGATGACATAACAAATTCTTAGTAAGAAAGGGGCGAGGGCGATACTCTGCTAAAAGGAAAGTAGCAGCTCATTTGTAAACATATTGCATTTGTTTGGAAAAAAAAAAAATTTAATTAATTTTGCAATTATTAAAATAAAAATGCTTTTCTAAATGCTAATAGGATAACAATATACATCCTTGCATGGCAGAAGTGTCCTAAACAGATAAAAAAAAAATACTTAATGGCAATAAATGAGGAGGAATTAATCAGATTATTCTCATATTGAAACATTGGACAATGCTCCCTATGAGAAAACACACTATAGAATTTTATTTTTTTACTACTGAGAAAGGGAGCACTCCTTGCGTTAGTTTGACAGCAAGGGTGGCTTTCCCATCCTGGCTTATAAAAGTGCCTATTTGAGAAATAGGAGTTGTAATAAAACAGGACTAAGCGTAACCTCCTAAACACCCCTAAAACATTTCAGCAAGCAAGTGCTGTAGTCTCTTGCTACAGCAAGTGTCTCTTTAAAGGACCACTCTAGGCACCCAGACCACTTCAGCTTAATGAAGTGGTCTGGGTGCCAGGTCCTTCTAGGGTTAACCCATTTTTTCATAAACATAGCAGTTTCATAGAAACTGCTATGTTTATGAATGGGTTAAGCCTTCCCCTATTTCCTCTAGTGGCTGTCTCATTGACAGCCCGCTAGAAGCGTGCTTCTCACTGTGATTTTCACGGTGAGAGCACAGCATCCATAGGAAAGCATTGATAATGCTTTCCTATGTGACGGCTGAATCGGCAGCGCGGCGTAGCATTCAACCGGCGGGGAGAAGAGGAGGATGAGGAGGAGAGCCCCGCGCTGGAAAAAGGTAAGTTTTACCCCTTTCCCCCTTCCAGAGCCGGGCGGGAGGGGGACCCTGAGGGTGGGGGCACCCTCAGGGCACTATAGTGCCAGGAAAACGAGTATGTTTTCCTGGCACTATAGTGGTCCTTTAAACACAAACCAAGGCCCAGGCTGTTTTACATACGTTATTTATTTTTTTTAGTTATGTTTACATGAAATTCCAGTTTTATCCTATATTTAAATGCTGGTTGTGCATCCTGTTACAAGTACATGTTATCTATTTTTTATTAAACAAAGAACTTGTTAGTGAAGGGGTTAAATCTTTCCAATAGAAATGAATTCATTCAAACTCACACCTCAGGTAATAATGCATTTAAAGCTAGCTTGGACGCCAGGTTGAGTCACAAGCTGCTGAGTTGAAAGGAAAGTATATTGTACACTGCTGAGTGCTAACAAAACTCACTCACAGAACTGACTCTCCCCCGAAGACATCTCAGGCAGAGCTCGCATCAACCTTGTGAAAATGATACTCATTGAGTTATGTCTGCCATCTTAGCTGCTTTACGTTTTTAAAACCATAATTTAGGGCTCAGTGTATAGAGCATTCAATTTATTGGCAGATAATTGAAATCCATACACAAGTTGCAGATTATGTTTACAAAAATCCACACATATATCAGTGTCAATCACGAGGTCACTGTTAAAGTAACCACAGAAAGCAGAACTGTATCAGAATTCTGCTGACAAACCTTCAGAAGTCTGTCAGTTAGGGGGTTGATCGCTTTATGGCACTGTTACGGATTTTCAGCAATTTTCATACTACAACTTCCTTAATTATCTTTCTTTCAAAGATTTATGGGAGTTGTATTCCAGCAAAATCAAAGAACTGTGAGTTTGACACATTTGTTTCACAGGGCTACAAAAAAACATACAGATGAAAAATATTTCTACACCACAAATGTCTGTTGTCGTGACCTGGTAGAAGTACTGAATTAAAGTGACAACTTTGCCTTTCATTGGCAATTTCAGACAGCTTTTCTTTGGTCAGACCAGGCTCACTTATTATTGACGTTTAACACACCCAGTCAGAGCTAGGTTAAGGCTCTCATGTGTTACAGAGGCACAGAAGGCAAAAGCAAACGTTGTGGTTAGATTGCAATGTTCTGCTTTTGGGCTCTTTTTTTCTCACTTTCATTTAATTTTGTTGCTGTTTCGTTTGATCAGCTTATTCCTTGGCAAGCTGCAGGTCGTGAGTTTCAGTACAAGGAAAACAAATGTGCTGGAGACACCCTTTTAATAAGGAGATTTTATTAAGGGTGCTTTGTATACTGAAGACATTTGACTAGCTGGCAAATTGTAATGGAACATAGACCCTTCAAGAGCCAGGGCGGCGAAAAACACATTTCAGAGCACTATATTGCACAACTTCCCTGGCACAAAACTGGTTAAAGCAGGGGCACCCAAAATGTAAATTCTCCAGCTGCTGTAGAATGAAGACTACTGTGAGGTTTTGCCTGCTTGATTACAATGCATCATGGGAGTTGCAGTTCTATAGTAGATTGGTATCTACTTTTTGGGTACTACTGCCTTAAAGGAACACACTATAGTGTTAGGAATACAAACTTTAATTACTAACATTATAATTCCTAGTTCTAAACAAGTGCCCCCTCCATTTGCAATAAAAATGTACAGAATGCTTACCTCGCTGACTGATGCCACATCACAGAAGGCATGGCCTCCTGGTCACCTCCTCCACAATTATCAAATCCAATTAATGCACATGCGTGGTGAGTGTAGTGTACACATTCAAACTTCCCCATAGGAAATCATTGAACTGTATGCATGTACATGCGTCATGTAAACAAGTTTTCCTCAGTCAGTGCAGTGGAAGTTTCTCTATTGGCTGTCAGCCTGAGTTGAAATAAAATAATGTTTTATATTGTAGGGTTAAGAGGACAAGGTCACTACACCCAGGCCATTTCATTGAGATGATGTGCTCTGGATGATTGTAATGTTCCTTTAAAAGAATGGGGCTCCTACAGGAGATAGAGAGTCATTAAAAACAGTGTAATAAACCCACGTTATACATAACCCTTGGAGTGACATGACATGACAAAGCCTACATGTCGTCCAGCACTCTTTATATAGGTGTACACAATCCTCTATATTTAAAATTTCAGACCAGCAACATGACTTTCAACTTGGAATCTTTATTAAGCCAAAAATCACAAAGTGTTGTTTGTTTCTGTTCTCTTTTTGTCACAGCTAAGGCAGAGTTCCTGGCCAGCGCAAGTAGTTCATGAGACAAGGCTTTGGGGAGTCGCAGCCCGCTAGGGCTGATGGCAGAAGGCAGGCTGTACGAACTCTGGAAACACACAGTTTAACTGTCTGTTGGGTAGTCACCCCAACAGCCGACAGGTGGTGATAATGCTGGCAGTGTTTAAAAGTTGAATCAATAAAGATGTGGCCGTTGCCCTTATCCAATACTCAGGCGTCATGTCATTATTGGGGGTAACGGGACGTGTTCTGGTCAGCAGTCAAGTAAAAATACATATTAAACAGGTAGACAGACAGTCAAACAGACAATAGGCAGACACATGGAAGTAAGTTCCAGGTAAGATTTAAGTTTGACTAATTTAAATTTTCTTTGATAGAAAATGTAAAGAAATTCTCTATGTTCAATATTTGCAGCTTGCTCATTTTTGTTCACATTTTGCCATTCAGATTAATTACTGCATTCTCTGAGCATAGTAAGGGTTCACTTTGTTTAGTTAATAGACTTCATTTGATGAATTGCTATTCAGGACGAGGAAACCCATGCTCTGCGAAGAAAATACAGCAATTATTTTGCCAAAATTAGTATTTTCATGAATAATCCTGTTAGTTTTATAAATGAAGAGAGAAACATAACCAAAGACATCCTCTCTTTAATGCCGATGCACTGACTAGCAACCTTGTATACATTAAAGTTTGCCATTGCTCACATAAAAAGTGATTAAGTGTAAGGGTCATTAATCTGAAGTGGTCATGGTGTTTGTATGTGCAGCAGTTGACAAACAGAGATATTTCAGGTTGCTGCTGAAGGTGTAAGCACATCTCTGGCAGCATCATTAGCAGCCTGGAAAAATAATTCGGGGCTGCTAATGTGAATTCTGTTCATAAAATGTAACCATCACTAGCGCTCTTATCATGCCACTCCATGCAGACAACCCCTCTGTGTCACCAGAGATATTCACAGAATTGACATTAACCAGTCCATAATTCTTGCAGACTAAAGACGCCTCAATGACACTGCCAGAAGTGTAGTTACACAGCAAAGTGGTTAAACTCTCTGTGTAGCATTTCACAGCAAAATACTCCACATACAGATTCCAAGCACCATGACTACTTCAAATGACTAAAGTGGACATGGTGCTTGAAATAATCCTTTAAGGACAACACATCTTGGTTGTTGTTATGCTTGTTTCTTTTATTACTGTATTCCTTTTAGGGATTTTTCACATCTCTGTACGTCATTTTGTTGGACCTAATTACTGGTCTATAAAAGTGTCATTATTACAGTTACACAGCTTCAGAGATGCTTAATTGGGAGGCAGTAGGTTCAATGATAGGTTTTATTAATAGTTTTGTAAGTATAATAGCTGATTTAACATTGGGATGGTTGATGAATTAAATTAGAATGAATTGTCTGTCTAGTACCCGAAGAGTTAAGCTACACTGCAGTGTACATTATCTTTCTGTAAAATACTGGTACGTTCATTTATCAGATATTGGTCAACTAAACCATCCGGCAGATATACATAAAAGGGAGAAATTATTATGCTCACTCAGTCGGAGATGTCCGTCTCTGACTTTTGCCCAAATGACCCAAAGTTGTTGAAATAAAAATCCTTGAAGCTTACAGAGAGACCCAACTACAAAGGCCAATTATAATCTTTCTCTCTAGTTGTGTTGGACATGACTTCAGATTAATGCACACAAGTGGAAATAATGAAAAGAAGCTAATTCTGTTTATGAACTGTGCCCAGAGGCTAAACCAATATAGTTAGGGGGGCTGTGATGGGCTGCCTTCTCCCTAGGAAGTAGGGGGATAAATAATTTATGCATCAAAGGCCTGAGCTTGTGGCAACTTAGCTGGAATTTTTAACCCATCTGCGCTATTGTGAATTGCCTGTCATTGCAAAGTGACTAAGTGACTTTTACACAGAAGGGGTCTCTACTGACTTTAAAAGAGACCAGGACACTGAAATGCTATATTTTCTTTTACGCTGTTATATATACAAAATCCAGCACACTCACTCTCTAAACTGCGTTTTTTAGTCTCTTAGAATGTAATAACACTGTTGTGGATTGTGTATGTTGTATTATTAGCATGCATGTTCAGGTGAGTGCAGCCCTCTTGATATATATACAGGCTGCCCATATTGCTCTTTGAAAATAATTATGATGTTTGGAACTTTGAACTAATGAAGACGTGTTTATGGTTGTCATGTTTGTGCTTGACCGGTAATGACCAGGTTTCTATTGGATGCTGAGCTGAGTGGTGACAGTGCTGTGTCATCATCTAAAGGACACACAGTTAAAGTATGTTGTCATTGATACAGTCCAGGGAGGACTCTGTTCGATCAATATGCAGTTGGAGCTCACACAATACCTATCTATCTAGGAAAATCATGTAATGTGAAAGATATATCTTTAGAATCCCTTAAAGGACCACTATAGTGCCAGGAAAACATACTTGTTTTCCTGGCACTATAGTGCCCTGAGGGTGCCCCCACCCTCAGGGACCCCCTCCCGTGGGGCTGGATGGAGAGTAAAGGGTTAAAACTTACCTGTTTTCCAGCGCCGGGCGGGGAGCTGCGCGCGCATTCAGCCAGTCTCATAGGAAAGCATTCATAATGCTTTCCTATGGACGCTGGCGTCTTCTTACTGTGATTTTCACAGTGAGAAGCACGCAAACGCCTCTAGCGGCTGTCAATAAGACAGCCGCTAGAGGCTTTAGAGGCTGGATTAACCCGTTTATAAACATAGCAGTTTCTCTGAAACTGCTATGTTTATAGAAGAAAGGGTTAATCCTAGCTGGACCAGACACCCAGACCACTTCATTAAGATGAAGTGGTCTGGGTGCCTAGAGTGGTCCTTTAATGGTATTGTTTTCCTATAATACACAGGTCAACATGCTCTCTCCCCTCCCTGTCCATTAGTGGTCCCCTCCCTTCCCTGTCCCTTAGTGTTCCTCTCCCCTCCCCCCTCTTTTCCCTGTCTCTTGGTGTTTTTCTCCCCTCCCCGTCCCTTGGTGGTCAGCCTCCCCTATTTGGTGTGCCTCCTACCTCTCTTGTAGCTTTGCCGAGCGTAGCAGATCCTCTACAGGAGCTTCAGTTTTCTGTACCCGGCTGGACTGACAGGAAGTGCTACACTCAGTGGTGTATACACACTAACAGTCATACACACTCAATGACAAACACACACACACACACTGACAGACACACACTGATTGACAGACACACTGATAGTAACACACAGACTCAATGACAAACATAGTCTCACTGATTTGACAGACACTCGCAAACACACTGACAGACACACACTCATACATTGACAGACACACTCATACACTCACATGCACACACATTCATACAATCACTCACAGACACACACTCACACATACACTTAGACACACACACTCATGGACAAACACCTACTCACACATACACTCACAAACACACACATACACTTACAGACACACACACTCACAGACAAACACATACACACACTCACAAACGCATACATACACACACTCACAAACACATACAGACACACACACTCACACATACACTTACAGACACACACACATTATTAATATTAAATGTCCACCCAGCCTCCCTACCTGGAGAGCTGGTGTGGATCTGTCCCTGGGGTCCAGTGTGGGCGGGCGGCAGAGTTACTGTCAGATGCAGCAAGGGAGCCCTAACCTCTCTGCTCTGCTCCTTTGCGGGCTGTCTACTGATGCCGGGAGCCGTAATATGACATCATATTCCAGCTCCCGGCATCAGCAAATGGCGCGTGAGGGAGCAGAGCAGAGTGGTTAGAGATCCGTCACCGCCTCTGATAAGAACACAGCTGCGCCAGGGGTCCAGAAGGTGGCCTGGCAGGAGGGAGCGCTTCCATCCTGCTGGTTACTGAACACTGAAATCTTGCGCCCCCAGAGCCGGTGCACCCTAAGGCGGATGCCTGTGCCGCCTTATGGACACGCCGGCCCTGCACACACACACAATTGAAAGCACACATTTCTAAAGATTTTTAAGATACATACACTTGCATGACAAATATAAAATCCTCTACTGAATAATTAATCCATACAGATTATTTGCCTTTAATAAAAATATTAAGTATTTAAAACACTTATTAAAATAAGCTACAAACTCAGGTTATACTGAAAATGCTTTTCATTTTTTTAACGTTTAGATTGTAAAGTTCAAAAGACCATTAGTGCTTTATGGACACTTCATTCATTGGCCCTTTAACATGTCTATGTCTAGCAATGAGTTCAGAACAGAATCATTAATTTGACTATTTTTACTATTTTTCTCACTCTACAGTTAATTTACATTTTTGTTTGCTCAGATAGCCTTCTATGTGCACATTCTCTATTGATTCTTTCTTTCCATTTAAACACAACAGCACTCCAGAGATACATACATGTAACTCAAATTACCCATCAAGCGACAATCTTATTTTTTCTTAAAATTCCATAGAAAGGTCTTCTCATCCGTCAAAAAAATATGTTTTTGAAAATATTACCAATTACCTTACTGTTTTAGTTTGAGTAATGGAAAATACTGAATTACAATGAAGAAATTGCACTGCTCGGTTACTGGTCCCTGTGAGGGAGTACTGAATAATCATTCATGGACTTATGGGGGGGACTAAATATCCTTCCCGTTAGGCTGGGGGAGAGAGCGCAGGGGCTTCTCTGGCAGGCCATGACTTCTCTTGTATTCTTACATGAGACGGACATTGGCATGTGTTGCCTGGATGTCTCCTACGGGGGTTACTCTAGTAGGCAGTGCGGGGAATAGTTGTCTGAACCTCACTAAGGCCGGAATGCTAAAGCTTGACAGTTTGTCTCCGTACAATGAAAAAGAATCAATACTTGTGGACTGCGGCAGTGCCCTCGGTGTAGAACAACAAACATGGAGTGGCTGACATGTTTCTAGGTTCTCAGTGGCAGGGGCGCTTGTCTGATCTGTATCCAGAAGCAGCTTGGCTAGCTGTTCTTTGCATTTTCATCCCCCCCTCCTCCTGCTGCTCTGTGATGTCTATAATACTTTGCTCAGGTACAGAGAAGCATGTGTCTTCGCCTTCAGCAAGATGTCACTCAATAAATCACACCTATCAGAGCTATATGCACATACTGAGCAGGGGCTCCAACAAAAGGGATGAGAAGGATAAAGTACAGAAAAGATACTTGTAATTATAACCAAACTAAGGTGTTCAGGGAGTGATTGCACTGCAAACAGTGGCTGTAAGGCACTCAAGGTATCACAGAGGAGAACAACAACAGAAAGTTCAGCGTCTCCTTTTTTTATATGAAAGTGAGAGGAACACACACAGTCGTGGTTTAACACTTTAAGGACCAAAGTTGCTGCATGTAGTCTTCACTATCTGAGCTTGAAAGACTTGTTTAATGTCCTGCACATTTAGAATCATCAGCACTACAAACAAAACAAAATACACAGACTATACAATAAATCAGACTCGCTTGCACAAGCCACTTTTAAATACAACAATTTTGCATTTTGCTATATAATGTTTGTAAAGGACAGGATATGACTAAAGTAGCACAATCACTGACGTTGCTAGCAAAATTAGCATATTACATGTTAAAAACTAGCTGACATTAACTGATATTTTTTTTTAATAATAAAAAATGAATAAAATATATTTCCAACAGAAAGGAGGGTTTATCCGCTAGACAACAAATAGTGAACAGGAAATCAAATTGCAAGATTTAGGATAAAACAATCCAAACCAGCAATTTTTGCCTTAATATTGCTTTAAGAATTAAATTCACTAGTGGAAAAAATCCCATAAGGAGTTTGGAAATCAAGGCCTTCTTGTGCAACTGCAACTAAGTGAATGGCAGCAACTGAATTACAATAAGTGAATTTCAGCCGTGTGGTTAAGATGCAGGAGTTCTTTGCGGGTGTTTTCCTTTATGTTTTGTAAAAACTACACCTCCCATCATGCAGAAGCAAATTAGGATGAGTGTTTGCACAATTATGACATGCATGCTTTGCAGCCGATTCCTAGAGAGACTGTTACATCTCTTTTCACATCTTCTGTTGCAGCATGTGTGTGTTCTAGATAGCTTCTCACATCTGAATATACAACGTAACAACTAACATATCTTCATTATGATTCTAGAATAATTATTCCAACAGACTTTAATCCAAAGGATTTTGGGCACTATGTCTTTGTTTTGTCTGACAGCATAATTTTACAGAAACATCCCTTCCCTAAAACCCCTTTAGCATATATCATGTGGCGATATTTGCTTTGGAAATCATTTTACACTTGGTCTGTTGTTTTCTCTAAATTATTTTCCAGAGCCTGTGCCATTAGCCAACTTGGCTTAGAATAAAGCAGAGGACAGCTTTTGTCTGTTTTGATTCTTGACTGCCTCCCATCACCCCCACCGTTGTAGTTTTTAGCTCTATAAGAGGAAATTTAATTAGGCGCAGAATAGACACTTGGAACATCTTCCAAGCCAAAAAGAAAGTTATAAGAATGTGCAAGGTAAGTGCAATGCAGCAGGTGCAAATACAGGCCTATGCTTATTGATTCTGAAGAAGCACCTGATATGTAGAAGTGTTGAGGGAACAGAAATTCCTAGCACTAGAGACCAGTATGTACACATTATTCTATATGTGGTTTATTTTTTGTTTGTTTGTTTTTACAGGAACAGATCATTTTTAATATTCCAATGCCACGCATTTCTCATCAACAATTACAAGGGTTAAATAATATAATATCATACTTCCCAAATGTCCTGGATTCGGCTGGACAGTCCTGATTTGGGGATCCTGAATTTGTTTTCACGTACCCTGATTCTAGGGACACAAGAGAAATGTTCCAAATAGGTGAAGTGCAAGCAGACCGTTAGATGTGCATTTGCTTCCCTAAGTAATCTCAGGGCATTGAGCCCATGCATAGATCTCTAGAAGAGTTCTGTGAAGCTCTGAGTGGGACTAGGCATAGTGGCTGTTAGTACTAGTCATAGAGTGTATTGGAGGAACACATTTAATATTATGCTGGTACTTAATTTTGGGGTATTTTTTCCTGGTGTACAAAGAAACAAGACCAAAAAATATAAATAAATAATGAATAGGGGTCCCAAACTGAAAATGTCCCACATGATCTCAGACATGTGATAGGTATGTATATGAAGGAAAGGTTGAATTAAAAAATTCTTGCAGTCATAACAATAAAATTACTTATCTAATGCCATCATGAAATGATTGTGGTATTAAAATAGTCTTACTATACACTGCCCTATAATAAAAAGGTGAAGTAAATTAAAGGTTTCTTTAAAAATCAATGTCTTATAATGAATGAATGGCCTTGCTGTAAAATAAACTGTATCTAGACTCTTCTATATTGTAGAAGAGATGTCCGGTATGGCCAGTAGGAGAAATCACTGTAAAGGAATCAAATAACGATCGAGCTATGCCGAAGGACAAAAGAGAATGAGGTTTTTAGGTAGGTCTTGAAAAGGACAGACCAGAGTGTCGCATAGCTTTTATCTTCCGTCAAAATCTTTGTTTCATTGCAGTGAAGGGGAAAGAGTTAACACGAAAATCCCCAAGCAGCAAGGGGATTGAAACAATTGACAGCTAAACCGGATTGTGGCAACCATGTTTGCAGCTGCCTGGCTTGCGTTTGGGGACTCGAATGAGTATTTTATGTATTGACGCCTCGCCTTTATGCAGTTCAGAATACACAGTACTAAGCCCATAAGGACAAGCGTAGCAAGACCTGGTATTTTAACAAGAGAACTTTGTTGTGAGCAGACAAGTGAAATGAAGTAGGAGTCACTGTTTCTCGCCCAGTGTGACCCACTGGATGGGATTTCTGTAGCTGAGGAATTCTAAGCTCTCTCCTTGGAGAGACAATTATCACAGCAGGGCAAGACTAAACACATGCATATTTATGGCCTGCACACATACATCGTGTTCCTTATACTACTTTGAGGTATTTAGCATTAGCTCTCAAGTGGCTTTTGTGTTTGCTAATTAGATCTATTAAAACACAATGGTATATGAAATGCAAATGAAACATAACAATATATCTTTATTTCTGGAACACCATTAGGAATAGGAACGAAAGATTGTTTAGGGACAGCCTGTTTTAAAGGGAATCTGCCAAGCATAACATGATAAGAGTTTCTTTTTCTAATAACTCTAGGTCTATGTTGAGGCTAGGTGAACAGTTAGTAAATGTATGTATTTGTGAAGATACTCATGTTACAAAATAAAACTGAATCATAAAGGCACTTGAATCACTTTGTCTCACTGAATTAGTCTTGTGCAGTGGCACTGTAGATTTAACCCCGCAATGTAAAACAATGCCATTTTGTAGAAACTGAAATGTTTCCATTGCAGGATTAAACACACCTCTAGTGACTGTCTTCCACACAACCACTATAGGTGCTTCCTTTAATTAGTAAAACTTGGTCATGTGACCAAAGCAACTCATAGGGAAGCTTTGAATTCAATGTTTTTGTATAGGAAGCATTTGGATGCGCACCAGAGGTCACCGTGCATCGGCAACAGTAGACTGAAGTTAAAGACTCAAATTTGGGATTGTTGTCGAAGACTGTTTTGAAAAGATATGCATAGAAGCAACAAGATCAGATTACAAGGGATAAAAACCTCAGCTACTCTCAGCCAGCTATGATTACATTTCAAAGTCTTTCTAACGTTGTAATTGTGACCTTCATTAAGGTTGGCCAGGCTTGGTGGCTGTTTGAAGGGACCTTTGCATCTTTACAAAGTTGTTGATTCTTATTTCAGATGCAAGACTATTGGGAGGTATATATCAGGGAGACAATACTTAAAAGCTTAATTCACCCATTACAGCCCATGTTGTAATAACAGAGCAACACAGAAGAGTAATAATTAAATAAATACATATAGGCATAACTTGACTTTTAAGTCAACTGGCAATGATTAAGTTAACCCACCTTAGGACATTGTACTTTGGCCAGTGAGCATCCCCTGAAATGCTTATCTACTACTACACCCATGCACTACTTACATAAAACAAGGGGTGTGGAGAATTTTGTGGATGGAAAATCTTTTAGACAGTGTGCAAGTGTCTGAACATTGCAATCTGTCAAAATGCTTGTGGGGAATTGTCTGAGAAATTTCACTATCGATGTTCAGAGTTAGAACAACCAGCAACTGTTATGATTTGAAAAAGCTAAACATTGATTTATTGCAATAAAACACACACAACGAAGATGAACACACAATACGCCAGGGCCAACACAACTACAATTACATGGCACTCTAACAAACTGAAAGCTAATTCTCTGCCAGATAGTGTAGCTATTAAAATAAACAGCCAGTTAAAAGAAATAAAAGGAGTTGGATTGGAACCTCACCCAGCCAGAGACATAAAGCTTTAGTATTTGTGTCATAACACGGTCTGCTGTTCACAGTGTTTGGGTTTGAAAATGACCACACTTGCAACCTTCTTCATAAGCACTAGCTGTGATAAACAAGGCCTTACAGGGAATTACAAAAAATAAAAGGCAACAATGGGCAAAAGTAAAATTCTACAATCACCCACAATTACCGTAAATACCCAATGATTTTTCAAAGATAAGTATTCGCCCAGATTTTTGCTAATTTTAGACCAAAATTGTTGAGCTTAAAACATAGTTAATCTAGTTCAGCTACTTTGGCCTTATACTTGCAATACACTAGTAAATCTCTATAGTTGGACATTAGATGGGTGCGCTTGTTCATGTTCCCCTATATGATCAGATTGCCTGGAGAAGAAGAATAGTATATCGTCTTGACATAAGAAGGTATGATGAGGGGGTGCTAGAGAGCAATAGACTCCATCCTAAAAGAAAATGGTCTCAACCCGAAAGTGGGCAAGCAGCACAGAAAGCGAGCAGGTCAGTGTGGAATGTGTGCTTGTCCCACTAAATCCAGAATTATAGGGAGGTATGGAAAGAAATGGATGTCTTGAGAAAGAAGACTCCATGCCCCATAACCGCTACAAATCACCAAAGTTGTCATGGTGCTTGGAGTAAGCTTATTTTAAGTTGTTATAGGGGCAGGAGTGCCCAAGAGTACCTTCTTACCTTCAGGGAGTAAATCCTTTGGGAATGATTTAACCCTAAAGTTGAGGATCCTGCTTCCTAACTTCCATACTTCTCTGGTATTCAGTGCAAGGAATGGATAGCCAGGCCGCTGACGTTCTTAGCCAATCAATGTACACTCATTGAGAAAACTCTAACAGAATGCAGTGAGCTCCTTGGTGGTGTCCCCCAGTTGCATGTTAAACCCATCTTGGCTGTATTGATTTTGCAGAATCTACACTTCCACAATGCGGGCTAGCCAGAAAATCTGGTGCAGTTATAGCAGTGGAGCAATCAGCAAAAAAAATGTAACTGGATTCAATGCTGACTGCTGAAATCAAGCACTAGACTCCGGATATTTAGGTGATGCAACTGGTCCTAAAAAGAGCCATTTCTTATAAATACATATTTTTAAAAGTACTTAAGTTTAAGTTATAAATGATAATACATTAAGTGTGCTTAACCGGTTAAGATTGTTTTTCATTTGTTTCCATCCGGTTGCATAGATGTTATTATCACCCAACTCAATAGTAGTCATTGTATTGACCTTGGAGTTATGATTGACTGAATCAAACCTGTAACGAGCAGCTGGAGTTCAATCTACCAAGCTACCATTAGCACAATGCATGAGGTAAGGATGAGTTTTACCTTTAAAACTGAACTATAAACTTACATATTTTCCCCAGAATCAATTGTGATCGACAGAACAGCTGATAAACCGAGTATAAGTACTTTCTTTTAGCAGAATGTGGAGATATTTCCTTTGAAGTCCAACGGTTTGTTCAATGTACATAATGTCCATATGTGCCTTAATCCCTAAAATATCACGTATTTCCATTCCAAAAAGCACCAGAACAAAGGTTTCAATTTACTTTTAAAACTGAATAGCAATGTCCAAGCAACAACAAAAAAAGTATTCCCACAAGAAACTGGTGCTGTGAATTCATTGTTGCCAGTATTGAAAAAAAATACTAATAATGCAAATATTTTATGAGCATCATATAAATTGACTTCTTTACTGCACTAGTAAATCTAATTTTCTATAACAGTAAACATGTGGACCTATTGAATGGAAATGAAGTCCCTCCTAAAACATGCTCTAGCACACCCACAGGGCCTGTCTTTCTCACTATTATCTCCATGAGTAGAACATTTATCCATGCCAGGGAATGGTTATTTCATAAAGAACATTCCGTCTAGGACTCTGCAAGCCTCGTTCTTTGCAGTGTCAGACTTAAGTCCTCAAGCAGTCACAGGCACACAGAATATTCACAATACTACTTAGTGTTTGTACAGGGGTCTGCTGACTAAACGGTGATTTCACGACTGGCTAGAACAATGTTGAAGAAGGTATCCAAATCTTCTGTTTTAACTGAAAATGTCCAAGTTGGCTATTAAGCCAGTGTTACAGGAGTGAGTATTTGTGTTATTTGTTTATAAAAATAATCCTGAAACTGGCAGTATAAGGGCATGCTCAGATTTGGGCTCAAAAATCTGTTCGAGAACAGAAGTTCACATGTCCTACATCACCACTTTTTACACAGATAATATTTTTAAAGCTTGCAGTCACAAGGAGACATCTGAGTGCCACAGTTCAGGAAGGGGAAGCTCTACATGTGATAAACAACGAATGCCACTAGGATGAATTACATAAAAACAAATAATATTCAAGGGGAGTTTGTGATACCAAATCTGTATTTTTAGAAATGCAGTCCGTGTGTTTCTATTTACTCATCTACCAATTTTACTCTACAAATAAATGTTTTTTAAATCCACATAAGTAAAAGTATTTAAATGTGCATTTGAAGAACCTTACATTGATTCAGTATCTGTCATATTTAGGTGTGTTGTGCATTCACAATGTATTGGATATACAAAGGTCATGATGTGTTCACATGACAGATCACACTGCAGAATCTTACTGTCCAATATTTTCAAATGCAGTTTCTTGCAATATCGATACAGTTACTTTAACCCTAAATGGATCACACGCTCAAACTCAAAATATTGTAGATAATGGTTTCATCTGAATTCTGTATAATTAAACAAAAGATGCTTGTACGTTAAACTTCCAATTATTGAACAATCTATCAAAAAAATATATATATGCATGCCATACTGTTAACTCTAATCCTAGCTGTGGCTGCTAAAATATAGATACAAGAATAGCATTTGGCGAGTCTTCCTAAAGCTACACGTTCTTTTCAGTAGCTACGGGGTTTCTTCCTTGGGGACAATGGCTTTCTCTCTGCTGGTGGCTGGGGTGCTGCTTGGTATATATTGGATATATTTCAGTACATTGCTAGGAGATGTATTTAACCATGTCCTTAGATCCTTTAGATGTATATTTCTCTTTAAATGAAACTGACATCCATAAATCGTATTGATGACAAGTTCACATGCAAGGAGTTATAGACATAATCTACTTGTCGAAATCGAGAAATGTACCTGAAGATTGCTTTCTGCAGACTTCCTACACTTCTGACATAGGCCTTGATTTCATTTACCAAATGAAAAAAAAAAACTTTTCAAATGGTTTACCATAACTTGTTTGTTTTTTCTCTAATACGTGATCATTCGGAGGCTGATCCAAACAAATTAAATTGAGGTCATAGTGTCCTGGACTTGATGGACTTCTCGTAGCATCCCCTTTCCTGTTTTTATTGCTACTCAAAAGTTAAAGGTATTGATACAGCTTCATTGTAAATAACATTTTGTTTCATTAAAGCAGCACTGCTGAACACATGGGTACCTTTTAAATAATAATAACAATAATAAATTGGTATGTTAAAATATTTCAAACATGCTTAGATTAAATTAAAAAAATATTTATAATAAAACTACCTGTAAGTTTTATATGCTGGTGAAAACACAATTTCTGATACAGTGTCAATACAGTCCAAAAATATTTAAGTCATGATTACAGTTTTTTTTTTTTTTTTTATTAAAAAGTATACCTCCTTGTGCACATAAAATAATGACACGTTTTGCACATTTATGCTTGCTAAGTATAATTCTGGAATAATTGTGATTACTTTACATAATCTTAAATATCTATGTTCAAATGTTAATTTTTTGACCCACATATTTTTCACTTTGGTCGTTACTATGCCACAATCACTGTTTAGTGAATAAACAACGTATGTATCATCAATGCAGTTTACATATAAAATAAGATTTCAGTTTTTCCATTTCCATTCTTTTTTGTGTGTGATTAGAATTTTAGGATTAGTAAATGGTGTGTTAGGTTTCAAGCAAAATCCTAAACATATTTTTTTTATTTTCTAATAAAACAAGAAAAGATATTTAGGAAAAATGCAGTGAACTCTTCACCTGGAATGGAAGCGATTGGGTGAACTCTGGGGATTACATAATTTAGAGGAAAAACTTTCTTTACCAGCATCAGACTTCTCAACATAATATAGGTTGCTGTCTCAAAAAACATCTCCGTGCGTTGGTTAATGGGGAAGTGGGGGCCCTTCAAACTGTTTAGTTTACTATATGTTTTCAGTTATCCGCAAGGTAATTCCCCCCCCCTTTTTTTTAATACTCCAGGACGGCTGCTAGACACATGTGTGTGCAGCAAATGGAATCTGAACTTAGTTTAACAGCCTCATTTATTCCTGATGGTTTAAATTATTTCATCACAATTAATGACACCCCCTCAGCTTCCTGTGCAGTGCTGCCAGATGTTCGGAGACCACAAAGCCACTCTCTTCTTTGACGGCTTGTGACAAGTTGTCCTCTGAAGGACATTCCCGAGGTGAGCAGGGCAGGATGAAACCTTTGTGAGCCTAAGCCCCTGCTCTGCCGCCTTTGGTTTCCATGGTGAGTGAAGCAGGAAGGTAGGATAAAGTACAGAGGACATTACAATGAGGCCAAAACAAGTCTGATGTGGGTGATGATCACAGCGGAGATTGCAATGCCAGCTCTATTGCGTGAGTGAAAATCAACACACAGGCAGATTTCGGTACTACAGCCTTTTCTATGGAGCCTGTTAGAAACAAAATTCAATCCAGAGAAACTGCAACGGAAGATGTTATCATTTATTAACCTCTTCATGGCAAGGATAAGGCAAAAAAAAAAAAAAAAAAGTAAAATAATATGTATTTACTTTTAAATACAGGCTGGGAAATTAAATATTATTCCCCATGTAAGTTTTTGTTTTATTATGAAGAAAGATGCAATTAATTTAATATTTATTTATTTTATATTATTAAATAAAATGTATTTTTAAAAGGCCAACAGATTCCACAGCGCAGTACAATTGTAAATCAAAAGTAAATTATACAAAAATAGGCTGAAGGAAGCCCTCATATAGTCTGTAGGCAGTCAATGATTTGGTTTTCACTAAACTGTTATTAAAAGCTAATTTAATAACTTTTTTTTTTTACTTAAAACAAATCACAATTTAATTGTTTTTAGTTTTAATTTTAGTTTTTTGTTAAGGATGCACTAGAATTTCTATAAATAAAACATAAATGTAGGTAATAAAAAATAATTTCTTTAGAAATGTTTATAACCTTTAATCTGTAATTGTAAAGAGTGAAGGGTATACTTTTTGCACAGGACATAAGTTAATTGTGATTTTTACTTACTGCATAGTGGAATGCTTGTGGAACCATAAACATTAGGAAGCTGGGGCAAGTGACATTTCATCTGATAGAATTGAACAAAAACATTTTAAAATAAACACTAAAAAAATGCAGCAAATCACATTGCCACTATAGTTTAATACTCAAGAACAAGGAGAGGGGGGAAGTATCATGTGTCCTGCACAATGTTAGATGTCCAAAAAAAAAACTGAAGTAAAATTTTACGTTAATTTATTTATTTGTTTTTTTGAAGCTAAAAAACAACAACTAAACAAATATAATAAGTGTAAACTCACCACAAATGTTTTGACACCTAGCTATACAACCAACAAACATGTATTCCCACCCCTATAGTTATTTATTTAGATCAAGCCTTCAGCACCCCTTCATCTAAACAAAAATGTGAAAAAAAGTAATTTTACCTTTTTTTTTCCAGCGACGAAATCAAGTCCAACAGCCACTCTTCCTGCTACCTGTGACGTCACACTAAAGCATCTAACCGTCCAAACAATGCTCCTCGTAGAGGAACATTGGGGACTAAATTGTAGTCTAGCTGAAATAAGATTGACGTTGGAGGCGCCTCCAGTGGTTGCCAGAAAGGCAATCACTAGGATGTATTTAACCCAGCAATGTAAGCATTGCTGTATTTACTAAAAGGCATTGTTTTTCACACGCAGAGTTAAAACTGAAGGACCCCTGCCTCCACATTACTTCGTTTAGATGGTGCTTTTAGAGGTCCTTAACAAAAAAAACAAAAAAGCTGTGTTTAAAACAGTGCCCATGTACCTGCAGGAATGCAAGGTGTAGTCTGAAACACATTACCTGTATATGCTCATTAACATGTCAAGCTGGGAACTCTTCGAAAGTTGTGGAAACATTATTACTGGGGTTGTTGCGCCCAAGGTATACATAGAGAGAGAGAGAGAGATGGTGGAACTTGTAAAATTAACCTAAGAGTAAGATGGCACAATAAATACAATTTATGCCTCTGATACACTAAAAGTCAAGTTGTACAAACTTTGTTACTGATTTCTACAATGACAGGTGAAATAAATAGCCATCTTGGCTATTCACTAAGGACAAATCAGATGCAAAGGCATATATTGCTGCCAAATAACGTGTTCAAACTCACTAACTCCTCTTAGGAAACAAGGGCAAACGAGTGCCCATACACAATATTAATCAATGTATTATGTGAATGGGCTGCTTGGAGCATCTATATCGCACATGTGAGCTTTTTGCTATTCATTTCTTTTAGAAAAACGCAGCACATGTATTCAGGAACATCACCATCTTGATGGAAGTGACAGGCAACTTACGTGGAGTTTTATATGAAAAGACTGACCCATTTGGGCATTATGTATGGAAAGATACTATAGCAATCAATTCACAGTTGAGATTATTCTGATATCTCTCATTTCTCCTTACAGTTATATTTTAGGATCATTATATTGTTATAAAATAACTAATGAAGAATGAGAGGTACATGAATAATTTGTATTTTAAATTCATCAGCGAGAGAGCATGGAAGAGCTATTTCATTTGTGACAGTGTGATAGACAAACCACTATAACTGCAGTGATAAAGTCTAGTTCAACGTCTTCCAACTGTTAGACAACTTCCATAACTCTCTGCTATAGCTATAAAGAGACACAGAGTTATGGGACTCACAGTCCAACAAGGCCTGTGAGGCTACAGTTTATCATCACCTGTGAGCTAAGCGAATCCAAACTAATTTAAATCATAATTCTGCCAGCTATTGGTAAACTAGAACAAAATATACCTTTAAACAGGGACACGACAAAAAATTTTGATTTCAACATCTGTGTTGGTTTCCTCACGTAAAATGATGATTGTAACCAGACTGAGTAGTTTTTTTTTCTCTTCTTTTTTATATACGTGAACGGTTTTAAAAAAAAAAGTTTCTTTTGTTCTTTTATGGGTTTTGCTTCAGATATGAAATTAACCGGGACTTCTGACAGTGGAAAATCATTTCCTTCCATGAGCTGAGAAGTTTTTACTCTAAGTCCACGGGGTTCCATCAAAGATTGCAAAAATGAGGTAAATCTAGCCCTAAGCACGAGGAGACCTGGGCCTCCAAATAATATTTTTGCTTTATATTGCACCTAGAAAAATGCTGCACCTAGCATCTTTACTGGGGGGGCGCTGACCTTCTTATTTATTAAGGTAGCACTTGAGTAAGTCTTCAGTGCTCCTATGTCCAATGGTAATGAGTCAGCAAACACTTTCTAGCAATCCAAGTGAATGAATAACACCAACAATTGTAAATATAACTGTGACAAAAAAATGTTATAACAATTGCATTCAAACTAAAATAAATTCTTAACATTCCAACGAGTTTTGATAAAGGGCCTTTTCTGCTGCAATTCAAGGACCAGGCACATCCAAAGCCTATCAGTAAAACTAAAAAGTAAAACGATTTCCCTTTGAACAGTATAAGTTGGCTGTACATGATCATATTGTATAGTAAATATGTATTTACTGTACATATTGCAGTAAAATTGAATTAGTAAAACTGTTGCCATTATAGCTGAGTACAGAGAATGAGCCAACAATTTGCTGTAGATATCTGATCTGTGTTCTTGCATTAGGCTAACAGTTCATGTGAACGTGTCTGATATTTAGTAAATTTTTATATACCACATGCCTGTATTAGGCTACCTGTGTGGGTATATATGTATATTTGTATTTATATATATATATATATATATATATATATATATATGTGTGTGTGTGTGTGTGTATATATATATATATGTGTGTGTCAAAATATTTACTGACTTGACACCTGTATACCCACTTCTCTGAGCAATGTGCCTTCTCCAGCTAGCTACACCACCTTGGGCCTCCAGTCCACTGCCAATGGGTCAAGAAGAAGCCTTCTCGCACAGAGTTCTGCAAGAGTGGAATAATATCCCACAAAATATCAAATATGCCAGCAGTCTTAAAGTCTTTGATACATGCTACCTAAAACCATTCTGCAGCACTTCCTGTTCACATTTAATTGTAACGTAAATGCCCTATGTTAAATACAATCAAGACCTTAAGTGATAAAACCTCTTTGAATTAGAACTTTTTATGATTATCTATGAAATCCTTATTAAGAGCATGAAGATGACTGCACCGTTTTGTTTTTTTTACACAGTCTTTAGTGACTTACAATAAGAAGTGGAGAGATATCTCCTACAAAAGTTAAGACTTTCCAACTTTGGTTTTCATAAACCTTAGTGAAGAAAAGCAATTTTTCTTTAGAAAGTGAGGTCAATGAAAGCTGCCGATAGAGCTATACATCCTATCTTGAACTTGGATTTCATGTTAAATGAATTTTAATTACCAGAACTTTTGAACTTTGAAAGAACATTGAGTTCTGTAACACATTCAAAGGAAGTACTAACTCTAAAAATGAAATGTTAACACATACTATTGTTGTTCTGTTGAGTCAATAGGGCTATAGAACCTTACCATGCAGTCAAATGAGGCTATGTCAACTATTGGCACCAAATAAGCACTGGGTAGGTATGATTTAGCACATTTCATCCATGCAAGATTTTTGTTTTACAGCTAATTTACGTCTTTGTGGTGTTCAACAGGCTTGTCTTTTCTCCTTATGTGCCACAAAATGTATTAAGAAGCACTGTGAATCATCATGTCCCTTGATAAAAAAAAAAAATGTCAGTTGGAACAATAACAAAAGTCAAAGTATTAATAGGTATGAAGCAATTTAGAAATGTATTAACGGGATTCTAACAGTGATTATTAGGTCAGATACGTAATATACACACTGGTGGCATTGTGCCATTTTCGTTGGATAAAAATTGGATAAACAATGACTGTCCTCCAGTTGATCTTACCATCCATAATTAGGATGAAAGCAATGAATGGACCACCTACACAAGCTACAGTCCCAAGCAGAAATTGAGCAATTTGTTCTTGCATTGAAAGTTAACAGCTGAATTGAAGCTCCAGCAAAGTGAAAAAATGTCTTTCCTAGGATTTGCACAATATACTGCAGTAAACAATCAGTTTTAACAACACTCTAGTTAGACAACACTTTCTCAACAGTCTTAAAGCCACTATAAACCAAAATGATATGATCTTAATCCAAATATTGTCACACTGAGCAATGGAAAAGAATGCTGAGCCAACAAATAATAATCAAAGTGCGTTATTGCATGCAATGAAGATTTCAAATACAACACGATGCAAAACACATGGCATTAACATAGAGTCAAGTGTCTTTATTCTATGATACTATGCTGGTAATGGTTAAATCAACAGATATCAATGAGTATTTGTTTAAATGTCACCGGTACTAAAAAGGTTAAAAGTTACTGGGAGGCTACATGTATTTTTGTTGCAATGCCAGAAACACTCGACACTGCTCTACACTGTACAACACTCTGAAAATGTGTATAACCAAAATAAACAGCCTATATTCTTCAAACCACTGAACCGAGGCAGAAGGGCCTCATTCTGCCGATCTGGAACTGCAGCCAGGAATTAACAACAAAAAAAAATAAAAAAAATTGAAAGTGAACTAGGGAAGGGAAGGAGGAGAGCAATATAAACTTTAAACTCTCATGTAGGGAAAGTTTAGCCTGTGTGTCCCTGGCAGATGTGGAAAGGAGATGAAATGGGTGAGGGAGAATAGAATATCCCCTCATTGCAGTCTCGCTCAGGGGAGATGGAAAGAGGTCTGAAAGGATCTCAACATCTGGCAATCATTTGTCAAGATCTGGGAAGAGAAGAGGCAGAAAAGTTTCTGGCTCTATCGTAAGATGAAAAGACAAAAACCATGTGTCACACACACACATCAGTCCTGCTCCGGTAAAATGACTGCTACACCCAGAACTACACACCCCTCTTGGTGCTCTCTCTGTAACCCATCTTAAAAAAATTCAGATACACTCCTCGGTCACACGCAAACCTATTATGTCACATCTTAAGCAGCTGTGCCACCTACTCATTGCTGAACTTTAGCAGATAGGTTGGATTCATTTCACCACTATGCAGCAACAGAAATGTTTTATCCTATGAGAATACATCCTAGCATTCGTTCAGCAGCATACTAGCATGTTGTTATTCGCTCCGTGCAGTTTTAGTCTAGTAGTAAAGTTAGAAAAGTACTATATGTGAATTTGCGCAAAGACTATATTAAGTTGTGGCAAGAGGAATAATCACATCCTTTGCTCACAATCAGTTTTAAAGGGACACTCAAGGTTTCACTCTTTTTTTAGAACAAAAGAAGGCCCCAGTAATTTACACAAATAAAGGATGCCTCTCATGATATATAGAGGCTCACTCAATGCAAAAGGTACTAGGACCATGCAGATAGCCCTTCAGTTGCACTTTGCATGCCCTGAGTGTGGTCGGCTGGGAGGCACACACCCCTTCTATAGGTATCCTGACACTTTACTAAGTAGAAAATGTACAAAACGTGACTTTCACAACTCCCAATTAAAGTGTTCAATGATGAAGTGCAATTAATATGTCGGCAAATGACTTCCATTTAAGCAGAGAAAATACCTGAATATATACTCAAATGTTTAATTTGCAGATACAATATATAGGAGTAATCCTGCTATGAAAAATAGAAATGTCATCGAGTCTCACGAAAGCAAAGTGAGGTGTTCCGATCCCAGACAGGATGAAACGCATGCATGGAACGCATGACGTCATCACGTATAAGATGCAATGAGGACAGAGGGTGGAACCCAGAACCGAAAGCAGGAAGAACACAAAGAAACTTATGAGAGCATCACTGGAATCATTAAAAGAGGTTTATAAGGACTGTGGTGGGGAGGGGGTTTTATTAATTTTATGCACTTTATATTGATTATACTTCATATTGTTGCAATTTGCCTCTCTTCCTTTATACTGCATTGACACGAAAAATAAAGCTAAAGATCAGGGAAGATGCCTACCAAAGTACTATTCTGAAGGCTATAAATTGTGAGTGGCCAACTGGCTCGTATACATATCATTTGAGCTTTCTATACTGTTTTGTCATGTTTATGACATTTATATTTTTCCTATCAGGATTAAACCTGTATATTGTATTTGCTTGACTAAGTAGGGTAGATAGATAGACAGACATCCATACAGACAGACAGATAATAGCCAGAATACCATAGTGTACAATGAAAAAGAAATGTAAAGCGATTCATGCTGCTTACTCAATGAATATGATTTTTAATAAAGGACAAATGTTATATTTACCATATTTATTTAAACAAATTAAAATAATAATCATTACTGTGTTTTGAGTATTGTATTTTTACAGTAATAAACATGCACGTTACACAACACACGTTGGCTGAGATTATCGCAGGGTAAGTAAAAAAAATAAATAAAATAATTAAAACCGGTGGTGACAACTCAATAGCCATAGTAGCTTTTTTCTGCAGTGTATGCAGGGTTGAAAAAAAAAAGACAAAGTGGCCCTGAACACAATGCTACTAGTCTGCAGAGACCTCCATTCATAGTGCAGCATCTGTGTGTGAGCGCAAGGTCGCTGCTTTGCTATTCCAAGAAGACAGGGAGGGGAAAAATAAAGAGAAAAAGAGTTTCCATCCAACTTTACAGAAACAAGGTCTGGGAGTGACACAGTCTTAAACAGTCTTTAACACTTAGTTATAGGCCACAAATGTAACGGTTCCTTCCATTCTCTTAACGCCATTCCATTTTAAATGCCTTTTTTGGCAAAGTACCCATTAGCGTGTGTGGCCTTTTCCAACAGCTTCTGGTCTCTTAAAATTATAGGCCCTTCTTCTTCCTGCCATAAGCGACGGTATAACTATTGCAGGGAGGAGGGAATGTGAAAACCTGTACAGAGAATTAAGTGAACTTCTAACCTGGTATAGCACTCAATAGTATAATGGCTGCCTGTCTGCCAGCGCCCACACAGCCTTCAAATAAGGAAACAGCAATAGTACTGTGTCTGTGTCTGTATGTGTGTATATATGTATTACATGATCTACCTGTTATTTTACAGGTAGATACCGTTTTAGAATCCCGTTTTCAATAGTGACATTGACCTATGCAATTATTCCCCTTAATCAACAGGTTCTAACACACAGATCATATATGTATAGTTTGGGGTCCTTTTAAATGACAGCACCTAATATAACTGATTCCCAGGACTGCAACTTCTGCCAATCTGGGGCAACACTCAGACATGTATGTCTCATTGCTGCCCTTACAGTTAGTTCATTAACCCCTACACTATCACAGCACCTTGGACTACACATTAACCCCTACATTACCCTAACTCACTACACTTCACTAAACATTTATCCAGTGGTTCCCAAAGTTTTTGAACCAAGACATATTTCAATGGAAAAGAATCCCCAAATTATTTTTTTCTGTTTACCTTTTTAGCTAAGGTCACATTTATTTAAAGAAATATGCATTTATTACTTTATTACTTTAATTCAGTTGCCAATTGTAATGCTGTGAATTATTACAAAACACGTTTAATGTATGCATTTAACCGGTTATAGCCCTGAAATTAATGTGATTGTGGCACACTTTGAGGTGGCTTGAGGCACAACAGTGTACCAGGACATCCTGTTTGAAAACCACTGCATTAATCCCTACATTAACATTAAAAAAAATACACTATCAATATATATATATATATATATATATATATATATATATATATATATATATATATATATATATATATATAAAACAATAATACCTATGTACCAAATTACACTTTATACTACCACTTTAAACTTACCTCTACCTAACTATAAAACCCTTAACTAACCCCAAACTAATATATATAGACAGACATTTATTTTCAGTCGTGATGTCTCCAGAAACCCCTTATGGTATTACGTTCATTATGTTCCCATAATGCACAGTCGACTATTATGTGTGTATTGTATATGAGTGCATGCATGTGAGTATGCATTTGTGTACAAATTATACTTTTTAAATCATGTCTCAATTCTAAGCAAAGTGACAAAGTTAACAGAAGATCCCATGTGTCTTATTTGATAAAAGTGTCAATTCTACTAAAGTGCCGATTTAAAGAGAATGTCCTTAGTTACAAGTTAGGAGACAGTTAGGAGGGTTTATTGTTCACTGACATACAACTACAGCTCAAAGTAGAAGGCAATACTTCTCATGGGCTTCACTATGAGAAGCATTGGATTGGACTTAATATCATCAATCATAAGTATCATAATGAAGGCTGGGTTTAGGAGACTTTATATATTTATATGTTTATTTTTACATTGGTGTGTTCCTTTTACAATCAGCTTGAATATGGGTTGATGAGAAATTTGCCAAATTTCCTTCAAGTCATTTGACATGTCAGTTGTGTGAATAGACACCCAAAGTGTCACATGAATATGGCTCAATGCTTCAATCTGCCAATTAGACACATGAGCCAAAATTAAATGCATTGAGACTTATTGTGCTCATATTACTATGAACAAACATGAATAAAATGTAGAGAGTAGTTGTAAATGGAACATTTTCAAATTTGACAAACGTGGTAAGTGCCTTAGGGTTCTGCCCTGGGTCCATTTCTCTTTAATCTGTTTATAAATAAAGTTGCCATTGAAAGTCATTTGTCAGTGTTTGCAGATGACACACAACTTGGTAAGAAAATACAGTCTGTGCATAATATAACTTCTATGCAGAGGGCTTTGGATAAATTGGGGGATAACATTAAATGAAAAGGACTTGGTAACAATGATAAATTACAAACTGGGCAACAGGACGCAATGCTAGTATGTCATGACAAAGTTTAACAAGTTGATGTTGTGTAAAAAATGGAATATTGAGGTAATTTTGCCTCTTTGTAAATCAATGGTAAGACCCCACCTTGAATATGCGGTGCAATTTTGGGCACCTAAAAGAAGGATATTGCAGAACTAAAAAATAGACTCACCTTGATCATGGGGTGCAAATTTGGGCACCTGCTTTAAAGAAGTATAAAAAGTGCAAAGGCGAGCTGCACAAGTAAAGCGTCTCTGTAATAAAAAAATGAATGAAAAGATATCAGATAAAGTAGGGACTATTTTATCTTAGGTATTTTCTTTACAGTAGACAAAGCTTGAATAAAGGTGGAGCCACCTTTTGTCAAGCCTTGTTAAGCCATCAGTGGATCCCTCAGTCATCAGAGAGTACAGCACTGTTGTCAGCCCCCAGAGCTGAAAAGGTCCTCGTGGAAGGTAAGTAAGAATTATTTTCCCCAGCACCCTGAAGCCACCATAACTGAAACTGAAAGAATTCGAAAGACCCCAGAAGGAGACAGAGCCACTTTAATAAGTGGGATGGAAAACATTAATTATAAAGAAAGGCTAGAAAATCTGCATTTGTTTTCTTTATTAAAAGACTTCCCAGAAGGGATATGATAGCACTATACAAATATATCCAGGGTCAGTACAAATCACTATGTGCTAACCTGTTTATTAGCAGGAATATACAACAAACAAGAGGTCACCTATTAAGACTGGAAGGAGGTTAATTTTGTTTACAGTAGAGGAAAGGGTTCTTTACAAAAAAAACTATAATGATGTGAGATTCTCTGCCTGAAGACATTGTTTTACCAGATTATATAGATAATTTTTACAAAGCCTGGATGTTCTGTTGTTGTTTGTTTTTTGCAAAATCAGAATATTCATGGATATAATTAATATTTGTGTGAGCAGGTTGTTCCAAGGAAAAATCTGAGCCACTATTTAGTCAAGAAAGATTTCCCCCCATTTTTGGCAAATTGGAAATTGCTTCAAGTAGGGAGGGGGAGGGATTGTCTTCTTTTGAGCAAACAGAAATAAATTGATTCCCAGGTTTGACTTAATGGACTTTTTTCAACCTAGATTAGATTATGTAACTATATAATAATAAAGGCAATACAGTTTAATGCAGGGTTATTTACTAAAGTGAGAATTGAAAGTGAATTTCACATTTAACCTGACTTGGAGAAATTTTCCAGTGTGGCTATTTCGACCTCAAATTTGAAATTCACTTTAAATTCACCTTTAATTTCTATTTTAGTGAAAAACCCTGTGCATGTATATGTATATGCACACACCCATGGTATGTTAGTGTAAGGTTTATTGAAACGATACGCCCGCGGTAGTGAAAGTTTATGAGCCCTTCCTAAAACAACTGATGCTGGAATCCTGGGAACAACCTCAGTGCTTTAGTCAGATTCTGATAGAAAATGTGACAAACAGGAAATGTCTGTTAAATAAGGTTAAAAAAAAAAAGGAAAGTATTGTCCGAAAGGACCCCATGAGTAAGCAACACACCACCAGCCAAAGGTCAGGCCCCACACTACTTCTCTGTTATTTCTCACATATGATTAAGCAAGTGAAATACTCATACTTCATGTTAACTCTTTTAAAGCCAACGTTCTGAATTTTAGAATTGGAAGGGTTAAAACACAATTAAAGCCTTTTTGTTTAGAGAAATATGATTTTCGATAGCCTAACTATGATAGCTACAATAATAATAATGAAAAGAAATGGATTTACTTCTACTGCCAATGATAAATTACATTGTTTGGTTTTTTGTTTTGCTTCTTTTGTAATGATAAACTCACCGGAAAACTGCAATGTGTTAATTTCAACATGTAGATTGCATTCACACTTCTTCATTTTACAAAGGTTCCACCCAAATTCCTATGACAAGTATCAAAACACAACTCACAGATCCATGTGACTTTCAAATATGTCGTTATGTCACTTACAGACGATGACAGTATCACTGATGTGGGATCATTGATATAAGAGGGCCTGGTCATTCAGGAGAACTAGGGCCGACCCCATGGCAAAAATGAGAGGAAATGCACACCTTGATAAAATATCATATCTACAGAGAAATTTCAAAATTAATAGCAATTTATTTATTGCTATGCGTTTTTGGAAAAAGCATTGTGGAGGGAGTTGGAGATCGATCTATCCACCTATTTATTAATCGACGACCTGTCTGTCTTATTTTTTTTTTCATAAAAATATCTGTATGAGGGTGTAAGTCAGGGTTTATGAAGGGTTCACTTCAGTTAAAGCATGTTTGTCAACATCGAATTACCTCAGGAAATGTACCTACCAGGTTGTCAGGTTCCTATCCTGACTAGCAAGACTTTTTCCGTTTGATACTGTTTCTTTATATACAATACCTGGTTCTCGCCTCTAGTGACCTCCAACCCTCACCTGTATAACATGACATCAAGTTCTACTATAAAAGGCCACACCCGACAAAGCAAAATGCCTGGACATATAACCTCTTACCCAAAGAGACTGAACAACTGCAACCCTATTTAAGTATTTATATTTCTGTTTAGTTCTATTTAGTTGTTTTCTTATCCTGTTCTAGGGCATATTGCCTAAATCCTGTTTTTCTATTTCTCCTGTATATAGAACCTATAATCTCTCTTATAGGTTTATATTGTGTTATACTTCCTATATCTACAATTATAGGATATCCTGTGTTTACTAGTATGTAAAAATATCAAATGAAGACCCTGCAATTTAACCCCAGTTTAAGTTTCATCCCAGACCTGCACAAGATCATGACACAGGTATATGCACTGACATACATCCTTCCTCATATATGTACCACAAGGCCACACACTTTTACAGTTTACCACACACATTGCCACACTCAATCACAAACTCTCTCACACACAAGCACATCCCTACAGAGAGATCTGTAAAGCTTCAAACTTTAGTGAACAGGCTAATCATAATTAACATGAGCAGTTTCAGAAAAAACAGTGCCATTTACTGTTTCTGATATTTCAGTTAAAACTCATTTCAAGCTGCCAGTTCTAAATTCAATTCATTGCCACAATTTCAACAGGCATCAAAAACTTTCCTTAACTCACACACTTAAATATCCTGACAACGTGCATTCCGGCCAGGCTGACCTGCCATTAACGCGGGCTGTCACGCCATCTTTCAGGGTGGGTCAGATCTGTTGGTGTGAAGCCCACTTAACCTCCCTCCCACTGGCATCTCGATTCGCAGGATGCTGGAGTTGGGAGTATGAGTTACACATACTCAAAAAACTTGACTCACATACTGTCACATTCCTGCTTCCAGAGTGAGCGTCTGATGGCAGCAAGCAAAAGCCTTTCAACATGTTACATGCTCCTGTGTCAACAAAGGAGTTACGATTGTGAAAAAGTGAAAATCACATGTTCTATAAAAAGGTTAAAGAGGGACGCATAATTTTTTCCATTAAAAGATAACTCTTCATCAGACTTAAATATGTGCAAGGTCACTAAACAGGGGCTGGGCTACTGGCTGGGGATATCTAAAATCATGCTGTTTTTATTTAGCAAACACAATAGAACACAAATATCTGGCAATACATCCTATATTAACCCCTTAAGGACGGAGCCAAATGTACACGTTGTGAACAAAACGAAATGTAAACAAAACCTGGCATTTGCGCTACATGTCTGTCCAACCGTAATTCACCTCTTTCATATAAAATGCACCCACCCTTATTATATATCATTTTATTCAGGGGAAACAGGGCTTTCATTTAATATCAAATATTTAGCTATGAAACATGGGAGAAAATACGATTTTTCTTTATTTTTTTAGTTCTTCATGACATTTTAACGGTCAATGTCATAATACTGTTTGCTTTTACTGCAATAAAATACACATATTTGTATTCAGCAAAGTCTCACGTGTAAGACAGTACAACCTATGTACAGGTTTTATGGCGTTTTGGGAAGTTCCAGGGTCAAATATAGCACGTTACATTTGAAATTGAAATTCGCCAGATTGGTTACGTTGCCTTTGAGACTGTATAGTAGCCCATGAATGAAATTTACACCCATAATGGCATACCATTTGCAATAGTAGACAACCCAAGGTATTGCAAATGGGGTATGTCCAGTCTTTTTTAGTAGCCATTTGGTCACAAACACTGGCCAAAGTTAGCGTTAGTATTTGTTTGTGTGTGAAAAATGCAAAAAACGCCAATTTTGGCCAGTGTTTGTGACTAAGTGGCTACTAAAAAAGACTGGACATACCCCGTTTGCAATACATTGGGTTGTCTACTATTGCAAATGGTATGCCATCATAAGGGTAATTTTCAATTGTGGGCTACCATAGGGTCTCAAAGGCAACCTAACCAATCTGGCGAATTTTAATGTGAAAAAAATGAAACGCAAGCCTTATATTTGAAGCTGTAACTTTTAAAAACACCATAAAACCTGTACATGAGGGGGTACTGTTGTACTCGGGAGACTTTGCTGAACACAAATATTTGTGTTTCAAAACAGTAAAAAGTATCACAGCAATAATATTGTCCGTGCAAGTGCTGTTTGTGCGTGAAAAATGCAAAAAACTTCACTTTTACTGGCAATATCATCGTTGTAATACATTTTACTGTTTTGAAACACTAATATTTGTGTTCAGCGCAGTCTCCCGAGTAGAACAGTACCCCCCATGTATAGGTTTTATGGTGTCTTGGAAAGTTATAGGGTTAAATATAGTGCTAGCAAATTAAATTCCCTTTACTTTTGGCATGGGTTGTCAGGCAGGTCCCGCTAATTGTAATTAATTAAGATACCTAATTATGTAAAAATATTACATAAAT
Source organism: Pelobates cultripes (assembly GCA_933207985.1). NCBI lineage: Eukaryota > Metazoa > Chordata > Amphibia > Anura > Pelobatidae > Pelobates > Pelobates cultripes. The sequence goes on along the minus strand of OW240916.1, from coordinate 124,239,472 downwards.
ATATATGTAGAATTAATATATGTATATATATATATATATATATATATACGTATGTGTATATATATATATATATATATTTATATAATTTTTTTAAAATATTTTTATTTATATATAGGTATATATATAGTGATATATATGTATATATTTATGTATATACATATATATATTATTTCGTTCTACGTGTATTTTGATATATATATATATATATATATATTAATTTCACAATACAGTTAGAACGAAATAACACACATCTATATATTTTTTAATTATTATTTTTTAATTATTTTTTAAATTTTATTTTTTAACGTATTTACATTTTTTTATATTATATATAAATATATATAACAATAATTATATATATATTTATCAGTATCAGTCTACATGTAATTTGATATTAATATATATATATATAATTATATATATATAAATAGTAAAATACACCTAGACAGTGTACGTGTGTGTATGTATATGTGTATATATATATATATATATACTTAGATATATGATCTATATATATATGATCTAAGTATATATTATTATTTATTTTACACTTTTTAATTTATTTGATTTTATTTTCAGCCAGCAGGGGGACCACCTGTCATTACAGGCAGTCCCCCTGCTGGCAATGCTGCAGCCAGCTACCCCCGGCCATGTGATTGTGGGGTCCTCGCAAGGACCTCACTCTCACATGGCCGGGGGGCTTCCAGGGGGTCGGACGTGCCGCGGGGGGCTCCCTGGGAGTCCCCCCAACCGCGATCGCCGGCGATCCCACGCCGGCGACCGGGTAAGTAGGAAAAGTCCGGAGGGCGTACTATTACGCCCGGCGGCGTTTAGAGACGCTTAGAATAGGGCGTAATATTACGCCCTCCGGTCTTAAGGGGTTAATATAGATAAAGAAACATGGGAAAAGCAAATCTGGGCAGGGAAAGTAAAAGAAAATAAATAAATAAAAAAAACAAAAACCGCATATTATGTATATAAAACACACATGTTGACATCTGTATCAAATTTGGCCATACTCTCTTATATTAGATCATATACAGCAGATATTTTGCAGAAATGAAAACTATTATCTGCATTTACCTCTATTCAGAATGTAAATATGTTTCTGTTCACACATCCATACTACCTAATATCAGTGTGGCGTTAAGTGTTCATAAACGCTCTGAAATCTGGAGTATTCATCATAAAATTCTCGAACTCAAATCAAGGGAACTCAAGCACGGTCAAATCCAACAAAGACTTAACTTTGAAGAAACTGAATACGCTCTGGAAATAATGAACGGGCCAGTTCTTTCAGACACTGAAACACACCCCGAGTTTTAAGAGTGAATCTCCTCCACTAGATACCAACCTGTATTGAATGACAGGGGCAAAATATCTTTAAAATATCTACTATTCATTTAAACAAATGTCCTAATAACTTGCATTTTAGGAGTAGGCAAAAGATGGTATGCGTGCGTGTGGCAGTGGAAGTGGAAAGGACCACATTTCCTGTTGTGCGCACTACTATAATTTTAATTAAAGACTTGTGCTATATCTGCACATGCCACCATTTGCTCTGCACTGCTTGGCACCTAATTATCAGGCTTGAAGAGAGAGAAATAGACCTTTGAATGTGAATGACAGCAACATGGTGTGTATGAGGCAGGGCACAGGGACTTGAGAATGATCTGTGGGAGGAATTTTATTACAGATATTACAGATGGGGTAGGATAGAAAGGAACATTATGAGAGACGTGAGGATTGCTGAAGAGGAGAACATTTAAACTGGAAGAGGAGAACATTTAATGCTGCTACCACCCCTTTTAACAAGCATGATCTAACAGGAGAATGGAAAGACATAATTGCTTTCGTGGTAGCGAGATATGATCTTTATAGGGCCAGGTACATGATGGCTGAGCTGGGAACATGACAATTTCTAAACATTTAAAGGATCACTCAAAGTACCATAACCATTACAGCTCTCTTTCTTTCAACTTTGCCACTGATTTTGTTATTAATTTTAACTTTCATTAATCAGAGGTTTCCCTTTCTGGGTTAGATATTCAGTCCACAGAGAGTTTGCTACATACTCTAGAATGAATTCCATGATCAGTAACTTTGCACTTTTTAATAAAATTGCTGCCCTCTGTTGCACTGTATTAAAGCATGTATGTGATCTAGAGCAATACTGAGCCAGCTATGTTCCTACAAATACCCTCTCCAAAGCTGCCTATGTGCTAATTGGCAGTAGAGTTTATTCTCCTTCATTGCTGACTGCTAAAAACTGTACATGGCATAAAATCATAATGAAAGTGATATTGCTTTGATGACATTAGTATGATAAAAGTAAACTCGAAAAAAAAGATGTCAATCCTGCAAAAATGAGCAAAAAGTGCCTTTAAAGTGTCCCCTTTAGAGACTGCAGGATTGAAAGCCCAGCTATAAATCTCAGAGGAATCAAAGAAGCCCGAGATAATGCTATTTACAAGTAGTTTTGTGTATGTTCAGCAGAAACAACTGGTGTAACTGTCCTATTATCTAGACTAGCAGGATCTTTACAAATGCATTCCTTAATAAAAAAAATAGAGTTTTCCTTATTAAATTCAATATTAAATGCAGAATTCCTTATTGAATGTAGTAGTAAATGTTGGTTTCCATATTAAATCAGGTTATATATACTTTAATCCTTATTTGTAGTCTACGTTTTCCTATTCTACATTGTTTGTTCCAAACTTCCAAAAGTACCATTAAATCCTCTCACATCTTTACTGAAGCACAAATAGAATCAGTTTCTGATTCATATATTTTTCTAGTTTTGATGATTTGTATAAATGTGAAATTGGTCAGTAGTCAGGAATATAGTACAAGTGATAAAATGTTCTTGTTATTATTTTTTTTTTGCACAATTAAAACATGAAAATATTGTTACTTTACATTATTAATATCATTACCGTTCCAAACTTGGCGTTCAGTCTCAGCGTCTGGTCTTTGATCCTTGGCCTCCCAAATTTCACTTTCATGAATGGATCTACCTGCTCTACCTCGCATTCCTAGCCTGCCCAACTCCCATTGTTGGGGGTGTATTTAATATTTGTAAACTTACAAAATGTGGTCCAAACAAGAAGATGACAGGAAAGCTAGGTAGTATATGAAGACATTGCTAAAAAGCAGGACAGCTACAATTTACGACCCATTATCACTACATCTACTTTTTAGTTTTCTATTATTCTATGACACTGGAGAAAATGAACACTAAAAATGCATTCGGCAAGAAAGTCCTACGTCTATGTAAACCCATGTGATTTGTGTGCACAATCAATGTCTGAAATATCGAATGCCAGTTGTACTACATATATGATGCAAATGAGGCCAACATCATGAATAATGCTAGGCATGGCAGAGGTGTAGTCCATTAGACAGCAAATGCTTTATTAGTCGCCAAAAGTTCTAAAAGTGGAGCATTTACATTCTTATTTTTGTAGTGCAAAGATAAAGATAAACTCATTAAGACATATTGGCAAGATATTATTGAAGACATAAAAGATCACTTGTCAAGGCTGGTGCACTTTTTATGAAAAGAAAGAAAAGGATAAATTAAAAATTGCACTTATTCTGTTGTTAACCTTGCAGTATCAGCCCATTGAGATCAGAATTGTAAGATTAATGAGTAAATAACGTGTTAAGCCTAGATTCCAAGCCGATAACATTTTCTGGCTTCGGCAGCAATACCGGTTGTAAAATAGTTCATGAAGTTTGGACAGTTATCGCTTTGAAAACTGTCTCACAAATTCCAGATGGAAGTCAGAAAATGTTATTGATCAGTTACTGAAGCTGGATTGTAATTTACCCATAAGTTTCCAGGCTGAATGGTTGATTTGTATTAATAAAAATGGTACATAAAATGAACACAATAGTAGCCATCTATCTCAGAACTAATATAGCACATAAACAGGGTTATGTTTCTGTTCTGCTGAGTACCATAAAGTTCATTTTATTAGGCATGTGAAGTTTGGTTTCAAAGGGGTTAATTGTCCTATTTACAAGATATTCAATAGCACAAATGATCAATGGATAAGTAAGTGATGGTAAGTGATATGGGCTCCATTACACATATCTCCCTCTGTACCCAATACACCAGTAAAGGAGATAAAAAGGACTTGTCTGAGTGCAATCAGTGATGATGTTAATGAACATCTCAAAATTGTGTGTAGCTGGATCTACCTATAAATCACCATTTTGCTGGTGGAGCTGATAGCTCATTCAGTTTACAGCTTCCATAAACTCTGTCAATATAACTGTTGGGAAAAGCAAACTCTCATAAATCGGGCACTAATCAGACTGTTATATTCATCAGACAAATCCATCTTCCTTTTATAGTTATAAATAAATTAGGCATCAGTTGGCAATTTTTTTTTTACTTGATTGAAGGAATACAGATTCCGTTAGAGAAAAAAAGAATGTACATGCCAATGTGTAAGTGTCAAATCAAGCAACTACTATCAAACATAAGTACCATAGCCTTAAAGAGATCACATTTGTATTTATGTTTTAAAACCTACTGTACATTGTAAGGATTCATACTTATTATATAGTCAGAACTCAAAAGAATGTAACGTTACACCGTGCTACTCAGCATAACCTAAAGAGTCATAAATAATGGCTGAACAATTTAAGTGTTTTGCCAAGCACACCTCGAGTTACAATTCCCCATAACATCAAAAAATTGCACCTTTTTTGTATGTGCTGGTGTGTGTCTGTGTGTCATGGTGTGTGTATATACACACTCACTGACAAGCACACATACACTCTCACTGACAAACACACATACACTCTTTGACAGACACACAAACACATACAAACTCCATAACAGATACACATACAATTATTTATTTTTTTTACTCCACCCAGCTTCCCTACCTTTGGGAGTGCTGGCATGGAGTCTCTATGTCCCTGTGGTCCAGTGGGGCTGCTGGGTTTAGCGTACGGTCCCTGGGGTCCAGTGGGGCTGCTGAGCAGCTGGTGAGGCCATTTGTTTTTTTTTTAGAAATGTTGGCAGAACCCCATTTTGGTTGTCGGGGAACCCCAGAGTTCCACGGAACACCAATTGGGAAACGCTGGTCTAAGAGAAGACAGGCAATACAAAGTTTAGCTCATTGGCAAAGAGCAATTGGGTGAAATTCTCAACCAATAAGATAGCCCTTCACTGCAGGTCTTAACTCAGGAAAGCTAACAGAAGCTTATAGCTCTCCGGTGGAAGTTGTGCAGACAGGGAACGGTACCCAGGTAAAAAGTATAACTGTTCTAAAATGGATTGACAACTTAGGGGGGAGCACCAGGAACTCCTTGCACCATAGCCACTACTGCAAGCTGTACTGGTTAAGGATCATGGAGTGTTCCTTTAAATAACATTACTGGTGAATAGTAATGAAATTTTGCTGCGATATTGAAACTTTTCCCTTGTTTACCTTATTTACTGTAGATTGACATCTATGTGCTGATGAGTAAGCACATTCTTGTGCAAAGTGCGTAAAGCAGATGCGTTTTGGTTCTGCTATCCCCTATATGTTCCTGTTGAGCCCAATAGAGATTGCTCATATTGAAGATACTCTTGTGGTGTACAGCAGATAATTATTGTTTGATTCTAAATACAAAGAAGAAATGTTTTAAAGAGTTTTAAACTACTAGAATAAAATAATAATATGTTTTTATTTTCTCAGACTTTCATTGTGGAATGAACCCAGTGCACACAATGTTTGTTATGCTGTAATTAATTTCTGAAAGAAATCTGAAATAAAGATATATTTTTTCATTATTTGCAGGAGGTAATGATCATCATCATTATCCCACTTTGAATATTTAAGTAAAATAGTAACAACACTAAGATACTTGCAAATATTTTGCCAAAGTAGAAGTTAGAAAAAAAACTCTAAAAAAATGCAATAAAATATATTTGAAAATAAAATAAACTCCAGTAAAGACAGTTTTTAAAGCACCACAACTCAATGGTTAATAAACCCTAAATTCCATACAACCAACGCTAATACGCAAACAGTTCCATCAATATTGTGAATGCACAGTGCTTGTCTATATTCATATGTATGATACTAATGTGTGCTGCTGTGCTTGATAGGGATGGCCTGACTGAAGTGTGGACACAGTGTTAGCCGAGGGAGAGCATTTAAATGTCAATGCAGCTTTTTTCAGAATTTTGGAAACTTTACCAAATTCAGAATTAAGGCATTGATCTTACTTCTAAAGTGTAAAAATGTGGATCATTTTATCACTGGCATAGTTCTATTAATTATTTGAAAAATTACATTTATTTACTCATTTTCCATTAGAATGACATTCTTTGTGACACAACTCAGACTCAGGCTGCCTTGCTTAACACACTTCACAGTGCTTCACAAAGCCAGCTCCTAGGTCATGCAGTTCATAAACAAACTGACACAACGTTCTGTTGTTAATGACTAAGTTAGTGTGAGTGGCTTTTTAGGCAGTTACAGCCATGCAAGTATATCTGACCTTGATGACCTACTGCAAATTTTAAAGGAACACTCCAACTTTAAAAGTGAATCCATTTATTTGTTCCTTTTTATAGTAAATGCAGTGCCCCCATTGCTTAGCTAAAGAAAATAAATCACTTTTTCTTTTCAGCAGTGATACTATCTTCTTGCCACAGCTCTGGACCACCAATACTGATGCTTACTGGTCCTATCCAACACTACTCACAGAGAAGCAATGTGGATATAGGACATGTGCAGTAATCACTATGCTCCACCAATATATTATTTTTTTATAGAGAAGTATTGAATTAAATGCTTCTCTATGAGAAGTGTTTACTAACCCTTTGAATAAGCACTTATGAATGCATTAATCAAGGGTATACTTTATAAAAGTGCCAATTTATCTTGAAATTGTCTATTTGATATCATAAAACAAAGGGGACAACAAATTAATCCCTTAAGTACTTCAGCCAGCACAGCTCTAAGGCCTTCAATAAAAATTTATATTTGTGCCATTTCACAAAAGGGCTTATCGTTATTATATGCACATCTGGATTGGAGTGTTGAAAAAAACACACAAATCCAGAACATTTTCGATTATTCAACTGTTGTATAACCACACATATCACCTATATAGTCTTTTCCATAAATTTTAGATAATTAAAAAAAAAAAAAAAAAGCATATATAAATTGGCACAACTTTAATACAGGTATAACAGTGCATAGGATGTTAAAAGAAAATGCAAAACACCATAACAACTACAGGCCCATTGTAGTGGTTATGGTGTCAGGAGTGTCTTGGTGCCCTCCTAGAGTAAGTAATCAAACTGTTTAAGAAGAGTTTGATAACTTATCAGGGTTCTGCTGAGCATCCCCTGCCACCTTCTCTGCAGCCTGAAACTCCTTTTAAGCCAATGAGCTGGCCCCGAAGGGCACTGCTTAGCCCAAAGCAATTATTGGAAGCTCCTTGGAGAAACTTCCAGCTCCAGGGAAGTGGGCAACGGGCCTCCGGGGCTCGACAGGTAAGTAGTTAAACCATTTTTAAATGACTTGACTACTTATTCTGTGAGGGTGCTATGATAGTCTACACTACAATGGGCTGTAGTGGTTATGGTGCTCGGACACACAATGGCACATTAAAAATGTCACATCTAAAAATTATAGTTTTGCACTGATATTTTCTGTTTGTTGATTATGAATGGTACAAGTAAAAAATTTAAAGACAAACATTCAGTCATGGTAAGCTTGTTTGCTGGGTTCTTGAACCCTACTCCATTAGTTACTTTATCAAACCAGGCTTAGAAATACCCTTTATGTAATGGACTTATAGATTATGAATGTATCTCATATAAAAAATAAGCAAATAAAAGAAATGTAATACCTAGTAACATATTATATATTAATTAAGCAAGGCTTATTAAAAAAAATTTGTTGCTAAAAGGTGTGAAAATCGAAATTATACTATACTACCCTTTATTTTTTATAAAATGTATATGTGATATATTCCTTTTGTTTGTTTGTCTCTTTAAAGGAACACTACAGCGTTCGGAATACAAATATGTATTTCTAATGCTATAGAGCCCTAGTCGCCCCTTCCGCGGCGAATAAATGGTTAAATGAACCATTTATTTGCTTACCTTAATCCAACGCCGGGTTCCCTCGGCACTGGTGACCTCTCCTCCTACATTGATGTCAGCTCCCGAGTGGAGCTGAATGCGCATGCGCGGCCAGAGGCGCGTGCACATTCAAACCCGCCCATAGGAAAGAATTGAGTAATGCTTTCCTATGGGTAACTTTTTTGAGGCTGGAGGTCCGTGAGGACGTCCAGCGTCAAATAAGTACGAATTACTCTAGTGGCTGTCAGGGAGACTAGAGGCTGGATTAACCCTGCATTGCAAAAATAGCAGTTTCTCTGAAACTGCTATGTTTTCAGCTGCAGGGTGAAAACCAGGGGCACCTGGCACCCAGACCACTTCATTGAGCTGAAGGGATCTGGGTGCCTATAGTGGCCCTTAAAGTTCAAACAACAGCCCTGTTTATCTGCGCAAACAAAATGCAAAGCAACACAATCAAAATAAGGTCTGGGAGAAAATCCTACCACGGTTAATTACTACAGTAAGGATTCAAAGTGATTCAAATTCAAATATAAATTAAGACAAATTATGTATTATATATAATACCAAGGCAAAACCCTGGCAATGCATTTTCTGTCAATGAATCATGAGATATGTGCAATTTCATATCCACTGTTCATCGCTGCAAGTTTTAATTTCATAACAGTTATCTTGAATAACAATTCCTAAAAGTTAAGGTGTCCATTAATATACAAAATCAGCCCACATTCCCTGATCACAAACACCACCCAGCCTGTACAGTGCATTTCAGAAAACTATCAGACATTATAAAGTTTAAAGAAAAACCCTTGCCACATTCCAGCCTGGTATCTTTCCAAGAAATCCCAGGGATGTGTGCAAAGCAGTCCACTGGGGATTTAAACAGCACTGTACAAAAGGATCTTTCAACCACTAACAATAAGCACATAAAAATGTTGTTACAGTTTCCAATAACATGAGTAACCGTAACTGCATTTGAATTCTTCAATAGTCTATAACTATGGAAAACACATTTGTATGAGATATGCTATTACAAAGGCATTACAAACGTAAATCTTTTCGTATACAATGCTGTGGGCAAAAGTGCAAATGTCCATGGTGAAAGTTTAGGGACAACTCTTGTCTCAAAAATATACAGTTTAGGAGTTAGAAATGTATTTTCTAAGTTTTTGCTGGACAACGTGGTGGATGCAAAGCTTTATAAGTGAAATCATTGTATCTCAGGTTCTCAGACTTTATAAAAGGTAAGCCCCCCTATGTGTCGTTATCCTTCTTAGGAAATGTTCTTAAGTAACAAGAACCTCTTTGTCAGTTTGTATCAGCTAAATCCAAAAAAGAAAATTTTTACAGTTATGTACCATGAATTTTAACTTTTTCACTTTCAAATAAAATTAACATCAAATGTCTAAATTAAATGTCTTCTTGCATGCAGTAGTAGATTTTATAACCTCGTTTATCAGTTTGTATGGTTAACGTAGATTTCCAACCTCTGATTACAAGTTCCCTGAGTTCTGAAACTTTTCTCAAGTAGTGTCGAGTGGTTAAATGACCCAGACAGAATTTGTTCTCAGACATAACAACTCAAAACTTCAAATGACTTGAATTTCTAAATGGAATCCCAAATTTACCATTAAGGCATTTTTTGAACAGAACTAAATTAGCCTTCATGTGTTTTTTTTTCAGCTTGGGATAGGGACAGACAGATTGTCTTTAAAGCTTTCACAACCAACTTGCAAAATTATATTGCTGTGAAGTGATAAATCAGTGGTTTGCATTGGAAGCCAACTTCTCACAAACAGTTTCAAGTAAAAATGATTACGGTAACTCTACGCCATACCTGAAAAATTTAATAAATGTTACTGGCAAAGGTGAATAGCGTAAAAATAAAGAACGCACTTAGACAAATCTGCTTCTTCGTGTTCATAACTTTGTGTGGGCTTATGAAATTCCTCTACAAGCTAGTAACTTTTTCTCACTTGGCAAATCTTTGTGACATTTCTTCACAGAACTGCTTATTAGCTTGAACCAGTTTAAAGTCACAGTTAAGTCTAAGGCAGCACCTTCTGTCCAGCGTCTGTTATCCCCAGGCACAGAAGAGTTAAAATACTGCAGGATTGTGAGGTTCACACATGCAGTGACAGTAGGTGTGCTACAATCTCAATTCTGCAAACTACATCTCCAGTTGACCATATAAAAAAAGTTTAACCTCATGAGTGCCAGTACAGGTTTGTAACGCTGACAGATCAATGGCAAATAAGAGTGGGGTCAGCTCTTTATTGCTGTCAAACCCAATGCGGTTAACCCCTTCACTGCCACACAGTGTACAGTAATAAAAATACAAAGCAGCTGGGTAAAAGTTGGCAGAATGTAGCAAAAAACAAGAACCCGTTCTCGAACACCCCACTTAATTTTTTTCCCCTCCCACAAAATATTTTGGCAAGGAGGAATGAAGGGAATATTAGATGTAACATACAGTACCATGAGCTGTTCTGGCCTCTCAGTCAGTATGTAGTACTTAATAGATCTCACTTCTGGCCTTCAACACACAGTGCACAAAATAAAAATAAAAAAAGCATTAAAAATGAGGAGGGAGAGGGACACATATTAAAAAAAAAAATCTCTGGCAGTTTCTAGGCAAAGTCAGCTTTCTCCGCTCTGGTGCATTCCTTTCCCTCTGTCTCCCAACCTCTTTTGCGTGTGTCCTGTCATATTTTCTTCAGCTCTTAATGGTCTGGGCTTGCGAGGAGAACAGCCAGAGTTTAAGGGAAGAGAAAAAGAAAAAAATTGCTTGTAAGTGACTGTCACAGCAGATCAGACTCACATTGGATGGTCATTTTTTCCAAGGGAAGCGTTCCTCTCATAGTTCCTGAGTGTCTCAGTCATCTCCCCCTCCCTCCTCCCTGCCCTAAGCCCTCCCTTCCCTGTGTGTGCTGCTCACCCCTCCTCCACCATGTGCACATACACACACTTACACACTCACTCACACAAACACACACACACACACACCGATAGTTCCTCCTAGCAGCCCCCACTCCCCTTTAAAGTCATGATCTGCTGGTGGAATAAAATATTCATGTGACTTGGGATCTTAAAACAATTCTACAACTCTGTTTTAACCTGAAAGGAATGCACTGTTCTACAGAATAGAACATCAACATCAGTGCTATGTCCCATGTCCTGTCCTAGTCTGGGAAAGAGTGAATAACAAACCAACAAATCAAACAGCAAGTATATGGGATAATCAAAATCACCTTAGAAGTCTAGAAAAGAAGACAACAGAAAACGTCTTACAGAAAAAAAAAAAGCCCTGATCTCTGATACAACCTCTGACCTGCCCTCACATTGTGACAGAGCTTGTGACTGCATGTGTCACTTGAATAGTTATTCACAGTTACAACAGTCCGCAGGGCAGAAGAGGGAAGGGGAAAAAAAGGATTAAAGTAATGTTTTACTCAGCTGAGGCTAATCACTCACACAGTGTATGTACTGGATGGATAGACAGACAGACAGACAGACAGACAGATAGATAGATAGATAGATAGATAGATAGATAGATAGATAGATAGATAGATGGATGTAGAGATAGATATGGATTGAAAGAGAAGATAAATAGATAAACTTTAACAGGAAATATTATTCCTTTCAATTTGCAGCATTAAATGGCACCTTCATTTGGCATAACCCCAACATTTACTCTAGGTGGAAAATGATAAATATGCCTCAGTACAACACATAAATTATTAACTTAAAGGGTCACGTCAGATTCACAGCAGATTAATGTGCATTAATATATACCATGCATTAAAACATGCAAAAATGTTAAAGCATGGCGTCCACCTATGACACATTTCAGCTTGATACTCTAAGGATATAAAAGACGTGCTGCAGCGACACGTAAAAAGACGATCCCATGCATCATAACCTATGTGCAGGGCATACTTCATGGCAGTAAAAATAATTGCAGCATTCAGAAAGAGATATTCTTTCAACTCAATTTTGCAAATGATTTACAAAACATTTTGGGAATTTGACAGAAAACACAAGGGTTGTACTCTAAATGGTGAACAGGACGACGGTGACTGCTGGTCTGTAAAAATGTTAGGCAGCACAGTTGAGTTGAAAAAAAAATTCTAACACATTTTAAAACTCACTGTTTAGTTGATAAAGCCCAGCGGATTCTGTCCTTAAAAATAAATATACAACAGAAGACATTCAACTCATTAATAACATCAGCTGCATATACAGACTAGATGGGTTTGTTTAGATCTATAGACAATAATGAACAAATCTATGTAAAGATCACATAAAACCCTTAGAGAAAAAAATAATAATATTCAAATCAGCTGGGTTTTTTTCAGCTTGACTATGCTATTCTAAATTTCCCTGTCTAGTGAATTTAAAGTCTCTGAATGAGTTTTAACCCTTTGCTGGCCAGAGTTAATCAATTTGCTTTTTGTGACAGTTCCGACATTCTGACATTTTATTTGTCCCAGAGGAAGCTAAAAGTTCATATTTTTATTGTTGCGTTTTTTTGGTTTCTTTTTAAATGAAAACTAAAAACAGATTTTAACTTTCCTTTATTCTGTAATGCCTGCTTCTTCCTATCAATAAAAGGGTTAATAAAGTTGTCCAGGAGTAGCTTCTTGAAGAGAACTAGACATTCTTAAAGCCCCTGCCAGTTCCATGTGACCTTGGGATAGACACTTTGCCCCTTAGTGTAAACTCTTGCAAACAGGGATCCATTGTGCCTTAGTTGATCTGCTTTTCATGCTAAAGACTTGTACTGCTTCACAAACTGTCACTGCTACAGAGGAGTGGAGCACACTTACAATTAATCCTTTCTCAATCCAGAATGGGCCAATATGCTTAAATTTGCTGTAAAAAAAAGTCATACTTATACAATTTATACAATTTCTATCCAAAAATCTATCTCAGATTATCCTCCATCACTCCATCGTCTAAATCACAGTACAGTGGGACCTCGGTTTATGAATTTAATGCGTTCTCCGGGACGTTTCTTTTTGCAAAAAATTTGTAAACCGAAACGCGGTTTCCCATAGGAATGCATTAAAAACCAATTCATCCGTTCTGGAGGTCAGAAAAAAGTAAAAATGAGCTGGCATGGAAACCAACCCACAATGCAGAACATACAATAAAAGGCATGCAAACGACGAAGCTCAGCTCCCTACCTTTCCACAGCTTGAGAAATACACCAAAAAGTCCCAAGACAACTGCAAACAATTTCCAGAATGGCTCCAAAACTCGATGGAAAAGCCGCTCCAACACCTCCACACTCAATGCTACGTGCTACCCACAGGCTTCAGCATGCAGGGGCGGTGCTATAAACCTCCCAGGTGCAATGTATCCTGGGGAAACTTGTTTGTATTGGGAAAAAAATTTGTAAACCGAGGCATTATTTTCAATGGATTTTCATTTGTAAACTGAAAATTATGTTAACCGAGGCGTTTGAAAACCGAGGTCCCACTGTAGCTAACTTTCAAATAACCGCAATGGATTATATACAACAAAATAGCTTGTGCTTGTGGTGGTAAAATATCTAATCTGGTTGCATTGGCATATATTTTTTGACTCTTCATTTTGAATGTAGGTTGTTAAAACATCTGAACTCACTGGGTAATATCCACTAAACACTGAATTATGAAAGAAATTGTATAATGTGACCAAATTTCAGTTGAAGAAATTCAGAAGAAATAGTTGAAGAAATTCTTCAAACCAGCAATTTTTATGCGTAATTTTACTAATTTCATTCGTTTTTTAATTCATTACAATTTGGTATTCACAACTTAATCCTGATTGGATTTTGCCAATGTCAGTTCTCGCTATGGATTATAACTCCCACTGTAAGCAGCCAGCTTCAGTCCAAGAGGCACTACAGATCTTGCTTCTAATTATTTTAAAATCCAAAAATTCAATAAACACTTACTATATACATAATAAAACAACACTAAAATATATCAAATCTGATTAAAATAGAATCAAATATTACGGACATGCTGCCTAAGCAATATGTTTTTTAAGCGAATACTGGATCTCAACGGTGTAAACTACATTTGTAGCATAGCAAAGTATTAGTGTGATGATAAAATAAAGTGATGTAGGCATAAAGTTTTGTTCACTTGCAAGGAAAGTAAGAAAAATGGGTGTACTTTAGTTTTCTAAATTCCACAGCCTGTGCAATATACTCTTTTCTTTTAAAATACAGCAAAATGAAGAACATCTGAGTAAAGAACACATCGAAAGTGAGTCTATTAGTGATGGGAATGCAAGCTCATGTGTGTATGTACATCAGAAACTAAGAGGATACTGGCTCATGTGTATTTAGATCAATATCTTACAAATGTAATAGTAACCTCCGAGAATACATTGCTTGCATTTTGCTGAGTGTTACCTGCCACTACCAGGTAATCAACTGTTTATACACCATTTATAAAGTAATTCAATAATGTGTGAATTGCCATAAATGCAAAGCAAATAACAAGTTTTAAACTAAATCCTCTAAAACTGCAAATAACTGACAAAAAATTTATTTAATTTTTTTTAAATGGACTCTTTTACTTTTCTAAAATGTACACCATTGAATAGAACACTGGAATCACCTAACTTGTGTTAACCGTTTTTGGGGTTTTTTCATGAGAGTTTCTGTTTTCTTTTAAATTTATATCAAAGATTTAGCAAATGACATCACAATCTGGTTCAGACAAGGCAAAGCCAGGGCACACATTGAAGATGAGGAATAGAAACATTATTTCATTTCTCCTCTTCTCTACGTGTTTTCTCTATGCTGACTGGCAGGTGCAAAGGATATTTGTATAACAAGTTATTCACTTGGAGCTATGATGGAGACATCCAATGCAAGATACGAAGGTTTGCATTTCTTTATTTAAATGTTTTTTTTTTCACACATCACAAATGCACATTTGTTTAATATCGGGATAAGGAAATATAATATTTAAAAAATCAGTCTGTTACAGTTCCACTTTAGAAAGTGAATCATAAGTGAATTTGTGAACAACCTTGATAGTATTATCTTCGAGAGTTGTTTTCACAGTGCATACATTTTGAACATTAGTTGACAAAACCAGGTGCACACTGACTTCCCAAAGTGAGCTAAATACGAATGTATTAGAAAACGTAAATGTACAAAAACATATTAAATGAGTATAGGAGCAGGGAAAAACCGACAACTACCACCCAAGATCAGGACTAACACCAACCTAAAAACGGAGTGATAAAAATGGCTAATTACATGAAAATTAATAAATAAATAAAATAGAAAATATTCTTGGTTATTAGCAGGTCTTATAAAGCTTGGTACTAACTTTATATATCTACTTTGCACAGACCAGGTCATGGGGGGAAAAGACAAAATGTTCATTATATTAAAACCAGGGGAGCTACTAGGACTTGAGCCCAAAGCAAAATGTCCTTAAACGCACCAGTTGCATTCTGTAAGTAGCCAACACACCCCTAGCACCCCCTAGTAACCAAGCCTTACTATCTGCTAGATATAGCTTATTACACATTCACAGATAACATACGCAAATTTGCGACTTCATCCGGTGTATTAAAACAGACTGAGGGGAGAAAAGGCATCAGACCTACACTTCTTTCTGGAGCCTCAACCACACTGCCTGCAGCCTAGCTCCTTAGCCTCCAAATCTCTTTGGAGCTTGCTGCTCTCCATAACTGGATGCCTTGTTGAGTCTCTGCTGGGAGCAGTGAAAGGGACATGGGAGGATGATGGGAGGATGTCTAAACAAAGAGATTTGGCAGCAATAGCTCCTTAATGACCTGTCTGACCTAAACATTCAAGTATTAATTTTTTTTATGCATTCCCCCCTGCCCCCCCCAAGCTTCTGCCCTGACTCCACAACATACTGATTAACCTTTTGCCTATTATGGGATAGGAGGGGAATGCATTAATTGCCTCCTAGTTAACTGAGAAACTATTAGATTTTTTATACTGTTCCACAGTTATTTTAGGAGCACACACAATAATTCATCACTCCTCCCCTATTGGTGCCAGTAAGCATTTGCACATCTGGCCAGGTTGGTAACTCTTGCACATCTTTCTTTGAAATTCTAAAGCAAACAGACTGCAAGGAGCAAGGTGTTGTCAATATGAAAGGTAAAGTGAATACACCCGTTGCAACTTGCATTTAGTAAGTAGCCAAGTTGGCAATTTTCCTCAGCATTCAAGAGTTACCAATTAGAGATATGTCACAGATATCCCCTGTTTACTGATAATAAGTGGATTGCAACAGTAGGGTCTTTTGGTATCACAGCAGTTAACTTCTATTTAATAAGCCTCTATTGAGGCCTGGTAAATTACTAATTTAAATTGGTCATTTGTGTTCATAACAAACATTAATTATTACACTGTTGGGTGTATTTCAGTAGAAAAAGATATGTAATAGTCGCTCACTTGTGCACATGTTGCAATCCTGCTCTTAGAGCTTAAAAAGAATTCAGTCGTCCAGTTTCACCATGGGATATCTCACTGAAGTTCGAGTTGGCAACTGTCTCTTACAACTCTAGGTGACAAAGCATCATGGGAAAAAATCACTAAATTGATTATTCACTGAAGGCAAGGCTGTTACAAATTCATTGAGAATCTCCATTCCTGTGAGCAGGGTATGTGAGCTATTTATAGCTTTTTATATATTAGATTTTGTTCATACTGAACAGCAATCTACAAAGTAATTGCTTAATTTACTTTTATTTGATAAACTAGCAACAGTTGCTTTCTGTAATATCAAGGTCTGGTGTTCCTTTACAAAATTAAAAATATATGTTAAAAACCCCAACAAAAAACAGAACCGGTGATGAAAAAAGGGATCCTCCACTGTCCAAATGAATAAAAATCACTGTTTAGTAGATATCCCCAAAATGAAATGCATGCATTGAATTAAGTTTAATTTAAGTTATATGTGAAAACAACTTGCAAAAACTGCAGATTTCTTGTCTGCTGCCTTTGCAAGCCATCCTCTTCTATCCCCGCCCAGACGTTCTGTGACTGTTTAATTACAGACTTCGCAATGCAGCTCAATGAGAAGTCTTTGCAAAGCGGTTGCTCTGGGCCATTGCTACCACTTGAGTTCAGTGCAAATAAGCTAACCAAATAAGGAAGTAACATTAGCTGTTGTCTGCTTGGAAAGCCAGGGGGTGTTACCAGTGTAATAGAGCAGCAGGAAATGCTAGCAGAATGCTTGGTTGTATAGGGAGAGGTATTAGCAGTAGAAAGAGGGAAGTGCTCATGCCATTATACAGAACACTGGTGAGACCTCACTTGGAGTATTGTACACAGTATTGGAGACCGTATCTTCAGAAGGATATTGATACCTTAGAGAGGGTTCAGAGAAGGGCTACTAAACTGGTTCATGGATTGCGGGATAAAACTTACCAGGAAAGGTTAAAGGATCTTAACATGTATAGCTTGGAGGAAAGACGAGACAGGGGGGATATGATAGAAACATTTAAATATATAAAGGGAATCAACACAGTAAAGGAGGAGACTATATTTAAAAGAAGAAAAACTACCACAACAAGAGGACATAGTCTTAAATTAGAGGGACAAAGGTTTAAAAATAATATCAGGAAGTATTACTTTACTGAGAGGGTAGTGGATGCATGGAATAGCCTTCCAGCTGAAGTGGTAGAGGTTAACACAGTAAAGGAGTTTAAGCATGCGTGGGATAGGCATAAGGCTATCCTAACTATAAGATAAGGCCTAGGGACTAATGAAAGTTTTTAGAAAATTGGGCAGACTAGATGGGCCGAATGGTTCTTATCTGCCGTCACATTCTATGTTTCTATGTTTCTATATTTACAAAAGTGTCAATTTCTATTGAAATCTGCACTAATTCCAAAAAGAATAAAAATAGAACACACCCTTCACACATAAAGCATTTCAACAAGCTAAAGTGCTTTAGAGGTCTGGAGTGCCCCTTTAACACAAAAAGGGAGGGTGTCTCTGTGGCTGGCAATGTAAAACTAAATTTATTCATAAATGAAAATTCAATAAAACTCCCTATTTGTATATATTCAACTATTACAGAACATGCAAAGTTACAGTTATTGTTGGAGGAGGTTTTTTTCTTCTTAATACTATTTTGTTTATTGTAATAACTTTTACTACATGTGCCCACTATCTCTGCCAACCTGCATTGTTTTCCTTTTTGATCCAAAAATACTGCTGCATGTGATGTCATGACATCAAAGAGTGCAGCTCAAGTGCCGATGTAAGCTTTCTACAGGTATCCATCAGCCAGAAACTCAATAAATTGATGTTTATGCGTTTAGTTTAGCAATGCGATAGGAAGTTAGAATCATGATTAGCTGAGTAAATTCCTGGTTTGTAGAGCTCACAGCAGAAAAGACTAATTATACTTTTGCAGAAAATGCAAGAACTTCAAATGTGAATATTTTTTAAAGGTTACCGTATTTTTTATTGTATTGGTTTTGCCAATATATTTTCGATCTATCTATCTATTTAATTTTAGGGGTATAAGTGGGTGATTTTATTTGATTTACTAATACCAATGTATGCAAATGAAATACATTTTATTTATACAGCCTGATTTAATTGTAGTTTAAAGACACATTACTGTGAGTATTATTGCTGTTGACACTCAGGTAACCCAACAATATGGAGCTCCTAGAAAATTTGGACAGTAGGCTAGAAAAGAGTGTTTTTGGTCCCAAAATAGCGGCTGATCCTCCTTGCTTTGGGAGGTTTAATCTGTCTGTCTGTCTATCTATCTATCTCTCTATCAACAAAAAATAATGGTTTGCCTTTAACCTGAAGTGACCTTTTATTCCCTTCAATTACATCATACCTGCTTGCATCATACTTGGACAAATTACTGTCTACTGTTCAATGAAGACGTTGTGATAAATTGATTTTAATTGTTTTGTTTGTTTTGCTGTCATATGTAGATTGTTTTTAATTGAGTGTGAAATAACGGAAAGAGATTTAGTGTTCTGAGAAAGAGCTGGGCTAAGCAAGAACGGGCCTTGCGTGTGGGGCCAGGCAGCAGGAAGAAGGAGTAGTACCAGAATGAGAGTGAGCAAGAAACAAATATAGGCCTCTGTAGCACAGGTCTGAACAGGCAGCTGGCCTGACATGCTAATTCAGCGCTTTAACAAATCAATGCCACTTGGAAGAAAAAAATACAATGCCAGTCCTCACTGGGGTCGATGTCAAGGGACCAAGAAAATGCATCTTCAAGTATTTCACATTAAGAGCGAATAATGTGTTAATTTATAACTCGGCGCCCTATACACTCGGATTATCCATCTGTGTCAGACATTTGACTTCTTAAATTTATCAAGAAACAACAGGAAAAAAAAGGGGGAAATAAATGTGCGGGTGGGAAGACATTTGCTAAAAATAAATATTGAAGTGATTTTTAAAAAGCCTGGTCTACTTGGAATTGACAGGTGAATATTTTTACAATTAATGTTTAAATATATTTCATATATTTGTCCCCCCCTCTCGCCGCCGCCACACACACACCTTTATTTGAAGCAGTATTTACTGAGTGAGAGGAAGACTTGCTGAGGTGGTGTGGTTGATTGCATTGGGATCCATCCGTCAAAGGTGACACAGAAAAGGTTGAATCAGCAAGTGGTGCTGTCATTGGAATTTACATTGGGTTCCTTAGCAGAGTCCCTGAGAAACACACGATTTATAAGAGCTAACTCTAACTCTTAGATTGCCGGTGTACATCATAGGCCTGCCACTTTGCAATATTGTCAAGTTTTTAGCATTTTTTTTTAGATTAGCAAAGGTTTTGGGCCTGCATTAAGATGTATGTTCATATTGCACTTCTCGTTTACACCCATTACACATTTTAACCCATTGTGTGTTATGCATATTGTGGAGAACACTACAGAATTATTCTTCCACCTTGCTCTAAGGCCATGATTAGAGAATATCCCTGTTGGTGTAAGGTTGTCTATATGAAATCATGTGAGACACTAATTAAATAGCTGTGTTAAAGCAGGGACATCATGATATTCGGTCCTGATAATGGATTTATATATTTTATCAATATTTCTCATGTGCTATCGATGTTCTTCCCCAGGTAAGCAAAGGACAGTCTTCATTACAATCTGGAAAATAATTATTTGTAAATGCTTTTAGAAGTAAGGATCAATCTCATCATACTCCATTAAGACTTTGTTGAAGAAAGCAACTTTTTGATTTTTCCTGTTCCAGTCTATGGTGTTGTTGTTTTAAGTACAGCTTTTATTGATAAGGCACAATGTCTTTATTGATAAGGCACAATGTCTATCAGAAATATTCTTTGTAGAGACGGAGGTCCAAAATTCCAAGTATTTAGAAGCTGACTATCTGTTTAAATGAACACATGCTTTTTTACATTTTATTTTTCTCAAGTTAATAAAAAAAGTGACAAACATAAGGCTCATGTGCCAACAAATCAGAGCAGAATCTGAAGGAGTCAGCAAGTTACAGACTATTCCATAGGAAACTCAAATATTAAAACATTAGAATTACCAGGCTTCGTAATCTACTATACCAAACAGTCAAAAACCTGAAATAGCCTAGCACTGGCCCTTCCCACCGGCAGAGTCCAGCTCACACTGTACATGCATTCAATGGCTTACGCTGACATATCCCAGGGAATCATGCCTCCCAATCATCCTGATTTCGGCAGGACATTCACAATTTAGGGTCTAATCACGCTGTCCCAACTTTGTTACCTGTGTTCCGCTTCTGGGGAAACCAGGGACCTCTCCCCAAAAAGTGTTTACTTGTGCTACTCTAAGTGCACTAGGACACAGCAGAGAGCACTGAAACAGTGGGCTTGCATTTTTGTCATATAATTAGATTTTTTGATTCATTATCACCCAATAGTTAATGAATGAATCATACACCAATATAGTATCAAAATAACTTCAGCATTTTACAGTTCTAAAATATACAGATACACACACACAAAAGAACCATTTCATGTTCTCTGTAGCTATGTAGATTGGTAAACCTACACGTTTAAAGGCAACATTAAACAATTATTTCAAGATAGCAGTCACTTTAATAAATGCCAAATAAATGCATGTTTTATATCTTACTATGTTTACCTAAGCAGGCTGTGCAATTGTTCATTATTTAACTAGTCTTTTTTCAGATAATCATAGGGTATAGCTTTGGCAGTACAGCCCCCGAGCTATGAAATGCTGGTTGCTGTAATAACAAGAAAACGCATGTTTCCAAAAGAATCCGATTGGAATATTCATAGAGTTAATGAATATGTTTATAGCATTAGGACAGTGCCTGCCCTCCTCCCGGCCTCGCTACCTCCTTTTCTCATCTGTAAGCTTTGGTGTCTGCCCTAATCATTATGTTGCAGTTAATCCTTTCCCCAGCCTCACCTAATGGGTTAAAAGGCGAGAGTACATTTGTGCCTTGCCGGTGACATATAATAGTCGGGTCCTTCATGCAATCAACTTTTACTTGACATGTATTTGCTCATCACAGGACCCACATTACCGCTGGGAAAATGAAGAAAAACCTAAATTAACACTTGACATTCAATATGGTCAAGTTCTTAATTGGCTGGGCTTCCTGAGAAAGCAATTTTCTATTCCCCAAACTGTTCGCGTGTCATGTGTAGAGCTGTCCTCTTGGCCATCACTGCTGTCCCTAGCTCACTCTAATGAGAGCAGATAAATTAGTGCTACGTGACACGATTTTAGCAGGAGTGCTCCCTCTGTCCCCTCCTCCCCCAGCCTGATCTTTTTTTTTTCTTCCTGCTTGTGGCAGCTGTGTGACACGGGGATAAGGACAAAAATACCTAGAAAAGCTAAACCACCATTTTATATGACAAAATAGATTTTCTATACAGTGAAAAAAGTGCATCTGTCATTTATGAGCCTGCACAATGTAAATTAATATGTATATAGACAGACAAAGAGATGATCAAAAGATAGAGGTAAACATATAGAATGGAGACAGACAGACAAAGGTGGACACAGAGACAGACAAATATCAAGAGCAACAGAAACTGAGACAGAAATACACAGAAATGTACAGACAAACAGGGGAACACTGAGATAGACATAGAATTGACATGTAGTTAGAGAGAAGATAAAGAAACAGATAATATAGAGAGGAAAAAAGACAGATGGATAAACAACTAGTAGGAAGGACTGGTGAAGATATATTTTGATAAACTGATAAGATATTATGTTGTTTGATATATACAGCGCAGTATAATATAAAACATCCTTTCCAAATAACATCCTTTCTAAATAAAATCATAAAAATAATCAGCACAATTTTAGGAATATAAGAATGCAGTGACAATTATATGAGGTTGTAATTTATAAGCTCTGTATTACATAATATGCAGCTTAAGTATCTAATTTCTTGGCGGATCCGATTTAAGGCCATTTGACATTAATTTCCTGAGATGTGGTAATAAAATGATATTGGTAATTGTTACACTTTCAGCCGTTCTGTTTGTGAGGGTACTTAATGTTTGCTCTGTGTATGTGCTGCTGAAGGAACCATCTGTCTGATTATGCATGGCTGGGGTGTATGTGCTAGGTTCAGTGTTTCAGGGCCTCCCAGTGTTACCAGATTCTCTGCTGGTTATAAACCTGTCACGAGCCTGGGACTACATAAATGGATAAAGAGATAGACCTAAAGTTAGAGAGAGCAATCAGAACATATATGAAGTTATTCATTAAACTGTGAAGAGCTAGGAATTGACCTGGGATTTTCAAATGTTACACCACAACTGTCCACTTAGACAAATTCACCATTCCAAGTATGTTTCCAATTCAGCGAATCTGTCTAAAATTTGAGATTCCTTTTTATTTGTGACCACTCACAGTTTAGTGAATCTTTATGGAGGACATGGGAAAAGAGTCCATTGAAATTAATTATGTTTTTATAGTTTTTTTTTTAAATCTTGCATCTAAAAGTCAAGGCCAGGAATGGACAAACAGTATCTTATTTTAGAAACATAGAAACATAGAATGTGACGGCAGATAAGAACCATTCGGCCCATCTAGTCTGCCCAATTTTCTAAATACCTTATCTTATAGTTAGGATAGCTTTATTCCTATCCCACGCATGCTTAAACTCCTTTACTGTGTTAACCTCTACCACTTCAGCTGGAAGGCTATCCCATGCATCCACTACTACTTTTCTGAATGGCAATGGGCACTTGAGGTTCCTGTATGGAATTTAGAGCCTGGCACCATGACAAGAACACAGAATGGTTACCTACTAGAGATAGAAATCTCAGGTACCATAACAAATCTGTCCTGCTATTTTGTGAACACAGGTGTAAGAGAATTTATTCCTTTATAACTTCTGTCTCTGATGACAGAAAAATACATTATTTTCAAAGTTTTGGATAGTAGTTAGAATCAGAAACCACACTTCTCTTCTTCTCCATTATAAAAGCTGTCTTAACTTGCATAGCCAATGCAAATCATTGGCCTTGATTACATATTTTTATAAGCTTTTCAAATGCGTTAATATGTTTGGATAAATGTTAATTATTTAACATTTTGAAAAATATTTTCATATTTTCACGTTTCTATATATTTTTTATATGTGACATATTTTTAATATTTTGAAAAAATAACCTAAAAAGTTCATCTAAAAAAAAATTAATTCATTTGGAAAGCTTACCCATAAATATTAAATCAAGGCCATTGTTAGGGTGACTAGTTACACATTTACATGACTGGGAAATAGACAGAACACTGGCAAGAATTCATCTTAATTCATTTTATAAACAACATTTAAAAATGTAAATGGCGCTTCTATGTCACGAACAAATTGTACAGACAAGAATAAGAAAAATAGATTGCTCAAAAGTGTTAGTGATACATAGCTAAATATATGCTATCCAAATTTGATAATACTTTGTTTCAAAAGATTATCTGCAATAGAGGATCTGTGGGGAAAAAAAAACAATGATAGTGTTACACTATAAGTTAGAGAGATCGCATGGAGTTTTAGATTGTCCCACTCACATGTAATACATGGCCCAGTGTAGTCTTCCAAGGTAGAATACAGGTATCTACACTTTTTTTTTGTATTCTACATTGAAACACTACACTAGCCCGAGAAGGAGGCATTAGAATATGCTATTTATAGAGTCTGGTCACAACTCTATTACATGTGAGTGAGCCAATCTAACACTCCTTGAAGTGTTAGGTGTTAAAGAATACATGTTTTGACTACTCAATGGCCATAATCTGATCCAATTGTCTAGGACAAATACGATGTATCCTTAATAGTAGTGTTTAATTTGCCCTTCATAGCGTCCAACTATCCTTCATCCAGTGAGACAGTTTTTGGACAGTTATACCCCCACAACCTCGATTTCTATGGAGTCCATCTCCTTAGCATACATTCATACCTCTGAATATTAGGAGATATGCATCACTGATCTTTTCAACCTTTTCAAAGAATAGGTAAGACATTATATTGTTATTCTTAAATATACTGGTTTCTTCTAAGAAAAAGAAATAAGGACATGCTGTGAGAAACTCTAATGAAGAATGGACAGAAACTGGGTATATTCAGGCATTTCTTGCAAATGTTAAATGGGTTTAGCTCACTGTAGCTATTCCAGATGGAATCTTTAAATAAGCATTTTGATCACTTATCCAATTAAGGTAATGCAAAGCCAAATCTAAATCTATGACTAGATATCCTTAAAAAACACTCCACATACATAAAGAACGTTAGCATGATTTATGTGTGAAGAGTGTGTCCACTTTCTCACTTTTTTTCATTTCACAAAAAGTGCAGATTTCAATAGAAATTGGCATTGTTATAAATTATCAAATCACACATTCACAAACCGGACTTTACATAGGACACGAGGCCACGCGTTTAGACTGGAAGAAAGAAGATTTTGTCTAAGGCAAAGGAAAGGTTTTTTTACTGTAAGAACAATCAGGATGTGGAATTCTCTGCCTGAAGAAGTGGTTTTATCAGAGTCCATACAGATGTTCAAACGACTACTAGATGCATACTTGCAAGAACAGAATATTCAAGGATATAATCTTTCAATGTAGGGTAATAACTGCTGATCCAAGGATAAATCTGACTGCCATTCTGGGGTCAAGAAGGATTTTTTTTCTTAGCTTGTTGCAAAATTGTGCTTCAAACTGGGTTTTTTTGCCTTCTTTTGGATCAACAGCAAAAAACAAATGTGAGGTAGGCTGAACTTGATGGACGCAAGTCTCTTTTCAGCTATGTAACTATGTAACACAACTGGTCTGTTACTTCCTGGTATTTTTTGCTCAGTGCAACTAAACTCGGAGGCTGCAGCTTTTGCAAGCTGTTTTAGATATACTCTGAAAAAATGCATAACGTATACAAATGTATGGAAAAATGCAGATGAATTTATATGCTAAGTAGTGATTATTTATTTATTTGAGATCCTTCTAACAAAGGACACTTAAAGTCAACAGATGAACAAAATGCTATATTTTGCTTAACAGGTTACACATTTCTTTCATAGAATTATTCTCTTCTTTTACTAAATCAGATGAATAAACGATAAAAAGAATTCAGGTGACCAAAAACAGACAATGATAGAAGTTTTTGTTTTCTTTAAAACCATAACTATAAGCTTCCAATTTAATTTTCATACAAAGAGGATGTAAAAGACCCTCATTTTATATAACCCCTACTCTATTTTGGAGAATAGAGGTTAATAACGATCATAAGCAAATGTTAAGGACTGCCAAAAAATATGTGAGGCACTGAATTTGAAATGATACAATTTACCTTCAAAAGGAAATAATTAGGTCAGTGGTGAGGATGTAGAGGAAGTCTCATTATGAAACAATTTTCATTAAAAATATATTTTATTCTTGTGTCATCTGCCTTTTCCAGAGGTAAGCATTTCAGCTGTCTGCCCATACCTTAGACCACAGATAATTGGCAACAGAATGTAATATTAATATAACTACCCAGAACACTAGTAAGAGAGAGAGATAGAGAGAGAGAGAGAGAGAGAGAGAGTGTGTGTGCGTGTATATATGTACGTGTGTATTGTATGTGTATACATGTCATATTGGTTAAACATTTGTTTTAAAGTCTGAGGTGCCTTTAATTCCATTAAATTAGGAAGTCAAAGACACATGCTTTAACCTTTATCTCTAGTGTACTCCATGTTTGTGCAGCTACCAGATGTTCCATAGGCAACACCTGGATCTTTCCCACCGCAGCCCACACACAAATTGTAAATAAGTTGCAGGAAATAATCCCTACAGACAAAATAATCACTATTCGTAAAAACACATTACTTTGTTAATGTACTTGATTTTTTAAAATGGCTTCTCAATTTTTTTGCCCTCTTGTCAAAGCGCAGTTGTTTATTGTTATACAGTAATTTTAAAGTTAAAAGCCGTATATTAACACAGATTAATACATTTAGTATTATTACAGCTAAGCATACAAATTTGGCAAATTAACCAGAATATGGATGCTTGCCTTTCTGCCTATATACATGTCCAAATAAAAGGCTGTGGGGACACAAGCACAAGAAAGAAGCACAAATACAAAAATATAAAGATTGTAGGTAACAATTGGTGAGCAAAGCCAGTCTATCATTGAGAGACATCAACTTGCATCAAGCACTGTCTCTGATGCAAATATGTGGATATCGGAAGCAAAAATATTCTTATGTAATTACTCTTGGAAGCCAAGAAAGGTGTGTATATTATTATCTGTATTGTTTTAATAAAAATATTAACATTTTTGCCAAGGGAGTAAAATTGTATTTAATTTCTTACTCAAAATAACTCAAGTTAACCCCTTAAGGACCCCCTAACCCCTTAAGGACACATGACATGTCATGATTCCCTTTTATTCCAGAAGTGTGGTCCTTAAGGGGTTAAAGGACATTTGACATTTCTCAGGAGGATGTTTGACAAATAGTCTTTTCTATAATATATATATATATATTTTTAATAATATGCATTACTTATAGTTTTTTTTTTTTGGCGTGAACAAAAAAATAGCCATGCATTATTTGCAAAAACAAATAAAACGCAGATTCTAGAGGTGCTACAGAAAGGGAAACATGTATTTTCTTTTTATAGTACGTCATATCACTTGTAATACATTTCAAGATTTTGTTGAATTATAAGTAACCAAGATAACTTAATAGAGTATAATATGAATCAAGTGATTGTGGTAAAGCACTTTAAATTTATCCAAAGTCAGGTGTTGGGTCAAAGCACTACAGATGGTTAATTTGGTGTAATACAGAGTTACTGAAAGGTCAACATTATTAGATTGGATATCTTTATACTTTATAAATTAGCTTTTTTATTTCCATGTTAAACTAATATTAACACTTAGACATATCCTAAAACTGCGATGGATATATATCCTTGAGTCCTACTAGGTTTGAGTCAGCAGAAGATGTTGGGCTAGCTTTATGAATGCATGCATTGTATGCTGTTTCTTCATATCCACGCTTGCAAATGACAGTCATGTGCCACCAGCTGCAGGAGGCATTTCACCCACCTCTTGATCTAACCTAGCCTAGCAGGACATGAGAAACGTGAATTAACCCCTTTCCCACTAGTGGAGAACATAAAGCCAGAAAGGAATATGAATTGCTTGCCTATCTCTTGCATCACACACTGGGCCTAAAGTGAGTAAATGGATTAAGTCTGTTTAGTGCTTCTCACTTGCTCCACTGAGACGCATTGGACTGCAGCTTCCCATCTAGAGAGAAGCAAGACTGCGGCAGTGTAAACCTATTCTGTGCAGAAGCCCTTTTGCAAGCAGTAATAATAAACCAGCCTCTTGTATTTGGCAGGCTTAAAATGCACATATTTAATAAGAATTATTTTAACTTAGATCACACTCTTTGGGCTATACTTGGGACCTGATTAGAAACTGTGTATTTACCTTTCATGTCAATGACCACAAATACCACACTCCACAGGCATTAAATATATCCTCAACAAGAAAATTGATATTTTTTATGAATTAAAAGAAAACTGTAGGTACTATAACTATTTCATCTCATTCAATTGTCTATAGTGCCGGAGTCCTCTGGTACTGATCTTCCATTGATTGTGAAATAACTTTCAAGCAGTTTAAAATTCAGTAAGGGTCTCTGGCTATCTACAGCCCGGTTCACACTGGTGGCATGACTAAGGCAGAGATTACACACTTACTTCTAGCTATACCAATTCATACCAGCAATGGGTAACGTGATTGGCTAAATGTGTGTCAGCTGACTTCTTTCAGCCTATCACTGCCACCTATTGCTGCTCTGGCTATGGCTTCCTCATTAGCCCAAGCAGCACAGAGGGAATGGGCTGCTGAGGACTCTCATTTAGCATTTAATCATGAAAAATGGTTTATCTCTGAATGGAAGGAATGCACCAGTGCCTCCAGATGTCATAACCACTTCAATGAGACAAAACATTAACAGTGTTTTATGTTTTATGTTCAAAGACGTATATTGCTAAAAAAAAGTTTACAAAGGTTTTTTTTAAAATATATCTAGGAGTACTACATTCTTAGAAAGTAAGCTTACACAGAATCTTTTATAAAATAATTTGGGGAAATATATAATTCAAATATTAAACACACATACAAATTATAGGATACCTCCTTCCTTATATGCATGGTGACATAGAATGGCTGGATACTTCCAAATATGTCCAAAGAGTTCAACTGCATTAACAAATCATGATATTAAAATAATCTCTTACAGGGTGATTAGCCGGGTCTACCAAATACTCAACAGCTGGCAATGTAACAATAAAGTTAAAACCAGATCCACATCCCATATCCAGGATCACATCACAGGAGTAGTAACACCCCAATAAGCACTTCGCAAAAGATATGGAGATATAGGTGGAGTTGTCATAGAAATATGTTCCACTGATCATCTCAGCAGTAATAAAATTAAATGTTTCAATTGCCATGTTTCAAAGCTTCATGTTGTGCTGTATTGTCCTAGCGCTATATTCGCAAAATACAGGTCACCGCCTTGGACACGGTTGACATATTTTGCTCAGGGAGGTTGCCCAGGCAAATCTAAAAATACGGATGCCAGGTGTAGCGAGATGGAAAGTACTCAATCTCACTTTGAAGAGAAAAAGTATCTCTCTGTGAAAGGTTTCCTTAGGGCTAATGTTCCTTGTTAAATTCTATATAAACAACAGTGATTCAGATCATTCAGCTCTCTGTTTATACAAGAGGTTACAAGGAAACTTAAAAGTTCATAGATTTTTTGTCACTAGTATTTTCAGGATATGAAGGATTAAAAAAAAAATCTAACTCTAACAAAGTAAAAAAATAACAATTTTACTGATCCATAATTCATTAACAATATTTTGGAAAACCTACCAAAGCCTATATCACTATTTCGATGTTATGAGACTTGTTAATTGTATTTATCTACTGACTGGCTGGTCAAGATGACTTAAATTCACTATGTATCCATGAAAATCAATAAATCTTTACAACATGCATGTATCAAAGATCGCAAACGCCATGCTGAATGAAAGTACTAACTCACAAAACACTGAGGTTTGTTTCCTGAGTCTAGGGCAGCCCTGCTAAATTAGCAATCCATGTGCCAGGCGGAATTCTCACACTCGGAGGGTGCACAGCTTCTGTTTATTTTATAGAAAATCAGACAAGATTGCTCAGATTAAAAATACAACAGAGTGTGATGTCTAATGGGCAGGGCTGTAAGAAACATTCTTTTAGTTAAGTGGGATAGTTTAAAAGCATCTCTGGTTTTTTAAAGAAATGTAAAACCATTTCACAGGTCAAGAAACGGATTAGTAGACCAACATTGTATTCTGAATTCACAATGAACTCCAATGCATAATCTATTAAGAATTCATTTGATGGTATCTTTTATTAAGTGGCAAATTTCCCCTCATTTCAAAATGATTTTCTGATGGATCACATTGAACAGACAAGCATCCCCATAAACGCCTCGGCATCTGGGCCAGCCTTTAACACATTGCTAAACGCACAATTTGTGAAACGTCAAAGGTGCAAAAAGCAGCACAGATGTACCCCAGGCATGGCATTCATTATGGAGTCTGTGCCCACTTAAGCATTTAAATATCTGCAGCACTTTTAGGTGTTTGTTGTCATATTAAATAAAAAAATAAAGACATAAAATAGCAAGAATTCTAGTATTTTTCCATAAGAACATAGTCAACCGAATGTATTCTTTACTTATAACATGGCAGCAACATTCAAAGAAACAGTCACAAAAAGAATTAATAATTTCTATAATTAAAAAAAATAAAATGTAAAAACGATTTATGAAAAGTTGTATAAACTAAATGTTACATCTAAAACACACATTTCATGGTTGTTATTACATGCATAAATACACAAAGGCAATCAAAACACAAGCCTTAAATTTAAACACAAACAACAACAAAAGCCACTAGTGCCTGGCATTGTTTGAAGGTGTCAGATGTGCAAACACCAGGGACTATCACCAGAAAAGAGAGAACTAAAAGTAGCCAGGAAACATTCATTCATTCAAGCAGTTAGCATTGGTGCAGGCTGCATCTTTGTGGCTGCATGAAGCATTTCCTAATTCTAGAGTAATGATCATTTCCTTCATATGGCTCAAGAACTGTATCCCATCTAAAATCAATTTAAAAAGCAGCATGCTGAAAAAAATTGATATATGTTTTGGGTTGTTGATGACTTGAAATCATTTTAACTCTTTATTGTAAATGGATGAAACACAAATTATGTAGATGACACACTCACGTTAGACTATTTAGTTTTCATTTATACAACAAAATATATAGAATAAAGATATGCTTACCTGAACATCACTTCTGTGATCTCCATGGTGGCATCAGGAAATGAATAAGATGGTGCAGCTAAACCATGCCCAAAATGCAGAATTTTCAGATTGTAAAGACAATGTTATGCAGGGCCCTCTTCGTCTACTCTTCCTGTATGTCAAACCTATTGTTTGACATACATGACTCTCATTTTATTGTGCAATTCTGTGGAATATGTTGGCTATATAAATAAAGTTGTAATTGAATGTGTTCTAAACAAATGGCATAAAAACCTTATGTTTATGCATAATCCTCATAGTATTTTGTGGCAGTATTTTTTATTTTTTTGGGTTTCCATTTTAGATAATCTTTCAGACATCTGCTGAAAAAAGAAGTTATATAAATGAAATTTAACAAAAAGTATGTTAATTTCAAATCCATTACTACAGGGGACATGTAGGGGACAGGAGTATATGAGGAGAATGCCAGCGACTCAATTTCCATCACTGGTAACATTCCTCACTGTAAAGGAGACGTGTCAACCTGGAACACATGAAAAGTATCCAGTTTTTGATGAGTAAAATGCACTAATAAAAATACAATACGTTTATTATATATTTTATATATTGTATTATTTATTATATACATTATATACCACTATAGCAAACCAGAAAAACATTTATCTAATATTTGCACCATGGGGGATGCTTCTTCATTGTTCAAGTGGAAGTAGCACCTTTCTGAAAAAATTCACTATTGAAATAAAACATTGAAAATCGACTCTAATTTGCGTTCAGTTTTTTTGCGATACTCCGCTTTAGTTTAAAATAGACAGATATAGATAAATCTTTATATAGCTAGATTGATTTAGCAAATGACATCACAATCTTATTAAGTCCAGTCACATCCAGGGCACACCATGCAAATGAGGAGTACAAAAAATTTATCCTCTTCCACTTTATCCAATAGCACAAAAGGGCAACATTTATGTCAGCGATTGATAGCGAATCGAGATGGAGGCAACCCGTTTCAGGAAAGAAGTGTGGATTTCTACATTTCATTTTATTCTTCATACTATACATAAACAAATTTGTTAAGTAGTAATGGTATTAAAAATTCCTGGAAGTGTCACTTTCCCCTTAAGTAAAAATAACAGAAGAGAAAGGCACAGCCAGAGTTCCTAGGAAGCAGTTTACCAAAAGGCTCATGATTGCTTGGACTGCAGTTGACGCCAGGCTTGTATCGGGTCAGACAATCTGTTCTCCTGCAATCAGACCCACAGTGTCACAGTGACCTGGCAAAGCATGAAAAGCTTTCTTCAGCACTTGGGGCCTAGCAGAGCCTCTCCCTGTGTTATCCCAACAGGAGTACACCCCACATACTGATCAGATTCCTGTGCTGGCTTATCAATCAGGGAGGATTCCTTTAGCTTAAAAGCAGGCAGACAAGAAAAAGACGACAATAGAGAAACATGTATTATGCACAATGGGTTTCTGCCTACCTTTTGTTGTGTGATCTCAAATATAATTATTACAGCTCAATATATGGTTTATGTAAGAGAAACAAAACAAACAGTTTTACTTTTTTTTTTCTCTTGTGATTATGAATCTGCATTCTATCCTTAATAGAATAAGGATAAGGCTGTTAAATGTACAGAGTCTGTATTTGCACTGTATATTGGATACGGTGGGAAACAAGGGTATTTAGACACTTTTAGATCCAGTAGGCTAGGTACTATATAAGATGGAATCTTTGAATCTATTAATATGGGCTGGGTACCAGCTTACATTGTGTGTTGTGACTGGAGAAGATTTTAACACTGAGAGAGCTATTCACTAATGTGAGAATCGGCATGAAATAAAACTAAATTCAAAAAGAGTTTAAACATTTAGGTTAAAATAGCCGATTCAAACAATTCTCCAAGTCAATTCTGTTTTCATTTTGGCCTTAAATTTGAAATTCACTATGATGTCACTTTGAATTCTCGGCAATGCTCGCTTTAGTGATTAACCCTGTGTGTTGAAAGCATCACATTGAAAGCACTATTGACAGAGGATTTTTGCAATATTATAATTTTGACGACCGGGTTTCTCAGGCACATAACCTTATGTGGCTATTTTCAAACCATCTCAATGAATTATTAACTTGATAAAAAGGACTCGTATTTTTAAGGTACAAGGCACTTTATCCTGGGTATGGAATCACCATGTGTGTTACTGCAACGTACAGGTTACCTTTGTCATTACTACTTTCCACCACAAGAGAATCTCATTTGATTGAAATTTAATTAACAGGTCCCATATACCTTTTACATATAAAAATTAGATTAGGATGATTGAGTGGGGAGACTGATAATACTTTCAGGATAGTCCTAAGTCTGTTCATCAACAACGTTATTTTAACTTTTATCAACCAAAATATAATGTCAATTTGTCCCATGACAGCATGAGTCACAAAAAAACATTTTGCTGTATCTATGATTATGTGACTTGAAATGAATTAAATTAATTAAATTTGTATGAACTCATCAGATGTAAATATAGATGTTGTATAGACCGCACAGATATGTTTATTTGGTCATTACAAAAACAGTGCTTTTTAAAATTATTTTGCTGTCTCTTTAAAAAAGAAAAAAGTTAAACAGCAATTAAATGGAAGGCAGTGTAATGGAGTAGCAGATCTAGCTTAAAGGAAGTTTAGAGTAATATAATACTTTTATGGCAACTTCTAGTAAATGGGATAGTGCAGTATTATGGTATGCTAAACTCTTGTTGACAAAAGGACCTAAATAAAAATCCACAATGGCTGTGGTGCAAATTAGTCTGTGTATGTCAAGTGCAATTTGTTAATAAAGTTGATTGACTCATGCAAATTTTGACAAAACAATTATAAAATGCATGTGGCTGTTTATAGACAAACTTTAATTACATAGGAAAGCTGATTTTCATAGCATGAGGAAAAAAGTGATTACATTTACAATTTATCATGATTTTTTCAAAACAATACGATTTCCTAAAATTTTCAGTATTCTGGTTTATGAATTTCTTTTCTCAAAACTGGCAGTATCATGGAGTAAATGTATTCCGATAAGCCTTGTGCATGTATTTATTTATTTTAACAGCAGACATTGTATTTTGGCTCAGTAACACATTTGTAAATCTCTCTTTTGTGCCAGAAATTTTAATGACAGCCGAGCAATATGAATATTTCACCGGCGTGTATAAATACTCATTTTACAAATCGTGGGGAAAAAAAAGTCCATATTGAGTTATTTGGTGTTATTTCTATTTATTCATAACAATTATTTATTTTCAAACCTGATTTGACCATATGGCCAGCCTGGCACTATCTCCCACTTGGCATAATGTGACAAACTCTGTCCTTATATTTAGATTTGTTTTCTCTTGTTAGTTTCAATTGCTGTCTATTGTATTTAAGTTGATAATAATGACAGACAGTAGTTCCTATTTACTTCTTATAAAGAGTAGACCCTTACAAGTGTTGAAAGATCAGCCACACAATTAGCTGGAATGAAGGCAAGTCCATCATGTCATGACGAGCAACACACTGTCGCTATAAATGATTTCCCATAAACGTACCACTGGTAATATTTTTACATTCCACCAGATTCAATACTGATCTCAGAAATCTATATATATATATTTTAATTTTTTTTAATTTATTTTTTATTATTATTTTTTTTTATCCACTGATTTTTGTTATTGTATTGGTATTTTAAGGTCCTTTGCTATTTAATTGACATTGAAAACCATGGTCAGGGTTTCTATAGAAAATCTAAAACACCCATTCAAATTGGTGTTATACTCCTAACACAATAAATCTGCATAATTACACACATAACGCACAAACACATAACACACCTACACACATGTACCAATATATTTATATGTACGGAGAGAAAGGAAAGAGATTTACAAATTAATAGCAAAGAGAAAAGGGAATGCTGAGTTTTTTTTTACTTTAAATACATGTTCACGTCTTGAATTTTAGCTAACAATATAGGAGAAAAAAATATTTAAAAAAAAAATATTTATTGACCCAGAGTTCCTGTTAGGACATATTTTGTCTGCTAGGTTCTACCTGATTATATCACTGACTATATACCTTGCAGATAGACATCAGCTTGGTTTGGCGTTTATTATGGAGGGTTTTAGACACGATTTCACAAACTACACACATGTATTCCTGATTGACAGCTGTGGCAATTCAAGACGTAATCAATCATTCGGTGTCACTCAGTTTCACCGCACAAACTAAGTAGCAGGCGCCTCTATCATAAGAGATCATGCTCTCATGATTCCACTTACATTTGTACTGGTCAGTTCTTTCACACAGATACACATGCGCATGTGTAGGGAATCATTGTCGTAGTGGTCATTTTCCCCAAATGCCTTTTTAAACCTTTGCAGAAAGACATCTGTTTTTGATACCCATTACCTTGTTTAGAAGGCAGAAAGGTACGTAGGACTTCTTTAATTTCAGATGTATATGGCAGTTGATGTCTGCATCATATGGTTTTTGGGGCGGGTGTTCACTTTAGTTTACTTGGAATGTCACTATATTTCAGAATAATAAAGCCATCCAACTTTACTCTTAGAGCTAAGATACTGCTTGGATGAAGTGTACAATCCACACAGGTCCAGGTCAACAGACTTTGGAAATTCTACAAACAGACATTTCCTATTATAAAAAAAATATAAACTCTTTATGAAAAAGATATGCCTATCTTTGACAATGCTATGTAAACCAATTGCCGACAATTAGAAGAAGAGGAGGTAAGTCTGACAAGAATTTTACTTGAGGGTATATAATCATGTAACTTTAGAGTATTTCTGTAAATAAACTAAAACTGCAACTATGAAGCTAAAAGCACTCATCTATGAAAAGCATTACCAGTTACTTAACAGCATGGTCTTCCTGGAATAATTTGCTTTTAAAATATTTTAGAACCACGATACAAATTGATGCTATTGATAAACCTCACTTTAAACTTCACGTTTGCCACATAAAACTTTCTCCAAAACAGTGAAGCAATATTAAAAACATCCCAATTCTTGGTAAGGTTTATGGCACAATATATAAACAACTGGAGTACTCTGCCGCCTAACATATAATTGACATAAACCATAGATACATCTCTTTCTATTTGGGCATCTCATCTGATAACTTAGGCTGAACTGTATTGCAACATAAAAGGGATTTCTATCACACACCATATGGATGCATTCTAAAAAAATAACCTCTACCTGTCACAGATTCAGAGCCACTTACAGAAGATTGGGCAATAACTTACTGTTAATGAATTTTATATGGAATATGACGTTACACACACAAACACACACACACACATACATATATTTACATCCACTTAAAGACATCAACAGACTCAGAAACACAGGTATGGATTCATGCATATAATCACATATAATATATCTATATTAAATTCAAGTAGATACAATTTAAATAAATTGATACATACATATAACCTCCCTTATTTTGTCCATTTCTATGCCCAACCCCACCCCCAAATTTAACAGAAGGATTCATAAACCAGATGGTACTTTTTTTTATCTGAGCAGATAACAGTCAATGAACATATGACAACTTATTTTCACATTTCATTGCCAAGTTAGTATCGTCGACGCCAGACACGTGTACAGCAGTTCAATTAATGCATTGTCTGTATGTTACAAATAATGAGCATTAACAAGGGGGAAAAAACCCAAAGTCACAACAAACAGAAAACATGCTGTTATTGTTGCTCTGCGATACAAGCTAGTGGCAACACTTGTACATCATTTCAATGATGAGATGCTTTTAGCTGAGGGCTGATACAGTGAACAGATTAGGCTTTTAACATGTTACAATACCCTGTCTTGGTTTAAATGGTACTGAATATAGTCACAATATTAACTGATTCCATCTCTAGGAAAGTGTGCCAAGAGTGCCAGGCCACATCAATCATTTAAAAAAGAGATTATCTAACTGGGTCCCAGAACACATGGCTAAATAAAACGGATTCACATCAATTCGATAAGCTGTCATTTCTATAATACATTCCATAATGTACTTTGTTAATATTCCTTTATTTGAAGACACTTTGTAAGAAAAGTCAGGAAATTAGGGGATAATAAAGCTACATCTATCTATCTGTCTATCTATCGGTCCATCGATCGGTCTATCGATCAGTCTATCTATCTATAGGTCTATCTATCTGTCTATCTATAGGTCTATCTATCTGTCTATCTATTGGTCTATCTATCTATCTATCTGTCTATGGAATGTTTAGCTTGTGCTGTTGTGTTGTGCTGTTCAAGTGACATGTGTAGAAACCGCCAACGAATTGGAAACTCGGAAGAATTGGAAATGATCTAAATGCAATTCTCAGATGCCTAGGTTTTTAATAATGATGGCCTAAAAGAATAATCACAGTGTGTATTTTCAATGAGAATTTTCAAAAACAGACCATTTTTCAGATACTTTTTTTTTTTTTTTTAAACAAAACAACTAAATGTCGAAATATTACATTTAATGTAATAGAAAAATGAGTCCTAGTCCTGGCATTTTTTGTATGTGGTACTGCAGCAGAAAAAAAGCACCAAAAACAGAATACAAAACCAAATCAGTGAGTTTAAAAAGGACACAGAGAAAGCATGAGACCATTAATTTTGACAGATTATGTTGCAACATATTTGTGAGAGCTCCACACAAGTCCAAAATTATTATTTTTTTCGTGGAAAGAGTTGGAATTAACTTAAAATGCCACCTTCAGATGTGATATTAAATATATTGTAGACAGTCCAATATTCAAAAACAGTTTAGAAACATATATGCATAAGTTACAAACACATACAAACATATACACATATACACATGCATGTATGTCCTTGTGTAAACCAGACAAGCAACCTGGTAATTTAATATAAGCATATAAATATCATTGATAATTGAGAAAATTCCAAGAGCAATTCTCCAGCTTTTCGTAATTATAATTCATAAATTAAAGGGTGTCTACTTTTTTCACTGATAATAGGCTGATAATGATTATAATTTGTTCACATAGTAAATTACTGTCAAAGGGATGGGTGAGTGGTTTGAAGTATACACTGAAGCTACTTGCACTTCATTGCTAGTGGGCTATTTGCATAGCTGGTGGAATTAAATCAGCATTCAAAAAGTATTTGTTTGACGATCGATTAAATGTAAATATATTTACATTAAGAATAACGCATCACATTTCAAATCAATATGAAAACAACGCCACCTTTTCGATCAGAATGGGCATTGTGAGTAAACAAAAATACATCTCGAAAAATAGAGATTTAAAAAAAGGATAAAAATGTGGCAAACGTACACTGGAAATGTAAACTTCATCACATTGAAATTTAACTGTTTACGGGACCACATATAGAACCAGCAAAATTGGGATAATACAAAACAAAAACACACACACACACACACACATATAAATGACATAACATGAACCAAAAACTCCCCACTGCTCAAAACCATGTTCTGCAATTTTAATAGCTTGCCTTGTCTCTTTAACCTGATTGACATTATCACACAAAACTGCTAATGTTTTTGCTGATAAGTAACACATGGGCTTAATGAGGGAATATATTACACTGGAAGAAAAAAATGTCACTGCTAATAACATTAATCCAATATTAAACATAGACAGTGCGTGTGTCTGTCAAATCCTTATTCTTTAATAATGCTGTTTAATTGTATTGCTAATATTTGCGCTATGGCTATGAGAGGAGCTGTTAATGTGGTATATGGGGTTTAAAAGCTTGATCTAACTTTGCTGCAGAGGGGTTTATCATATTTTTGTGCATTACATCTTCGTACAAAAAATTAGAAAGTTTAACCTCTTCTGTCCTGAAAACACCTGTACCAGTCAGAATCGCAGTGAAAAAGGTTTATACTCGCTTTAGGAATGTCAGAAGTAGGCCATACAATCCATTGCCTTGGGGCACATAGTCCTCTCTGACTGTTCACTACAGTATTTGACGTTTAAATCATCATCTTCCAATTTACATGAATGCTCAATAATTATTCAATTTCAGTCACAGTAATGTTTTTGTTTAGGCAGCTTTACAAAAAAATAGCATTTTTTTCCTTTACGCTATGTTGAACACTAAATATTTTTTTGCATATATGTTAATTTACAAGTTGAGATATTAACAGAGTGAGATACATATCTATCATATATACGTTCGATTGGTTTTATAGAACAAGCATGCACAGGTGTGCAATTGTATTGCCAAATAAATAATATCACATAAGGTATAGTCATTTTATATATACATCATGTCTTTAAATTAACATATAGAAATTAAACAAGCAGCACAACGGTTTAAATAAATCACATATATAACTGTCACATAGTTTTTAACCCTTTCAGAGGGAACTTATCATTTCCAAGGCAAATACTTTTTACATCATATGAAATTTGCAAGGAACCCAAATTAAATTACAAGTCTATTTTAGGGCTTCTGTTTTACCATCACACATGTTTTAAATTACACACAAAAAAAAATAAAAAAAAATAAAGGTTATTAACACTTCGAGTACCGCTGTACTGCAAACTAGCACTATAAGGAGTATCACTACCTTATTATATAAAATACATATATTAAACATACTTAGACAGAAAAGTGAACAGTAGAACAGAATTACTGATAACAAACCAATATGCATGAATTTCTGATTGAGTTTACACGAATTATATAGAACGTAAAGTAATACAATTTAGAAAAGTACATGAATTAAGCGAATCTCTAATTCTCTAACAAACTACATTTAGGAACAAATAGAATAGAACGTTTTTAATGTACAATATATTTTTCTCTTTTTATCCATCCCAGTCCAGATCTGGTTCCTGCTGTTTTAAATCTCCCCCACCCCCCTTCTTCCATTTGCCCATAAATACCTCTGCCAGATGTAGACTAGAGAGGTTGGGGTGACCAGGCATAAGTCATGGAAGGACATGCAGGGGGTTTCTGGTCATTCTCTACTTGTCATCGATCAAAGTGACCCCAAAGAACACAGTTCACAAAAATGCCGGGTTTGAGGTTATCAGTTATTTTGGTGATGAAACGTGTGGCTCATTTTAACAAGATGTTGACGTTAAATATATAATAATAAGCTAGTATCTATAATATTTGACTACAGTTATGAGGGTGAAATAACTGGGTATTTATCTTTTGCAATGATTACTATCTAAATTCAAAAGCATCTACTAATTGCATAGTTTGTTTGATTCATCGAGAAGTTATTTTATTCCCACCTGTTACAGATTTACAGTAACAGCTCAGAAAGTACACTGAACAGAAAATGGGGGAAAAAAACATTAAAAAAAAAAAAGGTGTAAATAAGTTACCGGGTATATGTATTTTGCTAGCATCGGTATCCTCAACATAGAAATGATATAATTCATTTAAAAAAGAAAGAAAATGCTTGCGATTGAGTTTGAGATTATTAACTTGAATTTTCATTGTGAAATCGGTCTTTAGCAGATTTTCTCTTAATTTATTTACTGAGGCAGCAGGAAAGAATGATTTTTAATCCGATAAAATCTTACAAGAAATATCAGTGTTTGGCCTTTTCTAATTTATTTTTATTAAGCTAAATCAGAGTGATGTTATAAAAAAAAACCTCAAAAATCAAAGATGGACAGCGTTATTTTCATATTCTATGAAAAATTAACAAATGTAATCTGTTTTGCTACAAAAATTTGATTCCTCTGTAAAAAAAATTGATTCCTTTGTAACTGACCATTTTAACATGTTTTCTATACAAATTTAGTAAGAAAAACCAAATGAAATATGGATATCAATAAAAATTGTATTTGTCCATAAGGGATCAAATAGATTCAGAATTGAAGGTTCAACGTTAACCAAAGCTAACACTAATAAAATACACATCAGAACTTTTGTCAAATAAACAATTTTTAGAATTAAAAATAACTTATTTTTCTATTTTCTTTTAATATAATTACAAAATATTTAAACTACAACAAAATGAACAGCTACAAATATTTCTACACACATGTCTAACATTAGTTCACTAAATCCATGTTCACTGCCAAAACACAAGTAACGAATTATTAAACCTTATTATAAAAGTTGTCCCAATTCTCTCAGCTTTTTAATCTCACAAACCGGAACTAATTTAGGACGACTTCCCTTCCCCACCACAATCCTTAATTTATATGTTTGTTTACGTTAGGCATTTTGTAGCACTGCTGAGATTG
Organism: Pelobates cultripes; assembly: GCA_933207985.1. Taxonomy (NCBI): domain Eukaryota; kingdom Metazoa; phylum Chordata; class Amphibia; order Anura; family Pelobatidae; genus Pelobates; species Pelobates cultripes. The sequence goes on along the minus strand of OW240916.1, from coordinate 124,198,259 downwards.
CTTGGGTCTAAATTTATTTCTAACGGTATTAATGCCAAACAGGCAATCGTTCACTCAGTCCTTGTGGCTCAATAGCCATTTATCAATTGATCATTATTTGGATGCAATTGTATTAACTCTTCAGCAGGAAAGTATTTTATCCCTATGGAACTGAAATAGGACCCTGAAATAAATAATAAAAAAAGAACAAACTGTTATTTTAATGAAAATAAAACGGTGACCAGTGTGAAAAAATTTGGACATCTCGCTTTTTTGGATGTCATCAGCTTGAAACCCAATTTTATGTTGCTGTTTTTTTTTATATTTATTTATTTATCGAGGTCATTCCATTAACTATTGCATAGAATCTAAGAAAGAATGAAATACTATAAAACTCTAAGATCTAAGAAAAATATAATTAGCATATAGATAATACTTAAAAAAGATGTTCACACTGCCACTGCATGTTGTACCTATTTCATAGGGATATGACATTCCTATATATTACAAAGCTGTCTTTCACTTTGAGTGTCTGTTACCTTCTGGCTTTGGGGCAGAATTAAGCACTGGAGTGGCTGTTCGTGCTTATGTTCGTTAGAGATTCATATCAGCTTACAGTATTATCAGCAGTAATCAGGGTCCCTCTACAGGAGATACCAAAATATGCCTTGTTAAAGCACTTTCATCCAGTGAGGGGTTTTGAGCAAGTATAGTAGTTTAGTTATTTCTCTATATCACTGATTCCTTTAATTCTACCCCCCCCCCCCCTTCCAGGTTACGTAGCAGTGTTTTTGATGAAACTTTTTAGATCACATGTGGTTTATAAAAATTCTGATTTTATAGATACATGCCACAATAAAGTAAAAAAAAAAAAAAAAACAACAACAAAAAGAAAGTTCAACAAAAACACACAGTACATGAAGACAAACAAAACAACCTATAATAATCAGAGACAAAATTATGGATATATAAAAAAAATTAATAATAATAATAGTTAAGAATTTTGGTATGACATTAATTTCTCCACTAAAAAAAAATATATACATACAAATAAACTGTTCAGTCTATAAATAATTGAAATTAAAACGTTAAAGTATTTGTCATCACTTAAGACCTTGGTAAATACGTAAACGTTGCTTCTTTTTTTTTTTTAATCTATGCTCAGTAAGGAGGTTGTGTAAGAGAAGATGCAGCCGGCTGGGTAGTATAACCATGTGCTTGGTACAGAGACACCGGCTTGTGTGATTAATTATATGATGTTACTGGCCTCGCAATAACATTTCAGCTTTCCCGTCAATAGCAGCATACCAATCTGCCTTTAAGGTGGCCCCCGCTGCAGGAAAAAAGCTCTGGGAGGACGCCAAGACACAGCCTTGCAGTGTGAGTGAAAGAAGGGGGAGAAAAAGTGTGTTTATGTATAAGTGTTAAAGAATGTAAAAGACATAGAAAAAAAGATTTGCGTAGCGGTTAATTAAGAAGATGAAAAAGAAACGTGTAAAGAGTGAAGAACAGAGAATGGGTTGAAAATTGCAAACAAGTGAAAAGAAAGGAAAAAACGGAAGAAAAGCTTAACTGCCTTAGTTATCAACCCTTCACGGTGAGCCCTGAGCAGTTTGAACAACACTGCAGTTTAGCTCATCTGAGAACTGAAGGAAGCAGTACTCAACCACATGAAGTCAATTAAGATCCTAACAGAGGGGCCCCTCAAAATTCTATCACTGGGAAATCAGGGAGGGGAAGAAGGGAAAAGTGGATGTGGTTTTAATTCCACTTTTGATTACTTTCGCAGAAAGGATGCTACGGGCTAATTGCTTCGCATTTCATCTAAATTTCATTCGGATTTTAAAACTTCCTATTTTTTCTGAACAACACAGAAGAGGACAGACTGAATACAGCTGATTTTTGTAGATAACAATTCAGGTTTAGTAAAAAAAAAAAAAATGATATTCAAAAAGAAAGAAAAAGAAATTATAACATTAACATCAAGAAAACTACCAACAAAGTGCCCATACTTCTTTATAAACCATAAAAGATATATCTCTGTAGTTGTAATCACCTACGATAGATAAGAAAAAAGAAAAAAATTGCAAACACCACAAACCATGTCATTTTAAAAAAAAGCACAGAATGTAACCAACTAAAACATGTTAGAAAGAAGGAACGCAATCAGTTTTTTTTTTTTTTAAAACCAATATACACGTGAGTAAGTAGAAAGAAAGATGCACTCACCTGTTGGGACATTCTGAAGAGGAGATTCGCATCACAGTTCTGCCATGCCCCCATGTACCCGGGCTCACTTGCCGGCGTCCTCGTTCCGAACTGCATGGAGGTGTCAGGGCACTGGTCTCTGAATGCCCAGTCTCTCACCCTCCTGTCTCGCTGTCTGTCTCTTGGTGTGTCTCTGTCTCTCACATCCACTTCTGATTCTTCTGACTGAAAAGTGAAGGTGGATTTTTGAGCCTCTTGACATTCAGTAGCACAAGTGTGGAGTAGTTAGAGAGCTGCATGTAGGCTGCATTTCATTTAGGGAAAGAGAGTAAAAAAAAAGAAAGAAAAAGAAAAAAAATGTGTAGGAGAGGATGAGGAAAGGGGTGGGTGGGAGGTGAAGTAGCAAGGAGGGATGTGCTGCTGGTGGGGGGTGAAAGATGCAAAGCTTATTTTGCACCTTCCTCACAGATACCCCTATCATTTATGCATGGATTGTGACTCCCCAAGGCTCCTCTTTGCTCAGCTTAACAGCTGCCTGTCAGGTGTGCATATTACTCTAAAGAAGAAAAAATGCCAGAGACCCCAAGAAAAAGCTTTACGGATGTCACTAGATAGGAGAGCACAGAGTCAACTGCACTGCTCCATTGTCAGGCACCAAATGACATCCTGCACTAACCTCTCTCAGCTTACAGATACCCATATACACATAGACACGCGAACACATATTAAGGATTTCACTGATCACAGGCAGTTGGGAGGGAAAGGTTCTGGCCCTTTCTGCGCTGCCTGTCTCTTTTATATCTCCTGCTTTTTTTCAACATTGCTGTCAAGTTAAGAATGCCACATCTGACACTTGTCTGTGCCACGCACCTCTTTGTGCAGTATAATGCATTTTGTTTTTTTCTCTTTGACCATGTTAAAAACATCACATTGAAAGTTAAAGGAGAAGACTTGCCCGTGAAAGTGAAATAATAATTTCACAAATTTCACTTGGTTGCCAATAAGGCTGTCAATAAAGAGACACACAAAACATAGGAATAATAAAAAAAAAAAAAATCCCGAATTATTTTGTCCAGCAAAGTCTAGTTTTTAAATACATCTTTACATGTCACAAAGTTGTGCTGCTTTTCTTTAACAAACTGCATTAATACAAAAATAAACAACATACCATATACATTTACATGCAACATAACAAATAAAACCCAAGAACAACAGAAACATACAAACTAATATAACGTAAAGAAAACGTATACCAAAGAAAAAGGAGTTATTTTATGCACGATAAAATATGTCTCAAAAGACATATAAAAAACACAAACATTTTTCTTTGAGATTCAAAGCCTGCACTGGAAGCTGACCAAAACGTGTATTAACCCCTTGCATTGCTGTACAACTTTGGATGTGTTACAGGAATGAAGGAATTAAATTCTCTACCAAAAAGAAGCAGGATATTTTGTTCTAAAAGTTGCTTAAAAAAAATATCAGAAAGTCAAGGTAAATTTTCTTGTAATAAAATACATACTTGCAGTAGGACAGAAAGCAGCACTTTCTCCCTGTCTGCAGGGTAACAATAACGCCTGCATCCACATTCTGGAAAACAAACAAAAGACGTGAGCAAAGAGCTGGAGTGACTGCTCAGTGTCATTAGTGCACAATGAGGAGAGATGAGAGAACCGATGCTGTGTGGACAGAAATGTGCCTCGCTTTCTTCATCCCACATCTCTTGAAAGCTTTCCTGTTAAACTTTCCTCCAGTTTACCAACATTAAGCACACACAAACACAAACAACGCTTGGGAGCTGCGGATACACTGGAGGAAAAGACTACTACAAGGGGTTAATAAAAAAGGAGGTGAAAAAACAAACACATATCTATGTCTATGTGAAGACAGCTAGATAGACAGACCGACAGAAACACACACACATATCTATAGATATATATAAAATATCTATCTATCTATCTATCTATCTATCTGTCTGTCTATCTACCTATATGTCTCTCTATTTAACTATCTATCTATCTATCTATCTATCTATCTATCCACACACAGACTATACACGTGTATTACAATATCATGTTTATTAATTATTAATATATGTATTTAATAATGGGAAAAATAGTGGAGGGGGGAAATTGAACCTACTGTCAATTGTGCCAAACAGTGGCTGTGCTTTCACAGCCAGATATTAGCCATTTAAACTTCCTGTAAAATTTGCTAGCCTCTTGATTTCTGAAGTGGCACTCAATGCTTCAGTCAAGCTGCCTGCTCAGCTCCTGACCTTCCCACTAATGGCTGTTATTTGAGGGAGGCTTAAGGACACTGTCAATAGCAGGCTTCCTCTTATCTTCTCTCCTCTGCACCCCTCCCTCCTTCTCTCTCTCTCTCCCTCTGTCTCTTTTGCTCTAACTCCTACACCTCCCCCAACCCACCTACCGCTCCCCTCTGTCCTGCACTTTTAAACCCTGCACTATATATATATATATATATATATATATGTATGTATGTAAGGATGTTATATATATATATATGTATATATATATATACACATACATTTATGTGTGTGTGTGTGCGTGTGCGTGTGCGTGTTCGAGTTAAGTGAGGATGCAGTAAAAGCACCTGCTGCAGTAATAGACTGTTTTATTAAAACTGTTATTCTGCAAGAGTTGAAATTCCCAGAGGACTGTGCCATGTCAAAGCCGATATAATTAACTAGAAGCTCAGCAACGGATCAATTACTAGACAAGCAAGTGATAGTGAAATCAATGAAAGATCATCAGGCACATTATCAGTGTTGCAACTCATTAGGGTAAAACTGAGAAATGTGCTCAAAGAGAGCCCAGGCAAGGTGGCATTACAAAACAAAGGGCTAATTTGGAGGTCCTGCTGTGAACAATCTGTAACAGAATTAGTCTCACCCCCCCAGTCTCTCCCAAGAATCCCACTCGAGCGGCCCCCACCACAGGCTACCAAACTGCATGCTACTGAAACTCAATGTGACAGACTTGGAGAAGCAGTTTATTAAGATACCAACTTCAAGTTTATTTAGTTTGTAAACTCTCCCAATAAATCAATATGTTTCGTGCAAGGGTTATTAGGTAGGATAGCCTAATACAGCCAAAGATGATCTCCCTATGCAGGGCTCGGCAATAAGGAAGGTCCCAAAATCCATTATACTAACATACACAGCTATGAGTCTGGACTCTGGAATCATTTAACGCTCTGTGTATGAATGCAAGGTTCATGGCAATAATTGAAATGCATAGTTAACAAGTCCAGAAAATAATTCTTACACTTGGTATCATACTGGCATTAAATGAATAAGTGTGAATGGTTTGTCGAACTTGACACTGAAAACCATAAAAAAACAAACCCTTTGTCCTTTTTAAAGCAGCAAAAAGGCCTTTAATGATTTGTTTAAAAATAGAAATCACATTTTTTTTTAATTAAAGGTGTTTCACTTTTTCTTCAGATCAGATCAAAGAAGAGTTAAAATCCAATCGTAATTGATATTGCTAGAATCAATAATTGAATAGATTAGTTCAGTAGATGGCATTTGCTAGACTCTTCCATCACATTTTGGTGATAGTTTTGCAAAACCCAGAATATGAAACTAATTAACACACCTGGTTAATATGCGAATGATGGACATTGAACCAGATGTGATAAGTAAGGCGTACTGTCGGGTCCTTGCTCACCTAATAGTTGTTTAGTATTTTGCGCACGTCTGGAAGACTCAATGGATCTTTGCATCAAGGACCACTCCAAACACCATAAACAGAAGCACATTGTCACAGCTATGGTGTTAGAAAACATACTTTCTATTTTTCATGCATTTTGTTGATTTTTTTTTTTGTTTATCTGTGGTGACCAAGAACCGCACTATACCTACTGACATTGCATGGAAAAGTTTAGTCTCCCATGTTCATGGTATTCATGCTAGAGCGGTACTTCATGCACGTGCATGCCTGGCTCTGTGTTGTTTACATGCCAGCCCAACTTAAAAGAACACTATAGGCATCCAGACCACTTCATCTCAATGAAGTGGTCTGAGTGCCATGTGCCCCCTTCTTAAACCTTCAGCTGAAAATATTGCCATTCTGCAGGAATTAAAATCTTTCTTTGCAGAGTTAACTTGACAGCCACTAGGGGCGCTCCTGTAAAATAGCATGTTAAAATGCTGCTTTTTTAATCAGAGTCTCAGGAGAATATCTGATTGGCCACACATAGCATATTTCATTTCCTATGAGAAAGCATTGGGTTGGCTGAGTTCATCTACATCGAGAGTTACACGGAGGAGACAGGTGCGGCAAGGGATGAAAAGTAAATAATTCACCTTCTTTAACCCAGGCAGCACTGGCCCGTTCACCTAAATGGTGACTAGCATTAGGAATACAAATTTGTATTCCTAACACTATAGTATTTCTTTAAACAGAATGAGTAGGGTGTGTTTGCGCAAGCACAAAGCACAAATACTTATACAACTCAAACGAATACAAAAAATAACAGCTGACTGTACACTTTCAGCAAAGTATTTTCATTTTGCATTAGTAAAAGGCAACATTTCAATCTAATGTTGGTCTTATTCAAGCCCAAAATGAAAGGAACACTCTAAGCACCATAACCACTACAGGAGTGCCTGGATGGTCCATAACGGTGCCTGGAGTACCTGGGCGGCCCTTAATGAGCCCGTAGTGGGTAGGCAAACTGTTTTGGATTGGTTTGACTTCTTACCTGGGTGCCTATCCCCACCTCCACTACAGCTGCAGAAAACTGCAAGCTCTCATTCTGAGCTGAGCTCTCACTGGCTGAGAGAGGTTCTCCGACGCTCTCAACCAATGGTCCAGCCGTTCACTGCAATGTTTAGCTAAGGAGAACTAATAGAGGCTCCTAAGCTGGAAACTCTTGCTGTAGTGGAGAACAGGTAAGAAGTCAAAGTGTTCTAAAGCGCACTGTACCAGTTACAACAGTTGGGGAGTTCCTTTGTGTTACAGTATGAGAGTATAAATTGCATATTAAAAATATATGGCAACAGTGGAAATCATCTGGAAACAAAGGAAATCCGCAATCTGGTATGCACACAAAATAAAACTGTTCATGTAACCATTTGTAATCATGGCATATGCTCAATAAATGCATGACATACAATTAATAAACTGGACAAATATAGATACACATACTGTAAAATACTAATTATAGAAAAAGAAATATTAACATTAACAACAACTTTTCCTGAACTGGCTACCCTATGTGACATCAATGAGCTACATAGTTGTCTAGGATGAAAAAAGTCAATCAAGTTCAACCCTGAAGTACATTCAATTATGCTGTTGATCCACAAGAAGGCAAAGAAAAAGCATTACCATTTCCATTTATGACACAAAAAGGAAAAAATAATTCTTATTGACTCCATGCCGAATCTTTATGGTCCTTACTGTAAAGAACTGTTTCCTCTGCTGTAAGTAAAGGCACCTTTCTTCTAGCCGCAATGGGTAACCTTTTATCTGTTCTATATTCCTGCTGATAAACTATATATTTGTATAGTGTTATCATAACACATTAGAGCTCCTTTTTTTCTAAAGAAGACAAATCAAGTTTTTCTAGCCTTTCTTCACAACTAATGTTTTCCATCCTCCTTACTAGTTTTGTAGCTCACCTCTACACGTTTTCTAGTTCCTAAATATGCATATTTAGAATTGCAGCGCATATTTAAGGTGGGTCTTACCATTTAGTTCCGAAGAGGTAAATTATATTTGGATTACGTGAATCAAAACACCTTTATAGACGAAGAAACCTTGCAATATCTAGATCAGGCATAGGCAACCTTCGGCACTCCAGATGGTTTTAGCTACACCTCCCATAATGCTGTGCCAGCATTATGGATGTAAGAGCATTATGGGGGATGTAGTCCACAACATCTGGAGTGCCGAAGGTTGCCTATCCCTAATCTAGATTGTAAGATCCCATTGGAATTAGGCCTTTAGCTACTCCTATACTAGTTTGTCAATTTTTGTATTATCTCAGATATATTGTACATTCTTACTTGTACCAATTGTACCCATGCAGAGTGCAGCAGAATGGCCTGGCACTTTATAAATAAGGCATAATAGTAATGAGAAAGGATGGAGCTTGGGAAGCAGATAGGAACAAGAAAACAACAAAAAAAATGTGAGTATTGAAAGTTATGTTTTCAGGAATAGGGTCCTTGCATCATAATCATTACTATAAGTTGTAGTGGTTATGGTGCTTTACGTGTCCCTTTAAATTTTAGATATGAAAAGATGTTTGAAGAACTATACATAATGCAGTTGACACATTTCCATTATTTTGTTTGCCATATCGCAACTCTTTGTTCTCAATATGTAGACTTCACTTCAAATAAACACTAGATGAATTATAGCGCTATGAAGGAGTTTAACCCCTACAGGGCCGATGACATGTAAGAATGATCTTTGTTATAAAGGATTTATTTAAAACAGATCTTGAAGAAAAATAAATCACATTTCTACATAAAAAATGTCAAAAGATTTTTGAATCTGTATTTAATTTTTGGCAGCTGTCGCTCTGATCCTTTTTCCTTGCAGAAGTCAAATTATAAATACATGTAAATGCTAATCTTATTGGATATTGTGGACAGTGTCCTTTCTGTCTTATTACGAACAGGGTTCTTCACTAAAGTGAGAATTCAGACTGAATTTCAAATTACTCTGTATGTTAGTTAAAGTGAATTTATAATACCCGTGAAACAAACACTGTGAACACCAACACATTCTGCACAACTACATACCTCCCAACTTCATCATACTGTGAATCAGGACACCTCAGTGTTCTGTTTCAGTGCTTTTTGCAGGGTTCTAATCAGGGCCGGTGCAAAGATTTTTAGCTACACAGGCAAAGTAGCATTTTGCTGCCCCTTCCCCCCCAAAAAACCCAAAATCCGCAGGAGTTGAGACCACCTCATTCCGGGTGGAAAGGGGCTGTTAATTGGGACACAGAAGCTCTAGAAGGGGGTCAGAGGCTGTGGTGGGGGATAGGTTATGTACAAGGGGGGACAAGGTCTGTAGGGGCTGTAGAGTGGGACACGTACAGGAGCTGAAGAGGGCAGGGACACAGGGGCTGTAGAGGGGGGAGGACACAAGTGCTACAGAAGAGGGGGCTGAGAGAGGGCAAGGGCTGTTAAGAGGCGAACAGGGGCTATAGAAGTGGGGTAGAGGGGTTAAAGGGGGGCAAGGGCTGTAGAGTGGGAGCATGGGCTGTAGAGTAGGGGGTATGGGCTTTGTATGTATGTTTGCCGTGTGTGTGTGTCTGTCTATCTGTGTCTGTCTGTATGTATGTGTGTGTGCCTGTCTGTTTTTATGTATGTGTGTGTGTGTCTGTGTGTGTGTGTGTGTCTGTATGTATGTATGTATGTGTGTGTGTCTTGTCTGTATGTATGTGTGAATGTCTGTCTGTTTGTATGTATGTGTTGTGTGTGTCTGTATGTATCTGTCTGTCTGTGTGTGCGTGTCTCTGTATGTATGTGTGTGTGTGTCTGTATGTGTGTGTGTGTATCTTTTGGGGGGGGGGAATTAGAGGGGGGAAGAGACTCTACAGTCTATTATAGTGATGATGCTGGTAGGCTACTGGCACCATCCCACAGGTTTGTGTTAAACCGTTTTGGAGCAGATTGACAAGAACAAGGATCTTCCACTTGTAGGTTGTATGGCCCTACACTTATCCTATTGCTGATGACATCACACTTCCCTATTGGCAATATTTTTTATTATTGTATTAATATTATTATTTACTATTAGCAAATAGAGCAGCAGAAGAGGAACATAAAGTTGAAACCTAGCATGATATAGTTAATCAAAGTTTTAATTAGCATTAGAACATCAATGGGGAGGAAGAAGAAAGGAAGAAAAACTAATAGATATCTGAGGGAGAGCTAGAGTGGATTTGGGCATCATCGGCATATTGGTTGAAAGGGAGACTAAATTCAGTTTTCAAATTTTAGAGACATTCATGAAGTCTATTTAGGAGACTGATGCTGTTAAATATTACAATGAAGTTGGTCAGAATAATTGTTCTATCAGTGGGGATTAATCAAACTATTATATTCAATCATTGTCAGTCATTGTGAAGCAAACTGAAAAGTGAACGGGGATGTAGTTAAGAGGGATCGAAAAAAGAATCACATGGATTGTGCTGTGCATATGGATGCAATTGCTTCTCCATTGACGGGGAATGGGGCCAGATAACTATATGACCAGGCACATATTTTGATGTTCAGAATCAATTTATCACATAATTCTCAAAGATAAATATTACGTTCTCCTAGACCTTTTTGATCCTAACATCACATTAGGTCATTCTTTTTCAAAGTCAGTCCTCAAAAAGCACTGAAAGGTCACAATTGTAATTAAACCTAGTTGAGTACAACTGGTAGTGGTTCGCCCATTTAAACCACTATACTTTTTTTTTTTTTGCTGAAATTCTAAAACTTGGGACTGAATTGATGTGCAGAGATAAACGTATCTTTGGTAACTGAATAGTCATTCTCAGATCTGCTAAGCCCTTAGGGACTTGAAAAACACGTCTGTTGGAGTCTCAAGATCATGACTTGTTGATGTAAGCATATTTTGCATTGAACATTGTTATTAACGTACACTTTGATAAATATATATTATTTCCTTTTTTTCTCTTTTTACCTCTCCACTAATTATCATTCTTAATATTTTCCTGGAAAACTAACCATAAATAGGATATCCATTTGCAGTATTGATGACCATTTATAGGTCTCCACTTGTTTACTTAAAATGACATGGCTTACTGGAGTGAGCAGTGAACAGAATGTTTATCCTGTGTCAATAGTCTAATGGGGTCATCCCATTATTTGCACACAACAGTCTACAATGTCACTACATTTATGCTGCGTTAGAAAAAAGCTGATCCCTCCAGATAGCAGAATTTTATGGAAATCTTAGTAATATTCCTAGATCATCCTACTGCTAATCCACTGGAAACTCCAATTGTTGAAATTACACAGGCTCCTGACGACGGCGTTTTGAACATGCCGAAACGCGCTTCGAGCGTTTTCTTTTTCTTTAATCTCTGCACTTGGTAGCACTTTTTTATTTTTGTTACCACTATGGTTATTGATTTTTAGGTGTTTATTTATTTATAACTTTAGTAGGGAGAGTTGGTTCAGGTAGACACATGTGGTTAGACCACGATGTCGAGGTAACTTTTAGGGTGAATTGAGAGATTTATTTAATTATTTATTTTTTGTGTGAGGCTTTTCATCTGCGATTAGACCTGATTACTTACCCGGTCAATCTGATTGAGCATCTGTGGGATGTGCTGGAACAACAAATCTGATCAATGCCTTGCAACTTTCTGGACTTAAAGGGTCTGCTGCTAATGTCTTGGTGCCAGATACCACAGGACACTTTTAGATGTCTTGTGAAGTCCATACCTCAACGCATCAGAGCTGTTCTGGCAGCACGAGGGGGATGTATACGTTATTAGACAGTGGTTTTACTGTTGTGGCTGATCAGTATATACAGGTGATACTCAAAAAATTAGAATTTCGTGCAAAAGTTAATTTATTTCAGTAATGCAACGTAAAAGGGGAAACTAATAGATGAGATAGACGCATTACATGCAAAGGAAGACAGTTCAAGCCGTGATTTGTCAAAAGTGCGATGATTAAGGCTTACAGCTCATGAAAACCCCAAATCCACAATCTCAGTAAATTAGAATATTGTGAAAAGGTGCAATATTCTAGGCTCACAGTGTCCCACTCTAATAAGCTAAGTAAGCCATAACACCTGCAAAGCGTTTCTGAGCCTTTAAATGGTCTCTTAGTCTGGTTCAGTAGGAATCACAATCATGGGGAAGACTACTGACCTGACAGTTGTGCAGAAAACCATCATTGACACCCTCCTGTAAGCCATAATCATCGCACTTATGACAAATCACGGCTTGAACTATCTTGCTTTGCATGTAATGCGTCTATCTCATATATTAGTTTCCCCTTTTACGTTGCATTACTGAAATGAATGAACCTTTTCACGATATTCTAATTTTCCGCGTATCACCTGTATATCTATATATAAACGGTAAAGAAATGGAGCACTCCTTAGGGATTTTTAAAAATATGTATTGAAAAATAAATCAATGTTTCGAGCCTCCTGGGTCTTTATCAAGATCCAATATCAAGATATACACACTGAATTTCATAATAATGAAAAACACATTAGAATATATAAACATTCCTATATTCTTGCAACATTTATCTACATGCATTTTATTAATTTAAGAACATATTTTCTTTTCCTTTTTTCGAGGGCCTGACTTTGCTAATCTAATATACAACACTGCTGTTACCTAATGTTGTCTTTCAAAAGCACCTGCTGTTCATCAAGGATATTACTTATATATAAAAACAGCTAATGAAAAACTACCTCCTTATTTTCCTTTAATCGTGCATTTGAATTAGATACAAAATAAATTAGCATTTCTGTTAGGGTGAGCTAACAAGGCTGTAGGGAGTCATTTCAGGCCCATCCTTAAAAGAGTTGTTTTTTTTTCCTTCTGTTCTCTGCTAGCTATTATCAGAATTGATCATTTTACAATTGTTATTACTGATCTTTTTTCTTGTTATTATTATGATCATTATTGTCTGTGTTTTTTTTTTTAACCTTTATTATTTTTTTTTATAAACATTTGAAGGTGTCTTACAAATGTTGATCTGTGTATTAAGTAATGTTTTATGCATGAATCCAGGAAATGTCATTTGTATTTACTCTGGGGAAACTACAAGGTAATGTACATGACGGTTTTTTGAAGGCATGATAAAATGAGTGACACAAATATTAAACTACACAGAACTGCTTATTTGTTTATAAAGCCCCTTTCATGCTCCTCTTGTACCTGGCCCAGCTGTAAATATTTTGCAGTCACAAAGGTAACCATTTTTTTCTTTTTTATGTCAATACTGGGCTAACAAAACCTTAACACTTTATTGACTAATAACATATTATGTATGTCACACATGCGCTAAGTTAATGAAAGTGCCAGCGCACTGTTACAGTTACTTGCATGCATTCACACTTGCATTGTGTCTTTGGTACATACCTGATCTCAAGTTGCATTATGGCAGGGTGACTTGCCTAACATGCTTCTTACTAATGTGCCTGATCTTTAATTATAGTCATTACAAAATAAGTTATAGACTGAATACCAGACCAGACTTCTTTAGAATTCACACAGCTAACACCAATAAAATGTGTGTGTGTGTGTGTATGTAAAACATACAATATTCAGCACTCTCACTCATTCACTAAACAGCAAAGCTCACAGAATGTAATAGTTTATTTTTAAAACACCTGACCTAGCCCAAAATATTGTGGATTCGGTTACAATATATACTATTCCTAGTCTACTCAGTGTGTTACGAGAAAAGAAGCCTATGAACATTTTCAGTGTTAATTTAATAATTTAATCACCGTTTCGAGTACATTTGTTTTAAATAGAGTTTGTATAAGGAATGTACATTACAAAATTCGTAACAATCAAGAATTAATACAATCTGTGAGTGTACATTCCTCTATATTTTGTTTTATAAACAAATACAACACAACCAGATAAATAAGAGCAAGATCCAAGGTTGCCAAATACTAAGAAATTCAGGATTAGAATCCTGCAAGTAGGCTGTAAGGCTTTCTATCGTTTTAACGTATCAGATTTGAAGAAATAGCTACTTACTCGTACTTAACTACCAATAACTACGTTTATGCACAGATCCAGTGGACAAGTCACAGAAGCTACTTAAATGGTTATGAGTGCTACTCCAGTTGACTAAAAACTAAATTGAAAAATGTGGATATTAGCTTAGGAACTAAAGAAAATCCAGATGCGGGGAGAGGAGGGGGTCAACCTGTCATTATCCTAGCCCCAGGGAGTCTGTTAGTAGAATAATATAACAAACTATTTTTTCCTAAACAGTGAAGCATATAATCTAAAAAGCCACACCAGGTATCCCGCCCTCCTCACTTCAACTAGTCCCAACAGCCATGCCTGGCCTACTAGATCATGGAGATTGAGCTTGATAATGTCCTTCTAGAGTAGCAGAATGAAGTAAAGATTGGTGAAGTTGAGTGAACATGATGAAGAATAGATTATTCCATAAGCACCTCCAGATATGTCCACACCTCTTTTTTTTATTCAGCAAAACCTCCATCCCATTGTTCTTTGCATAAATGGGCAGGGGTGTACTTACTGCGAGGCTGACAAGGCATTTGCCTTGCGCGGCACTTTCTGGGGGGCGGCAAAAACGCTGCCCCCCAAACGCCCTGGAAAGTGCCTTGCCAGCCTCTTATCCTGGGGGGGCTACCTCAGGCTACCTCAGGGCCCCCCGAGGCCAGCAGCAGCGGCACTTTCTGGGTGGGTGGCAAGGGAGCACTGATCCTCCTGTTCAGCAGTGTGTGTGTGTCTGTTAGTGAGTGTGTATGTTGTCTGTTAGTGAGTGTGTGTATATGTGTGTCTGTCAGTGAGTATGTATGTCTGTTAGCTAGTTTATGTGTGTCTGTCAGTGAATGTGTATGAATGTGTGTGTCTGACACTGAGTGTATTTGTGTCTGTCAGTGAGTGTGTATGTGTATTTAGCAGGTAGGGAGGGGGACGGGGTGCCTGAGTTTTGTGATGCCTAGGGCAGCACAAAACCAGGATACACCACTGCATATGGGTTCAACTTCTGAATGTGCATCCAAATAATTTTTAGTATATACATACATATATATATGGTTTGGAATTGCTGATCCAGTTCTGATATTATTTCTACATTTAAGTCATACGTTTGGTACATAGTTGATATCTCCATGCTGCTTAGCTTTCATGCATTTATTTGTTTTCTTTGGCCTAGCACAATACAATGTAAAGGCTGAGAGTAACAGTGATATAGCTATAGATCTATAAAGTATTTATGTTCAAAGTGATGTGTGGATGACAAGGTCAAAGCCCTCTCCAACTAAGAAACCAATTTAGTAAGTTGTGTACATGCCAAACACCAACAAACATATAGATTATTTTGTTTTTTGCTTATGTATATTTTACTTATAATATGTATTGTCAAGATGATTTCCAATGTCACACATGTTGCATTCTTCGATTCCTGTACCATGGCAGGCATCCTAAGGAAGTAGTACTATTTATTTCACAATGCAGTTTTTAGCATTATCCTAGGATGACACTACTTTGTTGTCTCTGCCATACAAAATATTTTTCTCATAATTTTGGAGTACCCTAACAAGAGCCAAGTGTCTCTCTCTCTCTCTTTTTATTATTGTGGTGTCCTTTAAAAGAAAACTGACAAAATAATATATGGCTAGTTGGAAAAACAGGTGCCTTGTTTCTACTCTGGCAAATTAAAGAATGAAACTATCTAATGGTCTGGATAGTATTACCTGGTCCACAGAATTTACAAAATGTCTTTCATGTTGTGTTGGAGATGGCTATCCCTCAGGACACCATGTTAATTTTTACTGCCCAGTTATAAAACCACTATGGTTTCATTTTCATTGTTTAACTGGTAATATTTGGGATAAATATATACCTAAATTGCCTACTATGGTTCCCTGGCTAACTTTCTCATAAAATATAATAACCAAAAAAAAAAGGGGCGCAAGAGTATACTGAGAACAGACAGCAGCTGAAATAGCCTGCCCTTCGGTGGGTCCCCACTCAGATCTCAAGCTGGTTTTAGCTCATCTTGTGCCATTACAAAGAGAACATATGTGAAGTTTAAAAGCTGCTGTATACATTAAACGCAGACACAATGGAATCCATGTTTAAAATGGAATGAGGCAAAAATGTGATTCTTTGTTAAACTAATTAGCATATGCCCACCCAGAATCCTTTGCGGTAGTAACATCACTGCAGATTTGTGATTTCTGTGGGAAAAGCAAGTCTTAAGGCTTGACTGGTGTGCAGATTTTTGTTTAACTTTCTTGTTGCTCAGATTGCCCCATAAATATTCTCAATAAAACTCTGCAATGCACTGCAAAATGTACCACTGAAGCTTGTAAGCCATGGTGCAATGACAATGAAAAAATATGCCTTCGTTTTGCACAAGGGTTAGAACAGTTCTGGTGTCACGAGACTTGGGATATGGTAA
Organism: Pelobates cultripes; assembly: GCA_933207985.1. Lineage (NCBI taxonomy): Eukaryota > Metazoa > Chordata > Amphibia > Anura > Pelobatidae > Pelobates > Pelobates cultripes. The sequence goes on along the minus strand of OW240916.1, from coordinate 124,181,917 downwards.
CATTAACCCAAAAACCATACATGAGCGTATCTTTAGAAAGACAGGTTATTTGATAACTATTAGAGAAATTCAGTATGATTAGCTTAGTAGCAAAGTACAAAATTCACAAAACATCCTGTTGATCTAGTGAGCAATTGGTGTAGAGTAAGCCAGGTCAGTGGCCTGTGAGTAAGGAGCTGAGATGGAGGATCAAAGCTAAGATGTCAAAGCTAGGTGAGTCTACCTACTAAAGAGTCAAACAATAACTCCGACATTAAAAATAGGATAAAGTAGTAATTGATCCATGTGTTTTGGAGTACCTTCAAGGGATCATTATCGCTTACACTTGAGATGGTCTTTTATACACTTGAGAGTTTCAAACATCTGAATTCCCCTATACTTGGTGTTTTGGGCGACTCCGTCACTGGGTGGAACAGTAGTATGCTCGATTACCCACTTCCACCCACCATACTTTTTTAACTCTAAGTAATTACATAACTGTGAAGATCAAGAAGGTTTAAAAAAAAATGAAATATTAAGTTGACTTTATTTATGCATGTCCTAGAAATTTGGAAATGAAATGTATTATGCAAAGTGATATCAGGTCTAGTTTAGCATGACAGATGTACTTTATTTAACGAAGAGCAGTAGATAGAATAAGAAACTTAATGCAGTTGACAGTGGATTTTACTCACTACCCAGCAAATTGTGTTAGTGCTAACTTTCTAAATTTAGGACAAAACAGACAAGCTGTAAAACCAGATCAGAAACAGGAATGATGATTGCTAACAATTAACTCTAATAAAACATCCAGTAGGGAAGACAGTTTTTGCTGTGGCCATAGTAACATTATAATGACAAACCGTCACATACTAACTGGATCCCTTGATTCTTCTCAACACTTACAATTCCTGTACGAAACATGTAGGGTGCAAGCAACTCTGAGTTGATTCATCTAAATGTGAGCAATTGCCTCGTTAACATCCTTGAACATATAAGGTCCTGTGTCGCTGCTTTCTGCTTCAAAGACCTAAATGATTTGCACGAGGAGCTTGTATAGGATGTGCACTCGAGTTGTATTTTGTTATTGAGGATGTGGTGTTTCAAAAAGTGACTTTTTCAGACAAAATAATATTAAAAAAGATTTACATAGGCTCTCTTCATAATAACCTGCTGTTTTACATGCTTTTCACACCAGTGCACAGGTTAGGATTGGATAATGCCCAGCGGCAGACATAGCTGCATTGCCCTTTTATGGCTATTAGGACAACTATGGCTTTGGTTAAGTTTTTTAAATCTATTAACATCATGCTATGCCTTATTTCAAGTTGCGTTGAGATTGAAAAAATCAACCAAAGTTAAATACATTCTAAGTTGGTTTTAGAAAAAAACATACCCTTTTCAGACATCGACTGAGAAATTGCTTTCAAGTTCTACCAGAAACGTATGCAGAAAATGCAAATATGCTTAGACTGTAAGTATTTTTTTTTTTTATATTTTAAATCCAAATCTCTGCAGGTTCCTTGACACCCTGCATATAATATATTTATATATCACTGTTCAGTGTATAACCCAAGTGGACACACACACACATATAATATATACCGGTATGTATGTATGTATATGATATATATATATATAAATCCTGATTATTTTTCCCTCATGCTCTGAACTCCATAAAGAAGCCATAGTGACATAATAAAAAGTGCAGAGCATGAAAAGGTTTAGTGTCGCGTGACATTACAAAAATTCTTTCTTACAATCCCCCATCAGATGCACAGAGTAGCAGGCTGCTTAGCTAAGGACTTTTGCCAAGGATATTTATTTCTTCGCCAGACATTTTTGCTTTGGCCCCTTTGTTGAGTTTCTATTATTGTTAACATATTGTGTCTTACATAAGATATATCCCAGAAATTGTCTGGCAATTAAGGTTTCCCTCACTTTCTATTAAGTGATTTATGTTCTCAAAAAAGGGAACAAAAAAAACAAAAAACTAGTCGTTTTTAAGGCGCTCTGACTGTTCTATCACTTAATTAGGAAAAAAGAAAAATGTTCTCAAACCAGATAAATGTTTTGGATCAAATTAAAGTGGAATATTCACCAAAGCATACACCTAACAACAATGTGTAAAAGCTGGATTTTGTCTCTAAATAGTGAATTATAATCGTTGGAAAACCTTATCGCAAAATGCATGCTATTCTGTGACTATAGTTGAGTTTGAACATTTTTCCATGTCAGCATTTTTTTACATTTCAAATAAACCTTGCAATCTACGCTACACTCAACAAGACTTCAAAAAGTCTTCAAAAACGATAGTATCAAAAATGCCTTTCAATTTACTTTCCATGGAACTCTTTATTTAAGGGCATCTCTGGCTGGTACGATGATGCAGTTTGTCTCTTTAAGAAACAATTGAATTGTGCACTTATTTCAGAAAAGGAAATACAGATAATACAGGGAACCGAGATCTCCAAAGTTCTCAGGAGAAGAAAAGGTAGTAAAAAGTCCAAAAGTCCAAAAGTGGGTAGGACTTGTTCAAAAATGGACTTAGTTTATCCAAACATGGCTAGGAAAAACATTTTAAAGCCAAAAACCGGCAAGGAATAGGCAGATTTAAACAGAATTCCCTCACTAACGCTTCCAGAAAAAAATAATTATTAAATAGATAATACACCTTGATCCCCAAGAACTAATCCAGAGAATTCCAGTGTAAACTTGAGGTATGTGATCAAGCACCATACGTACCAAGACACTCTGTAGTGATAGTGGTGCTAGGAGTGCAGTGGCACCTCCTGTGTATGCTCACACTGTTTGCTTACAATGTCCACTGGGTGCTGCTCCCTGCCTCTTCACGTTCGCTCTGGAGTATATTCTACTTCCATTAGTTCTCTTGAGCTAAGCCCTGGCTGAGCTCAGGACTTCCAGCTCTCTGAGAAGCAGGCTGAGAGACAGGTGGAAAGAAGGTAGGATGTCAAACCATTCTAAAATGAACTACTTACCAAGGAGTCCCCTACAAGTATCATAATGCCCCCTGCGTACTGCTACTATTAATTATAAAGGGAAAAGAAAAGGGGTGTAGCAGCGCTAAATATTCCCCAACCAGTGAACTGTGTTCCAAATAACTAAAGAAGCTGCTATCACACCTAGTTCTTATCTTACAAGAATAGAAACCCAAAAACTCTAGTGGTGTAGCGCTATATTCAAATAGAAGGGTAGTGATAAAGAACTTGGTATATACCAATACTACCTTGAATATTCTTTATGTCTTTATATTCACATAAGAGTATAATTTCTACAAGACATAAAAAACAGACAAACCAAACATAGTGCAAACTGTATAATAAAGTCCGTTATAGAGAATTAGGAAGGGAAAATTTCCCACTCACAATTTTAGGAGCTAATATGTTATATAGGGAAAACCACCAGACCCCTACATATCAGAATTGAAGAACATAGTCGTAACATTTTAAAAGGTTTTGAAAAACATAGTGTCTCTTTACATTATAAAATTGCACATAAATGTGACATGAAAGACACTATGTTTTTAGGAATTATAAAAGTCAAAAAGGATTGGAGGGGAGGCAACTTTGACAGCAAAATGAGTAAAATTGAGATGGAGTGGATCTTTAAATTAAATACTCTAATTCCGAATGGTCTAAATGCAGACTTCGAGATGTGCCATTTTTTAAAATAAATGCAAAATTATTTTTTGGTTGCACTTATACTTCCCTTTATTGAATTATGACCTTTTCCCAAAATTTCTTTTTTTTTTTTTTTTTCTCTCCCTTCACTTTCTTGTCACTATGGGAGTATTGACTGGACTGTGTTTTAACTTTCACCATGTATTACATTAAGAAAATATCTGGGATTAGACATTTATAAGGTTTTTAAATGTTAACAATTGATTCATTTATTAATATTTATTATTTCTTATGAATTCGCTTTTTTAATAATGATATAAGATTGCAATATGCCTGTAAAATGGTCATTTGGTATTAATACGCTTATAAGAGAAATAGAAATAGGGAAAAACTATAGAATGGAATTTAATTGTTAAGGAGTTAAATGTATAAATAGAAGGCTTGTATATGTTAAAAAAAGAGGGCTTGTCAATTCCACATATATGTTTGAACTCATTTAAACGTATATTTCCCCATGAAAACCGCCGACCTGGAAATCCTGGGGAAACAAATGGTGAACCGCATGGTGGAACGCATAATGAACCGCATGGTGGAACGCAAGGAAGTGACGTATCGGCGAAACCGGAAATGACGCGACGGAACAGAAAACCCGGAAATAAACAGAGAAAAAAAAAAGGCTTGAAACGCAGGGCGTCACCATTTCTATGGTGATTGCCCGCGAAAATACAAGCCTGCACACCAATTATCTCACCCCTGAGAGGGGTACATATAGCAGGGAGGATCCATGGGAAGTTTGAATCACCACATCCAGCTGAGGAAGCCTGTAAGGCGAAACGCGTACTGGAGAGACTGTGAGACTTTGGACTTTTGGATTTTATGCCAATTTGATATTGTTTTTTATTGTGTTTTATATATATATATATATATATATATATTTTTATACAATTACCGTTACAATAAAATTACTATTTTTTTATATTATATATTGGCATTTCCCTGCTATTTTTCATTTATTTTTCATTTATTTTTTAAAAGAAGGTGTGTAGTCCTTAACTACACAAGTGTGTGGATTAGAGCCGATCTGGATGGCTCTAATTTTGTGAGTATTACATTTTATATTTATCTCACATTGAAAATTATTACGATACTGCACCATATACGGTTTCTACTTCTATAGGAAACCAAGGACATCTATACACAAGAAGGGTGAGGGTCGCCTTTACGGACCCCAAGAGCGCAGATATTGAGCTATTCCATATTAGCTCCTAAAATTGTGAGTGGGAAATTTTCCCTTCCTAATTCTCTATAACGGACTTTATTATACAGTTTGCACTATGTTTGGTTTGTCTGTTTTTTATGTCTTGTAGAATTTATACTCTTATGTGAATATAAAGACATAAAGAATATTCAAGGTAGTATTGGTATATACCAAGTTCTTTATCACTACCCTTCTATTTGAATATAGCGCTACACCACTAGAGTTTTTGGGCTACTATTAATTATGATTATGTAGTGTTTCTTTGAAGGGATGGGAATAATGTAAAACACTGTTGACTAAAATGTTCCAAATTGGAAATTTGGGATGTTATTGTTCTTACTAGTTGACAAACTATTAAACTGCATTCTAATTTAACCTAAAACATTTCTGTTGCCCTTTCAACACGTTACTTGAACTATAACAAAATTCCAGTTTTGGAACAATATGTGCTTAAATTAATTATGTTTATAATGATTATTTATCTGTGAATTAGTTAAGTGGTTAGTGCTCCGGCAACTGAATACTCTCGTGCCCATGTATTGGTGAACAGAATATACCCAACAGGATTTGTTGAGAGCCACTTACTTTTACATTGGCTGATTGCTTTGTTACATATACGTTCACACAAAACTCAAATAACTCCTAGTTTCTTTTTAAATATGTATTTACACAGGTAAATTATATTATTACAACATTTGATTTTGATTTTATTTTTCACCCCTTCATCGGTAAAGATGAAATCTGTAAAACACTATACGAACAGTTTCCCCTCTGTTTGATCTGCTAAGTGGAATAGCATCATTAATGCTTTTACAAGCACCTGTCACATCTCACCACAGTAAGGCACTAGATCACAGATGGTGTATAAACGCAGTCAGAGAGCGTAGCTGTGCACTCAGTAGAGGTTCCGAGAACAGCTAATGTTACCTTAAAAAGAACAGCATTAAACATCACAGATCATCATGCAAGAAACCATATTATTACTTAATCTGCAACAGTCGCTACCGAGGTGCTTTACAACATATTTTGTACAGTGGATTCTTTGCTGAGTTTCTCCTTACCATCTTAATTCTGCAACATCTGCTGCACTGCATGCAATCCTAACAGATGTCCCTGGTATCGTGGCAGATGAAATACAGAAAAGGCACAATCAAGATATTCTTATTTACGTGTGATGTTGCTACATGAAAGATGAGATGATGGACGCCAGTTCTCATCAAAAGGAGAGGTTTTTTTATAACACACACAAAAAAAAATCTAAATTTGAATTGGAGTGTTTTTACTCCCAAAAAATGGCTTTGTGCTTTTCGCTCACACTGGAACCCAGACTTATCTACCAGGCTTCTGAATGGCTTCAGATATAAATAGGGTGTCAATATGGTTTCATTGCAGAACCCAGTCATGATAGACAAATGAATTGAGATCATCCTTGATTGACCAGTCTTTCTGAATGACAGTTAAATTCACCCATTCCATGATGTGTCAAACTGGACAGCATGGCAACTTATGATTTGCTTTTCTGGATCTATTGAAAAGTGAGTCTTCTTCACCAAAGAATCTAAGCATAGTGCTAGTCATCTAGTAAAAGACAGAAGGAATATTGAAAGAAAGGTTCTGGACCATCAGAGTTATCTTTATTTCTGCAATATGTTTACATAAAATGTCCACTGAGAACTTAGCATAGCGATCTGTCCCACTAAACCATTCAAATCAGCCAATAACACTGTGGCATGTTCCCTTTCTTCTACACTCACTACATACAAATTTTCTAACTTATATCTGGAGAAACTTATATCTGGAGCTTCTGCCTGCTAGTAAGAAGGTAAGGAGAGGACTGAACAAGTGAGTGCTCGGGGACAGTCCTTAGGCCAGACTGGCCTTCCAATTCTTTGGGTAGACACGCCCCCTTTTTGGGCATGTTCGCCCCGCACGTGATTACGTGACATGATTCACATCAATAGCCCACCCTTTTATCCGCCCATTGACGTCCTGCTTCACTGGACACTGCTGTTGGTGGTATGGATTTACTTAAAAGACAAAAGCATTAATTAGAGAGAGATTAGCATAGTGTCTATGAGTTTCCCTCTAGCATTATCTCGATCAGATACATGACGCTTGGGAGGTATGACTGTTTTACTGTTTTTAGTCGATATAATTCTGTAATTAGGACCATCATAACTGTCAGCACAAGGCCCACTGGGCTCTTAATCTGACACTGTCGGTGAGTCCCAGCTCAGGTTTTACCTCACTTGTACCATTACAGAGAGCATCTTAACTTGTGTTTATACGCCATCTTAGCAATATCCCACCCACAAGGATGATCCAGATCTGAAATGCTATCAGTCTCCTTTAACATGAGAGATACAGCAACTCTGGACCTTCATTTTTTAAATTCATTAAGCCTTGTTAGTGAGGTAGTTTGCTTACTAGGCACAATAAGCAAGGAGACCACTAAAATCAGTCCAAGAACAAGGTGGACAACAGTTCATAAATAAATAAATAAATAAAAGGGGGACATGTTAAGAGTCTGCAGGCAGAGCCTGGTGGCATAAATAAGCATATTTAGCTCTACCACTGGGAATCACCCACTGAAACACAGAACAATAAAAACACACAGCTGACCTGAAAGAACTCTGCCAGCCATCTCAAATTTGACGTAAGCTACCTTTAACAACTATGGGAAGTATGTGTTATAAACAGAAGAAAGTGTAACTTCACACAAACATGGGGACATCCGTTATAGCGGAGAGCTGGTTTCTCACAGACTATCTCCGCTGGTAATCCAAGTGAGGCTCAGGAACAAGTAGTAAAACCCAAGAGAATAATATCCACGGTTAGTAAAGTAATCTAAAAGTATCCCATTATGTTTCCCAATGACTGGACGACACACAGCATCAGGAGCAGAACAGAACTTTTAATTCACACAACCTTCTTTTAAGCATTTCTCCCATACAAGGGAGACACCCACAATAATTATTACAGTAACCAATTATTTGCTCGTCACCTCTCACACATCTCCTCCCATCAGTGTGACACATAATCCACTTATCCCTTACACAGTTTTACCCTGTTTCTAGATGTACCCCAAATTCGTCAGATATAGGTATGCAGTGGGGATCCCCTGGTAGCCCTTATCTGGGTGCTCAACATATTCAAAAATCACCCAGATTTTTCTAAAAACAATGATAATTTAAAAAAAATGTTTAGTTTTCTTACCTAAGTATTATGTCATTTATAGGTTTCCATTTGGATCTTTCATTGCATTAATAGTTAATTTGCCCCAGTGCTAATACTTTCATACCCAATACAATTAAGATAAATATTTTGTTGACATAGGAAATAAAGTAAAATTTAACACTCACTTGAGATGTTCTACATTCAAGCAATGGTTCCCTGGAATTTATAAAATTGCATTAAGTTTGTTTATCATCTTAATGCACACACAATATATGTATGTGGTATGTTATGAAAAAAGTTGGAATAATATATACATATGGTACAAAAAAAGTTGGAATAAAACAAAATCAATCATTTAATGGTTACAAAGAGCATATATTGCTGTAAAATCTAGTCATTTCGTATCCCCAGTTCATCTTCCTTCTATTCTATTCCCTAAACTATAATAGTCATTACTACTCAAGTGAATGGCCATTAACCAGATACAATGGCTGTAACACTTAATATACAGTGACTATGAGGCTATAATACTGAATATACCTCAAAGGCCCCAAAGTATCCAAACTACCGAAGCGCATCTAAAGCTCTGACATTTGTAGAAATCAAAAATACTTTTTGCTGAACAAAATGGGAGTTTTAGTCAAGGTTAAGACATAGTCACAAATCTTAATGCAAAGCAAATAGCATCACATAATGCCTATTCTTGATATCCATTATCTAAACGTATTAGCAACTATTTTACAGATGCCACTTTACCATCATTTTCAAATTCCATCACAAATCCACTGTAATTTGCAGAGTAGCACTTTGTTTTTAAAAAAGGAATCATTTAGCATATTTTTTTTGTACATGCATATAAAAAAAAAATATGTTAAAAACATACACACAATTTCACTGTCGTTAACATGATGGATGAAGATAGACAACCCATGTCACAGTACATAGCGATTAATTACATTTAAAAAAAGCAATACCGCACATGCATTCCTACTGCTCTACACCCTTCCACTTCTCTATCCTTAGCACTGCATATCCATACCAGTGTTCTATGTCCCTCTCTTTAGTCCCTGTGTAATCCCCAGTGATCACTATTCTTGACCCCATGGTAGGCTAGACAACTAAAGCCAACAAAAGGCCCACAAACATCAACTGACACTTAATGAATTAGCAAGCAACCCATTGCCATGGTATATAAAGCAGGGACCTGCATTTGCAATTTTGAGAAAACTTGACTAATCCAATGAAAAAGTATGGACATGCATTTCAATATGGCAATTCTAGTTCCATACATTGCTAGGTACGTGTTATATACCTGTGACCCCAGGTAAGACCATCCACCAGCTCATACGTCTAAGAATGTCTCTAATTGTCAAAGAATATAGATTTTTTTTAAATTAATTATTTTAAAGATTTATATATTTTTTTCTAAATATTATATAATTTAATTTGACATTTTAATATTTAAAAAAAAATAATTTCAAAGTTTTTCTAAAAATACTAAATTATTTGAAAAGCATATCCAAAAAAATTAAATAGAGGCCTTTGTTGAGCAGACCAGCTTTAATTACAGAATGATGAAACCTATTCTCTTCTAACAAATATATCCAAAAGAATCTTATAGGAATACATAAATTTAAATTTTGCCACTTTAATTGCCTTTTTTTCCTCTTAACAGGCATGTCACTGTCACTAAGAAATTTGATCTATGCAAAAAAAATGTGGGATGGTGCTATCAAAGGAAAGGAAGGAAGGAATATGATTTTAATTTAGGTTTGCTAGACGGGAACAGGTTCTTGTATTCACACATCGTATGCAAAAATGCACTCAGGTCCTCATTAATATCCAACCATCCAATTAGTGTACTTGTAAGCAAGCCACTATTCAATCCCCACAGCAATTAAAGAAGTCACAGTGCTTCTAAAATAATTATCTTATCACTGTTGGTGACATTGCTTGACTTCATGAACTAAATATATTCATTTGGTTTTGGTGAGAATTATTCTTTCAGTCCTCAAAGTGATGAACATCTAGACGTTGAAGCTCACCAGTGACCTATAATCTAAATAGGTTATTTTGTATAAATAAAAATAGGAAGAGAAAATAATTAGTTTCATGGACATGTCCAATCGAATATGGGCTATAGAGACTTATCTATAGAAGCATGCTCACACGTAACGTGGATCACTGAATGATCCAACAGTATTTGGACATTTAGTGCCACTTAATGCCTGATGAACAGTATCATCGGGTAGTATCCAATAAATGATGTGACTGACCATGATTTTAATTGTTAAATGCATTGTGCAGTAGTATATCTTTATTAAACAAGTTGGGGTACAATTATGCAAGTATTTCTTGACACTTTATTATTTCATTTTCTTTTCCTTTCATTATCTATACGTTCTTGAAACAGTAACCATGATCATTGTCTTTGTAGAAATGTAGAATCATCATTTTCTCTTAATACATTTAAACTGTCAAGAGAATGACTTACTTTGCTTTTTTAACCAGTTAACAAAGACCTCAAAAGAGTGTGTGAAGCTATTATCTAACATGCATAGCCCTTAAATAAAATATCTTCAAACCGATGGAAATCATCATTTGTTGTTAGTATGCTTTGCATCAAAATTTGTGTTCACACCTCATCCCTGAAGCAACTTGTCAACCTCTCCACCCCCAAAATGAGCATTTAATAAATGCATAGTATAAAGTGGTCATGGTGGTAGGAGTAACCCTTTAAAGTTGTCTCCTGTGCTCTGGAATGCAGAGTGAAGTCATGATACATGATTGTGTAGTCATCCAGCTTTGAGAAGCAGCAAGATCTCACTCAATGTAGCTGCCTTGGTAAATAGTCTTTACGGTATGCTGTCTCAAACATTAGGTTATTCCTGATTAATATCCCTATATAACTTCTAGGCTGGCAGATAAGACAAAACTGCATTAGCTAAAATCACAGCACTCTCCATTTCATTTTTCCCAGGAGGCTTTGGAAGAGACAGTAAGGTGATGGACATAGAATGTAAAAAAAGGAACACGTGGGTCCCTCTGCTGTCTATCACCAATGACAAACAAAATCACTTTAGGGAAGTCAATCCATTTTTACATTGGCAGTGGATGAGACCCCTTTCAAAGCTGGTCACAGAACAAAACCTGATGGGGTACAGGCACCACAGCTTCCTTATAAAAGGGATGCTGCCTAAGTGATATTTGACATAGAGCTCTTAAAGATCCGTAATACCATGGGCCAAAATGAGATTGATCTTTGAGCTCTGTGGTCTCCTCTTGTCAACAGTGCATTATAAAAGCCAATACTAAATACTTTATAAACAGGCTTCCCTACAGTGTATTAGAGGAACAGTGCATATTTCATACCCAGTAGTTAGGTAGCCACACATCCATAAGCCTATTACTATTTAATGAGATGTTCAGAAGTGCAACATAACGTTCAGTGGAGAAACTTTACATTGTTCAAATACAGATTTGTGTTACCGTTAAAAACCTCCCTTTATTAACATCAAGCCAAACTTATTTTGATCAGTGGTAACAAACATACTGGATGTCACTGCTTGCCCACAATACTACAAGTGATGGAATGTGCACACTGAGGGGTTGACTGGGGCTTTGGAGACGTCTCGTTAGGTTAATCCTTGGGGTTCTGTGTAGTGGAGCGCTAGTCCATACCATGACTCTCCTCTGCTGGATCTCTAGTAGCTGGAACTCAGGAACAAGATGCTGCAACGTGAATAGCCCTTTCCCCTCCCAGTAACAAGACGACACATAGTTCTGGGAGTACAACTGATTTTAATGAGCCAAACACAGCCTTTTATGCACAGACCCCCAGCCTGTGGTCTCCATAGCAAATAGTACAAACCACTCCCAAGCGTCTGTGTCTGGGGGATAATTGAGTCAAAATAAAGATAACTCATTTATCTCTCAGTTACAGGAAACTATACAAAAATATACAAAATACCCCCAAAACATATCCAAAATATACAGGAACCCCACAAGTTTTATATCCCTTAATAGCCTGGATCTGAGAGTTGTCCAAATAGCGCTCAGATCCCTTCGGAAGTTCGAAATCGCCATTCTGGTAATGTTCTGACTGGCGGCCACATGGTGATAGCTCAAAATAGTTCCACAGGGGTCTATTTTAGGGGGCTCCTGTGCGAACACAGACGAATGCTTCCCCTGGCTTTTGGGGAGCGAATACTCCCCCCAGTCGATAATTCCTTTCTTCTGAACACTGTTCTCCTAATTTGTCTGGGAGCTGAATGGGCAGCGGTACAGTTTCCCCGGGGTTCGTGGGATTGCATAGCCGAAGAGAGTTCAATGCATTCGACGACCATGTACCGCTGCCTGTGTTTAGGAGACAAAATGGCCGCCATTCACAAGAGCACATGTGTTCGGTTATATGAATGGCAACCACCCAGGGAAAGCACCTGAGCTAATTGCTCGTTTGCGGTTAATAAGCCAGGGGTGGTCGGTGTTCGGGGTGACCCCACATCATGGGGGGTACGGATAACCAAACGCAGAGAGAATGAGTCTGCTATATCCTGTTCACTATAAATTATACAGAGGCCCCCTATGTGAGGGAGGTCATAGGCAGTCACCTATGTGGCAGGGATATCCTCAGTTTTCACATTATGGTTGATAATGACCCAGCAACAGTACCTATGTCTAAGCTGACATTGGCTATTTCATGGCAAACTGGAAAAGCTGACTTAATCTGCTGCATTATGAGCTTAGCTTTTTGTACATTTTTTTTTTTCTTTTTTACTTCTGTACTACCATTTGACTGTACAGCTCTGTTGAACATGTTGGTGCTTTATAAATAATTAATAATGATAATGGTATGAGGGCTAAAGTAATTCTATAGTGAAGAATAAAGGAGTCTGCTTAGAGGAGAATTAAATGATCACACTTTCAAGTGTCTCTTCTACCTAGATGTGAAAATTCAAAGTTGGAAAACTGGAATGCACACCCTACAAATAAGGTCTTTTTGCTTCCAGAGAACCCGACACACCTATACATGGGTGGTATCACTGTACTCATGAGATGTTGCTGAATACATATTGGGGTGTTCTTTGGCAGTAACCCTTAAAGTTCTCAGTACATGTATTCTTAAATTGCTATGTGTGTCAAAAGAATTACCAATTATTATTATTATTTTTTTTTAAATTTGGCATAGATTGGTGGTAAAATGTTTGCATGAAAAGAGTCAAAATACCCCAAGTTTAATACCTTAGGTTGTCTTCTTTTAAAAAAAAAAAAAAATGTGAAGGGTTATTCAGGGACTGACAGATATCAGTGTTATAATGTAACTTCATTTTGAAAAAATAAAAAAATTGTTTGGAAATAGCAAAGTTATACTTGTACTTATGGCCCTATAACTTCCCCAAAAAAGCTAAGAACATGTTAACATTGGGCATTTCTAAACTCAGGACAAAATTTAGTAACTATCTAGCGGGGTCAAAGTTCGAAAAAGGGTGTAATCTTTTTATAGTAAATTATATGATATGATGAAAATAATGGTATCTTTAGAAAGACCATTTAATGGCAGAAAAACGGTATATAATATGAGTGAGTACAGTAAATGAGTAAGAGGAAAATTACAGCTAAACACACACACCGCAGAAATGTAAAAACAGCCCTGGTCCTTAACGGTAAGAAAATCCGGCTGGTCAGTAAGGGGTTAAATGTATTATTCAAATAACTAAAAAAATCAGATCTCTAAAATTAGTTTTATGATAAAATGTACACAAGTATAGTGTGCTTTATCTTTTTTTAATTTAGAGACCTTAAGTCATATGGTTTGGTGCTGAAAATCCATATTGAGTTTTGTTTAACTAAATGTAAAATATTTTCAAATAAGTTTATTAGAAAAAGCATTAATGGGACACAAGAGGACAATATAGAAATGACAGAGAGGGTGTTGTATATTCTGATTGTGATGCCATATATTTGGGGGTAGGCTGTTTGAAGGGATGCCGCTTTTGGGGTTGTGTACGTGGGGGACTCTGCTTGTGAGATTGAACTATGGGGTTGTGTGTGTGTGTGTGAAGGGGGAAATAGGAGCTGTAGGTTGTGTGCAGTAATGTCTTGCATTTGGTGTGAATGGGCTCAATATGCAGAGAATAGGACAAAGCAAGTCACTTAACTTTAAGTCTTTATTAATTAGACAAATAACATAACCTGAAAAGTCCAAGGACAAAACCATATAATACAATATAATACACAAGGCCAGGATCAGCAAAGCGAAGTCTTAATTAAGTATTCTGGGTAGGGTCAGCAAAATAAAAGTATAACGTCTTTGGCTGGTTAAACAAGTAGGAGAAGGTTTACCAGATGGGCCATAACAGGTTTAGGAAGGCAAGAGTTAACCATGGCTGGTTCAGGCAGGCCAGAGTTAACCAAGGCAGGTACAGACAGGCAGGGGTTTACCAAGGCAGGTTCAGGAAGGCATGGTTTAACCAAGGCATGTTCAGGCAGGTATGGGTTAACCAAGAGAGGTACACTAACACACACTGCATTCACTACACTAACACACACACTGCATTCATTACACTAACACAGACCCTGCATTAACTACACTAACACACACTCTGCATTCACTACATTAACACACATTCTGCATTCATTACACTAACACACACACTGCATTCACTACACTACCACACACACTGCATTCACTACACTAACACACACACTGCATTCACAACACTAACACACACTCTGCATTCACTACACTTACACACTGCACTCATTACACTGACACACACTCTGCATTCATTACACTAACACACACTCTGCATTCATTGCACTGACACAATGCATTCACTACACTGACACACACTCTGCATTCACTACACTGACACACTCTGCATTCACTACACTAACACACACTCTGCATTCACTACACTGACACACACTCTGCATTTACTACACTAACACACACTCTGCATTCACTACACTAACACACACTCTGCATTCACTACACTGACACACACTCTGCATCCACTAAACGAACACACACTCTGCATTCACTACACGAACACACACTCTGCATCCAGAAGGGGGGGGGCCCAGACCTTGTGCTTTCTCAGGGGCCCCAAAATGTCTGGTGGCGGCCCTGGACATCCATGCCCCCTATGTGGGCAGGACACTATGTTAAATTGGCCATTTAAACCAACTGTTCCCCACACTGCTCTCAGACATACCAGAATGGATCCCCTTGGGAATCCTGGGGCAGTGTGGGGGACAAACAGCACATATCACCCACCCAACATGCCCACCAGAGGGGAGATAGGCCTAAGGACAGAGAAGGTGCACCTCCCTTTCTTGCACACCGCAACCCACGTGGAGCAGCTGAACTTGTAGCGCACCGCTGATAAGCTGCAGACCTTGCTGGGTCCTGCCCCTCTTTCCGGGATACCTTGGACCATTTGACTCCCAGTGAATCTTTTATTACTTTAGATTTTCTGATATATGAATTGTGATAAAATTACATGCCCATATATTGGGAGGTATGGGATTGGGATGGGGTGGGTGGTCCTAGCATCATATGCTCATAGTGGCAAAAGTGAAAGCTGCCTGGCCCCCAACAGAGAAGATCATGCAGAGAGTAAGCTGAAACATCTCTGCAAGGCCTTAGTGACTACTGCACAGCATGACCCATCTGCCTTGGGACAGTTCCTAGTGTCCCCAGAACACCAGGGAACAAAATGGATGTTGGGGCAGGACTCTAATATATGGACTATCCCACAGAAAGCTGGACAGTTTTAGGATGCATGCAATTTTATAATATGTACCGTCAACCCACACTTAAGTGGGAAACAGTAAGTCCCCAACAGTCTCTCACTACTACAGTAAGAGAGTGAGAGAAAGTGAGAGAAAGACAGTTTCTGTTGACAGACATTGACTGTTTTGGGCACACACTGGTACTGTCACTGACCATGCCCAGCCTGATCACTTGTCAGGTAACTGATGAATATATAAAAGTTAAAATAAATATGTAATTTCCTTTTTCATCTAATTATTGATCAATAAATCAATTTACATTTTTTGAAATTATGCTCCCAGTGATTTAAAATGTAAAATATAGATTTTTTTTTTTACATTTTACTACACAAATATAGTCAACTATATTTTGTTGCCTATTCTGTGATTCTATGAATCTTTAGCATAATGTAATTGTTCTGTTGCCAGTAAATATAATGAGCATATAATTAGAAATTATATATAATTAAAATGAATATAGCCAGTATATGCCTTGTTAACAAATATTGAACAAACAATTCATAGGAGTGTTTTGTGACATGTAATGAGAATGTGCCTGGGCACCATTCCTAACATTCCAGAGAGATGTCACAGTTTGGGCCTGTTTCGGGAAGGCAGGTTTATTAACAAAAACTGCAACGTTTCGGCCTACACAGAGGCCTTTATCAGGTGGGGTAGGCCAAAACGTTGCAGTTTTTCTTTTTTCTTTTCTGCAGCAATCCTGAGTGCCTGGACCTAATTTATTTTATCATTACATTAGTACAAACAATAGTTGTTTTTTGTTTGTTTTTTAAAGGAGCACTCCGAGCACCTTAACTATTAAGTCATTTTGTACAGTACCAGGAGTGCACCTTTTAATACAGTTTGATACATGGTTTCCCAGGTGCATGTGCCACATCCGATCACCTACTGCAGGAAAAGATGGATGTGTCTAAACAATAAGCACCGTCAATCCAGGACCAAACCTATTGTCTGAGAGTGTTCAGCTGAAGCTCTCAGCAATGAGAATAGCCATGCATGGCCATATCTAGCTCAGCAGACCTTGTGGAGGAGAAGAAGGAAAAGATGGGATGCAATCATTCTAAGATGGTTTGACTACTTACCATGGAAATGTCGCAGTGAAATTACAGGCCAGTGAAGCAATTAACTTGTGGCTTGGTGAATGGTGTCAGGAGCAAGGACTTGGCTTCATTACTCATGGTTGCTCTGTTTGGAATGGAAATAAACTGTACAAAAAGATGGTTTGCATCTTTCTCAGAAGGAAACAAATGTTCTCAGTGAGCAGTACAGAGGTTTTGCTAGGATGTTTTAAACTAGGAGGGAGAGGCAAAGGGGTGATAAAACAATTGCCACCCAAAACAAGGACAGAAGGTGCCCGTAGCAAGTGTGTTAAAAAATTATAACCTTAGAGTCATATCTACAAATGCTTGCAGTTTAGGGAATAAAATCCATGAACTTGTGGCAATAATGGCAACTGATAATGTAGATTTAGTAGCTGTTACTGAGACATGGTATAATGAGAAAAATGACTGGGACATAGCAATACCAGGGTACTCTTTATATAGAAAAGACAGTGAAGGCAAGAAAGGGGGAGGGGTGGCCCTGTATGTGAAGGATAGCATAAAATCTAGCCTAATAAAAGTTAGTGAGGTGAACATAGAGTCTGTTTGGGTTACATTAGAATTTGGTAATCACACAGTAACTCGTGTAGGTGTGGTTTATAGGCCCCCAGGACAAATAGAAGAGTTAGATAATCTACTAGTTGAGGAAATAGCTAAAATGACAATAAAGGGGGAAGTTATCATCATGGGTGACTTTAATCTTCCTGATGTGAATTGGAAAACCAAAATAGCTGCTTGGCCAGGAGCACACATATTCTAAACTCCATTCTGGGATTGTCTCTAAAACAAGTCGTTGAGGAGCCAACTCGTAAAGAGGCCATACTAGATTTAGTGTTAGCAAATGGAGATTTGGTATCAGCTTTTACTGTAGGTGAAAGTTTAGGATCCAGTGATAATCAGTCAGTGTGGTTTAATATAATAACAGTGACTGAGTCGCTCCACACAAAAACAAAAGTTTTAGATTTTAGAAAAACAGACTTTTATAAAATTAGAATATGTGTAAAGGAGTTATTATCAGACTGGAGCAATTTAAATGGAGTCCAAGATAAATGGTATTATTTAAAAGTTGTACTGCTTAAGGGATCAGAAAATTGCATTAGGCTTGTCAGTAAAAGCAAAAAATTCAAGAAACCACTGTGGTACTCCGCAGATGTGGCCAAAAGAGTAAAAAACAAAAAGTTAGCATTTAGTAATTACAAAGAGGTAGAAAGAATGATCCATAAGATTAGGCAGAAAGAGGCTAAGCAAGTTATAAGAGCTTCCAAATCACACACAGAAGAGAAAATAACACAGTCAGTAAAAAAAGGGGACAAAACATTTTTTTAGATACATAAATGAGAAAAGGAAAATAAAACAAGGATTAGTTAGATTAAAAACAAAAGAAGGAAGGTATGTAGAAGAGGATAAAGGTCTAGCTGACTGCCTCAATGAATATTTTTGTTCAGTATTTACAGATAAAAATGAAGGTCAGGGGCCTGTTAGGAAAAAGGACAAATGAGTCATTTGTTACATGTGAGTTTACAGAGGAAGAGGTTCTATCTCAACTGTCAAAAGTAACAAATAAGTCAATGGGACCTGATGGAATACACCCAAAGCTACCTGATGACTTAAAGGTAGGCAGACAATGTAAAAGAGCAGCAGGAAATGCTAGCATAATGCTTGGTTGTATATGGTGAGGTATTAGCAGTAGAAAGAGGGAAGTGCTCATGCCATTGTACAGAACACTGGTGAGACCTCACTTGGAAAGGTTAAAGGGAAGGTTAAAGGAACTTAACATGTATAGCTTGGAGGAAAGATGAGACTGGGGGATATGATAGAAACATTTAAATACATAAAGGGAATCAATACAGTAAAGGAGAAGACTATATTTAAAAGAAGAAAAACTACCACAACAAGAGGACATAGTATTAAATTAGAGGGGCAAAGGTTTAAAAATAATATGCAGAAGTATTACTTTACTGAAAGGGTAGTGGATGCATGGAATAGGCTTAGAGGTAGAGGTTAAGACAGTAAAGGAGTTTAAGCATGCGTGGGATATGCATAAGGTTATCCTAATTATAAAATAAGGCCAGGGACTAATGAAAGTATTTAAAACAAATTGGACATACTAGATGGGCTTAATGGTTCTTATATGCTGTCACATTCTATGTTTCTTTGTTTCAGTTGCACTACTGACTTCGCCCCCTTTGCTGGCCATGTGAACCTGACATGAATGGACGCTAGACTGGCTGCCTATCTTTTAAGACCAGCCCACTTAGGGCAGACCCTGTAGGGAACATGGTTTAGGTGCGCTCTACAGAGTACTATTGCCATAGCAAACATGACTAATGATGTTCTAGCACTGTGGTTGTTGAGTTCCCTGGTGTCCCCAAACATGGAACAAGATGAGGATCTGAAAAATAAAGACTGTCCTGCTGGTGGGATGGTTGGGTCTAGCATCATGCTGTAGTTATGGTGCTTGTGGTTCTGTCATATATACAAAAATAAATAAAAAAACACACACAAAAAAAACGATTTTTCTAATAAATACTTGTGATTTTAATTTATTTACTGTTAAACTGCTTAAAGGGATACTGTAGGCACCCAGTCCTCTTCATCTCATTGAAGTTGTCTGGGTGCAGTATCCCTGTC
This sequence comes from Pelobates cultripes, assembly GCA_933207985.1. Lineage (NCBI taxonomy): Eukaryota > Metazoa > Chordata > Amphibia > Anura > Pelobatidae > Pelobates > Pelobates cultripes. The sequence continues at coordinate 124,162,334 of OW240916.1, read as the reverse complement.
CTCTTAGCTTTGCGGGGTTAAGACTGCTTCTAATGACTGTCTATGAGACAGTCACTAGAAACGTTTCCTGCTGTTTCACAGCGTTTAACTCCATGAAACGATGCTGGATATCCTCACGCTTTGCATGAAGACGTCCAATGTCTTCTTAATCCCCATAGAAAAGCACTGAGTTAATGCTTTCCTATGGGGAAGACCTAACGCGCACACGTATAAGGTCCCTCCCATCGGCTGGTGTCAGAGAAGAAGGAACCCAACTCAGTGCCGAGGGGACCTTGATGCTAAATAACAGATAAGTGTTTAAAATTTTGTGCTAGGATTAGAGTTATATATTCCTAACGCTATAGTGTTCCTTTAATGAAGGGCTTGAAAAATGATGAGGTCATACTGGGGACAATCCACTAAGTGCCTTTTTTTTAAAAAATAGAAACCATCATATTATTCATTCGAGTCCTTGGGCACAGAAACAGTGTGAATACTGTTAAATTCATTGCTGTGGGTAACACATTGATCCACTGACCAATATAGTAAGCACAAGACAGTTGCTATTGATCTTTATGCTGATATCCAAATCCCCAAACTTGAAAGGAATTTGTACATAAAAACTACAGACATTAAAATCTTTTTTCCTCTGTTGTTTCACAGAAACCTGAAATACTCTACTTCCTCCACAATCATCCTGAAGTAAAGGCAAAGCTGATACATGTAAATCAGAGTCAAATTTTAACCATCAATTAACAAGAACACCCTGCTTCTATAACTAAAAACTGGAACAGGAGAGAAATATAATATCTAAGAAACTTATTGTGTGTGTGTGTTTGTATATTGTATACCTTTCTCAAGGCCTCAACCCTGATTTGCACCACGAATAGACTGACAAACTGACAATTATGTTTAACAAATTTGTACTGTCATGTACATATACATAATAGCTAAACTTCGAAACCATTCAATACATTTTGCCATAATTAAAGAGGAACTGTCACTTTCCTAGAATTTATACCATTGAAAAGAACTTTGAAAATCTTTAACATGTTTATCCTTTCTCTCATGAAATGTTACATTTTTATTTTTAAAAAATTTGTGTTATAGAGTAAGCAAATTACATTGTATTCCAGTTCAGACAATGCAAAGCCAGAGCAAACATTGCAAATCAAGAGCAGAAATAGAAACATTGTTTAATTTCTATTCTTCTCTGTATGCTTTCTCTAAGCCAACTTCCAAATGCAAAGGACCTAAGATGGAGGCACCCAGTTGCAGGATAAAAAGTAGAAGATTCGTACAATTTTTTTTCTTTTTCTTTTTTCATATCTCATAAATACATATTTGTTTTATTTATGGAAACATAATCATATTATAAAAAATCCAGGACACTGACAGTTTCTCTTTACAATAAAATTGGTTAAAACTGTTTGAAGGAATAACACCCCTGGGTCTGTTTATGTAATTGGTCTGCGAGGGTCAAAGTTCAGTGTTACTTTCAAACCAAAAATGTCATGTTTAGCAGACCTTACTGAGGGATGTAAATTAGCACAATTTAATCTTATCAACTTTCATAATAGCCATATCATGAGTCAGCTAAGACAAACGAATGAGGTGCAAAGGAGAATCAAAATGTGATTTTTAACATTGTAAAGGACTGAGAGTTCATGTGGCAAAATAAAATAAATATAATATTAATATCACTGATGCAGCAAAATCATCTCAGAGTTTTTCCAGACAACATACCATCATATGTAGAAAAACTAATATGGTTTTTCATGATATAAATGTAATATATATATATATAAGGTAAGTAAATGGAGCACTCCTGAGGAAATTTTCCACTTGTGTGTTTATTTAATAATCAAAAAAATCAATGTTTCGACCCTCCAGGATCTTTATCAAGATTCACTGGAAGCACCCAGGTATTGCAGAGACTTATATATATATATATATATAGTAGAAAGGACCGCACTCCAAGGTCTTTGTGATAGTTTTCAAATAAAATGTAACTTTTATTTATAATATATGTATTAAATAAAAGTTACATTTTATTTGAAAACTATCACAAAGACCTTGGAGTGCGTTTCTTTCTACTATAGCTACATGATTTTGCCAGACCTGCACCGGGCATTAAGAATTTAACCAGGAGTGCAAGCCCTTGTTATATATATATATATATATATATATATATATATATATATATATATATATATATATATATATTTGAATCTATATCTGTTTAATTAATCTAAGATAATTGAAAGACAGGAGCAGAGCTAAACAGACTTGCTGGAATGAAGACTTTAAGGTTCACCTAGTTAAGCCAGCACCAGCACCATAACTTCAGAGTGTTCCTTTAAATGAAATGGGTATAAGAACAAGGGGTTATTACTAAGTAGGTAAGCATTGCAAATATTTTACAAACTACATTACTGGTAAGAGTTTTGTGATTTAGTGAAATCACTGTGCATCACGGTTATAATATTTAGTTAATAGCAGAGGTCAAGTCCTTGGGCTTGTGCAAGTATTTTTGACTACAGGGCCCAAGGACTTGACCTCTGCCATTAAGTAAATATTATAACAGTGATGCACAATGATTATTTTGTCGTCCCCCCCCCCCCAAAAAAAAAGTGCATCTTCACCTGAATCTGTCTCTTATCACCTCTTTTAAATGTCTTACCTCCTTAAGTGTTTTTTCTCCCCCATTTTCCCTTTTGTGTGTCTTACACCCCAATTATGTGTCTCTTACAACCCCCACTTTGTGTGTCTCTTACTTCCTCCAGCCCCTTTGTGTGTATCTTTTCCCCTTTCCCCAGTCCTTCTGTGTGTCTTAGTTTATTTTTCTCCAACCCCACTGTGTGCCTCTCCTCCCCTCCCCCCACCCCCAGTCCCTATGGGATCTCTTCCTCCTACTTCACTGCTGGTGTGCCTTGTAGTGTGAGTGCAGACCTTGGTAGAAGTTATTCTGTATCCTCTACCCGGACCAACAGAAAGTTGTTCATAGCAAGCAGCTTCCTGTCAGATCAGGTAGAGGATGAAGAAGATCCTCTGCTGCGCATACCATAATGGAATGACTAGCAGAAGGACATTGCCAGTATGGGCGAGTATGCCCTTTGGTGGTCGTCTTATGGTTCTGCTGGCTGTGACTGCCTGCACAGATCCCTTGTGCACCCTATAGTGATGCCTGGGCCAGAGGGACATCACATTCCTGTTCCTGGCATCACTAAAGAGCGTGCAAGGGATCTGTGCAGGCAATGCACATATGGAGCATAGCTACCTCTCCGCTTGATCCCTCCTCTATAGACTTAGGCAAAAAAGGGACCAGCCATCGTTCCTTGTGGGGAAAAAGTACAGGAACTTGTTCTTGCAGGACTCAATCCCACTTAAAGGTAAGCTGTCACTTCCCAAAAAGTGACAAAACATTGTTCTTTTATCCCAGCAAATTTCAGCATTTACTGAGTTTAATACACAGCAGAATTAGGTTAAAAAAAAACTTTGGCTCCCGTGCACGCTGCCGAGTGCATGTGCTTGTTTTAAAATCTAACGGAGATTATACGTTCTGCATTACATAGAAACATAGAAGCATAGAATGTGACGGCAGATAAGAACCATTCGGCCCCATTTATACAGAATATATGCTGTTTTTCTGATATCTCTTGTACTTACACATTTACAATAAGCTCAGAATTGTTTATGTTTATATGATGTGAACTCTGTAAAAGTTCATTGAATATCTGTAACACTGATGTTATATAACTGATTTTGTATGATACTTCTCTTTCCAATAAAAATATATTTAAATAAAAAAATAAAATAAAAAAAAAGAACCATTTGGCCCATCTAGTCTGCCAAATGTTCTAAATACTTTTATTAGTCCATAAGCCGTAGATCCCTTGTTTGAAGCCCTTGCAGCCTCTTGTAACCCCATTCAGACTTTCTGTGGCTGTCCAATCACAGACGTTCCACTGCAGCTCAATGAGATGTGCTTGCAAGACAGGTGTTCAGAGCAATTGCTGCCACTTGAGTTTAGCTCCACTGATCTAACCAAACCAGGAAGTAACATGACCAGTTGTCTAATTGACTGCCAAGGGGATGAAATCAGGTTAATTTAGAAATGTGAGAAATTCTGTTGAAATCTGTTCTGTTTGTAAAATGAGAAAAAGAGGACACACTCTTCACACTTAAAGTACTTCAGCAGACTAAAGTGCTTTAGGGGACTGGAGTGTCACTTTAAAGCGGATCTTCACCTGTCGGGTTCTATGCATATTTTACAAAGATCACCAAAAATGACAGATCCAGTGTGGGTCCAGTGGCTACTGGGTGCAGGGGAGGTAAGTTTGACATACCTCAAGCTTTCCTGCCACCTTCTTCCTGCCGTGTCCATGCTGTACTCTAGAGTATAGCACTGAGGTCTATTGACGATCCCGCACAATCGCAGGAGCCTCCATAAATTGATGTCTCAATCCCACAGCCATCACTTGTTGACAGTGGAGTGGAGTTTACAGTGGAGTTCTGCTTTTTGTCAACTTTTGCCAACCTCAGATGTATCATAAGACAAAGTAATCCATACTTTGAAGCTGTGAATGCTTAATGGATCGGAGATTAGACGAGAAGAAATAAAATCTCTTTTCGGTACATGCAGAGAAACAAGTTTTATGGTAGGCCACACTCCACTAGGGACAATACAGTAACCTACAACATGTTGCAGGGATAACCTCCAAAATAAAATTGCACAATTATCCATCAGGGGCAGCAGTCTTAATATAGGAACTGAAGGCTAACCTATAGATGCCAGTCCATGAATGAGAAAATAAGTATAACAAGACTATGCTTCCTCTGTGATTCCTTTGTTAGTCCCCAATACATCTAATGAAATACTGGATTGCATTGAAATTTCACTGAAATTTCAACGCAGTCTTAATCAGTATTTCATAAAGATTATATCTTTATTCAAATACTAAAAAGTTACAGAGCCACTTTAATTACTCAAATACCTGAATGCTTTTTTTTTTTAAAGCACACAATTCTAAAAGTGCACAACATTATTGTCAGAGAGGTTTAATGGTTCAGAATGTAAATGGTTGCACTATATTAAATGGACCCTCCACTGGCCAAATAATTAAAAAAAAACAAATGTTTAGTAGATATACCACCAAAGTATTTATTATGTATTTTTTCATTAGAGTATTGTGTAAAAAATGAGTGGAAAAGCTGTAGATCTCTTGTCTGCAGCCTGTGTAAGCCTAAAAGCTCCCACCCCCATCTTTTAATGTGTTGTTTTGGCAAGGCAGGTTTTC